>VWZF01007160.1:173288-252009 GCA_013396755.1 Sclerurus mexicanus | reverse complement strand
GGGAGGGGTGAATGGCCCAGCTGGCACACCTACAGATTGTAGCCTTTCTTCTGATATAGCCACACCACTGAAACAGTGGAGACTTCAACAGCTGGAGCCAAGTCTCTGCCTTGGCTTGGTGGTCTACTTGTCACAGTCAAGACGGTTTCTGACTTTCTTGCAAAGTTCATGTAGACTGGGCAGAATAAATGACATCCTGGTTGTTGCTGAAAAGGTCCAGAAAGAATTTCATCTTGAGATCTCTTAAAAGTCAAGTACTTAAGCAAAGGGTTTTTGGACTGATAATGCACTCAGGAAGACCCTGAAGAAAAGCAACTCAGGCAATCCTGAGGATGCTTGGCAGGAAGAATGTGACTGCCAGATCTCACCTCCGTACCACCTTGTGCAAGACCTTGCATGCATAAACCACTGTTATCCTTACACCTCCTCAGTGCACTAGAGAAGAGTTATACCAGCTTGTCTCACCACTGTGAGCCCAAGGGCTCCTCTTAGGCAGCCCTGTCTGTGGGCCTTTGGCCTCAGAGCTAGGCGAGTGAGCTGGCAGTGCTTCCACAGATTGGTAAAGGACAGCATGAAAATTACAAATAGGACCCAGAGGAAGACCACCAGGATATTTTCTGGATTTTCTACCCCTTTGATTTTTGATTTTTTTTTTTTTTTAGATTAGGGTAAACTGTCCTATCTTTGTTCCTTTATGAGTGATGGGAACAGATCCACTGTATCAGGACAATGGATGAATAGCTCATAATCTGGATTTGACACCTGACAGTAGTTCAGAAAGAGCTGGTGGCTCTTATTCCATATTTACTGTACTTCTCCAGAACACAAATAGGTGCTAAAAGGGCAGACTATAGTTTTTACTTATTTTTAAGATTTTGATCACATTATAATTTTATACTTTCTGTTCTTCTGCAGTGGCCTATTCTAGTCATAAGACGGTGATGGTCTGGGCACATTTAATCAGAGGGGTTCCAGATGGCTGTTGTAATACAAAATGACCAGTCTTTCAGTGTATGGTCTGTGCTTAATCTGAGCTGGCCCAAATAAAAGAAGTGAGATGAAAATACCTCTATTATCTGTGGATTCCCCAGTGAGGAAATCTGGTACTTTTGTGAAAATTTTACTTTGTTTTTAGTCACTAATGGTGCAAAGCTCTCAAGTGCGGACAGTTTTTTGGGTTTACCCCTTGGCAGTAGCCTTTCTGCAGGAAACCATTACAATTTTCTTGCATTGAAGAGCAGAAGCTTTTGCATTTGACAATTACAGAATAGTTTTGCACTCTACAGCTGCTTGTTATTTTGATTTAGGCCCTTGGGCAAACTCTTAGTTCACACACTGTCTTCCATCTCATCTGTAGTGGTCAGATCCATTGAGGGTCATGATAGGTGCCCTGAGCTTAACAGGTCTGAGCTTGGTGGAAACAGACTCTAGAGATTTTCAGAGCTCCTGGTATAGGGGAGAGCAGTCTGCCTGGGGCCCTCTGTATTTAATCACAACATGTGTGGTGGTATTATTGCCTTTTCTCAAAGGTCCCTTTCTGCCATCCATATCAGTCTATCATAGCACCATGGTCAGTGGGAAGCTGAAGTCTGCACGGATTTACATACCTAATGTATCTATACTTCCAGGGGTTGGGATCAGAGGATGTAAGCATGTCAGGTATGGGGCTAGTGTGAAAATGATCCTTTGAGGTGGATTGTTTGGTCAACCATACCCCTGATCTGATGGAGCTGGGATGCCCCAAGGGCTTGCACCATGGTGGTGGCCTTTAAGAGGAACCTCACCAAACTTCGTGGGTATTGCCTCAACCTGATAAACTTGAAGGAAACATTCTGTCAAATGTACTGCAGAGTGTACACTAATATGCCATAAACACACAACCTACTCACCCTGGAAACATGAGGTGATAATTTACTAGTCTAGCATAAGGTCTCTGCACGTGACTGGTCAGCCTACACCATATGGGAGTCATCTGCCTGTATCTTAATTACATCTTATAGTCTGGCATCAGAGCCCCCCTCACCATGCAGCCCATATTCTAGTGCTGTCAGATCTTATCTACAGAAAGGAGAGAAAGCCTTGGAAAATAGTTGTTTTACTCTGGCAGAAACACTAGAAAACAGTGATGGGGACCTGTGGGATTATCATGGGCAGGTTTCCAGGGTGGATGTGCCTAGGTGCACTCCCACCATGTCATGAGATGGGGCAGGATGGGAAACAGTATTGCTCTGAGCACCAGAAATACATCAGAGCTTGCAAACTTGACCTGGGTTTTCCTCTGGTCCTGTGTGGCCACCACAGATGCTTATGGCAGAGTGATCTGAGAATCACTGCAGGGCTGCCATGACTAAAGGTTTAAACTCAGCAGTGCTGATCACAGCCAGTGTTGGTGTGGTGACCCACTTAGAGGCTGAATGAAGCATCCTGCCTAAAAGCTACGTGACCTGTCAGGACAATGGTTTGTTTGCATCTTTATTCATTTCTTTATGTGAAGATGACAAGTTTATAGAGTCAAACTGTGAAGCTTTTGTTGAGAGTGGTGGTGTCTCTGCTTGACTTGAGGGGAGCCTTGCCAGAACAAATTCTGAATGGAAAAGGAGGCAGGGATTCAGGTTTTGATGGAGTGTTTTAACTGACATTTTAAGCTGAAACACATTTGCAAGGGGACTCTGACTGAAACGAAGTTTTTGTGGTAAATATGGCAATTTGGGATTCAAAAGAAGTTGCAAAATTGTTGCCATGTGTGCTGAATTTTATCCCATGTAGGAATCCCTCAAACTTTGACTAGTAGAGTGGGTGAGATTAATAAAGATTTGAATAATTTATATCACTGAAATGCTTTTGTGGGGGTTTTGCTCTTCCTACAGATGTCTCAGTTGGACTTCTAGCCACAATGTCTAACAATTTTGAATACATGATTACAAATGCTTAAACTTATACAAATATGTAATGCTTTTTCATGCAATTCCCTATTACAAGACATCCAGAATAATTGAATCTGACCAGGACATAAGGTGTCCTTTCATATGATCTCCTGTGCAAATATCTTCTGAAAACAAAGGCATAGTGAAGGTTTTATTATGTTCTCTTCATATCACTTACACATGCCACAAAGATGGAAAGGAGGAAAATTTTAACAAGTGAGGAGAAAAGGAAAGATTTTAAATGGGTCCTGAGTGTGATTCTTTTCCAAATGGAGCTTATTCGTCACTGCCTTAACACAGAAAAAGACAGAAAAGACAGGATCTCAGGGCAGATCTGGCCCTAGGCAAGCCTCAGTTTAGAACTTCCACATTACACCTTTGTGACTATGTGTACAGTGGCAGGAGTGAAAGATGTGGCACCTGCAAGACACCCTGGAAAGGGGAGGAGAAAACCTGAGTCAGCTGCTGACACTGTGCAATGTCCACTGATAACCCCTTTGGTAGCATCATATCAGTGCTGTGAGTCCCACACCCTTTCCTCTGGACCTCCCGCTCACGGGGACTGCCACTGTCATCATGCATCCTCACATGCATTCTGCATTCACATTATTTCCCATCAGATTTTGAAAGAGGGAAAGAAGGATATTTTGTTTTCTGCTACAGGAGTGCAGTGTTTCATCATGTTATACCATGGTTCTCATTGATGCTTACAAAATCCAGCTGTAATGCGAGTAAATCTTCCTCCTACAGTCAATGAGAGCGCTAGCACTGAATCTGGAGCTGGAAAGGTAAAGGTGAGAGGTGGGCTGTATAAATGGTGTTTCAGACACCAGAAAAGACCCAGATGTGTGAAGCCTCCTGCATCCCTGCAAGAGAGCCCTTGCTCCTTCCTGTCATCCCTATGCCTTGGAGGGGAGGGAAGGATCTGCAAGACCACGTGAAAGAGCTGAGTGAAAATGAGCAGACGTCATTAAAATTATCCAGTGGACCTCGGTAAAAATGTACTGAGTAGTCCTGACTGAGAGGGACATTTTTCACACTGTAATGGCTACACAGCTCCCTAAGTGGAAGAAAGAAGGTCATTTACTTCACAGAAGGGGAAAAAAAAGTCTATGAGATCATTTATAACATTACTCACAACCATTATCTATCCCAAATCATTCTTATGCCTTGTCTGTGATATTGGCTGCCTTGCAGTGCTCTGAGTTGCTCTTAACTTAAAAACCTTTCTTATTCCTTAATGGCATACTAGCTGAAATATTTAAAGCATTTGCAGACAAAGTATCTAATTGTATCCTAGATGCAGGAAGGCCCCAGGGAATGCTAACTGCTGCCACAGTCACATTTACCTGCCCTGGGGGAGGCTGTTGTTTCAGTAAAAACCCTGTCAAATACAGGTTGGTTAATAAGACAATGCTTTCCCACAAATAGAGCGTCTTTAAGCTCATATCCTGCACTGATGGACTCCTCTGAGTGACAAAATCTTCCTGACCTCTCTGGAGCCCACTGGTTCGTGGCACCCTGGTGAGACTACTTCACCAGCTGGATGGCTGGCAGCACCCACCTGACCTCCCACCAAATACTGAGGTCGCTCTTCACCTGACAGAAGAAGGGGTCTTGCACTGGGTTTTCCTCACAGAGCCTTCTGCATTCAAAACTGGATGTGAGTGTGGAATTAAATACAGGTGCAGAGAGAAAGACCTAAAAACTCACTCAAGAAGGTCAGGCAATGAAAGAAGAGTAGAGCCTTGCCACCCTTGAGCCATGCAGTTTCTTGATTTGTATTCTAGTCATGTTTTCCATCCCCATGTAAGAGACACTGATGTGTGTGGCAATGGTTTTTCATGCATGACCCTAGGAGATATCTCTGAGCTCCAGCCTACCGTGTTGGCTGATCTAGTAAGAGTCTTGAATAATTTCTGATCTGCACACAATTTTTAGTGACTGGGCTAGCAATTACAGGGTGATGTCCTGTCCACTATGTGAGGGGCTGGTAAGGATCATTTACAGTCTCCTGAATTATTTTTTTCTCACTCATTGTTTATTTGTCTGTGAGTCCTACCATGCATTTTCCAAAAACATTGGTTTTGACTCTACATTGCTGCGTAGCAGGATTAATGCATTGCAGGACCCCGGGGGAGTATCTAAGGCCACCCTCCAAATCATCATCATATTTTCTTCAAGCTTGTGGTGCAGTTGTTTCCTCTGCCCGGGACTAGTGAATGGGCCCTATTTACTGTTGCCAGAAATGTTAGAAATGGTAATGTGCCTGTATGAGGCATGCACGTAGGTCATTCAAAAAGAAAAACTCTCTTTGGTTTGTCCCAGTGCTGAAGAAATCACAGCCATTGCTAAAGGTCTCTGCAAACAACCCGTGAACCCCGCTCAATCGCTAGCACAATCAAAATGACCACCACATTAGTAAGACATTATTTGAATAGCAGACAACTGTAGAAATGTTTGGCAAGAAAATATGTGGGAGATAACAAAGCAATTGTAAACCCAGGCTGCCATGAAGTGAAGTGTTTGAAAATCCTGCTCAGAAAGTCCTGAAGGGTGCCCCAGATTATTTCATATGAGACATTAACATTTTGGCTGGTAATGCCTATCACTTTTCCCACACCAGCGGCAGTGCCCTAAACCAAATCAAGGGCAAAAATAAATTGCCTTGCCCAGATCTTATAACTGTGAAAAAGCATGCCCTATTCCCCGGAGTAAAAGTGGTTGAATGATCTACTCTAAGAAACATGACTCCAGCTATGTAGTGGCAGCCATCTCAGGTCACAGCGGTGCAGTTCCATTAAAAAAAAAAAAATAAAAAATTGAGAGGTGGGTGGAGAGCAGCTGAGAACACCATGAATGAACATGGATTAGTCCTAAACCTGGGTTAAGACTCGCAGCCAAAGAATAAAGGAGCTGGTGAGACAGGGAACATGTTGTTCTCATTATCTGCCAGTGGTTGCACATCTGCACTAAAAGTCAACAAAAGGGCATTTTTTGTACAATTGTACATTGTGTAATAAGATAAGAATAAAACTAATTCACATTTATCTAGAATTTCTCAGAATGGTTGTAGTCCCAGTAGACATAACTGACTTTATAAAATGTGAAAGTCTGAGTCACACCAGCAGATTGTACATGGCAGGGAAACTAATCTGATGTAATAGAAATGTTTACAAGCACAGTAACCCTTCTCCCTCCACCCTCCTCCGCTTTAAAAAGCCACGTAAGGCCATGGATCAAAGCGGTGCAGCGACAGCATGCTGAACACTGAAACAATAACAGCACTGACTTCCTCAGACATCAACACTACCAGTTACCAGTGGGTTTTTGCAGTCATTGAAGAAGGAGGTAATATAATCATATGCATCAAAGGCTGGAAGTGGAGCTATCACTTATCACTAAAATATTGCTAAACATGATTAAACACGGTTCAGTGGAAATATCAAAAGCTGACTACCCAGTGGGATCAAAAAAGCAGCAAACAGTTCACAAATGTGTACTCAGTTAATGCTTACCAGATGCAATCAATTTAGATAGTCAGTTCCAGTAGTTAATTCATATCTTTATGAAATGAGTACGGATACATTCCTCTTATGTCTAATAGTTTTCCTGCCTTTACATTTTACTTTATTTTTCAAGCAACACACCAGCTTTTGTTTCTTTTTGCCCCTCCCTAAGAAAGCTGAAGGTTCCTTCCAGATAGCAAGTTTACTATTGCTTTCTGAGCAGATCTCAGGTTTGGTAAGGGTAAATGTGATGACACAAGACTTTTAGGGTTTTGCAAGACATGTGATTTCACTGCACATGATGCTGTGAAAATAAATGAGAACTGCAAAGTCAAAAGAGTCCATACTGAACAGATTACATGTTGCCTGTAAATGAGAGTTTGTCACCCTGAGGGTTGTTCCTTGCAGGGTCCCACAGGTTTCCTTTCTTGTCTCCTAATCTGGAGATAACAAAAAACTGGTGAAGAAATTAGGGATAGGTCAGCTAGAAAAATTGATCTGGATTACTTGGTAAAGGCAGGTCAGTGAAACAGTACACATTTTGACAGACAAATGAAAGAACATGAAGCTAGGGATAAATAAAGGCAGCTTACCTACAGGAATAGCGGCTTTATCCTAGAAAGTGGTGGTTTAGCAAAGGATTTAGGTGAATAGGCTGGTAACCAAGCCTAGGGGAGCTCTGGGGATAATTCATAGCATAAAGGCCGATTTGAATCTCAAAGAAGAGCAGTGATATATTTAGCTGCCCTACTAACATGCTGGAGAATGCTTAGACAAAAGCAACAAGAGTGATAAGAGGTCTAGTAAATGAACTCAGGGGAAAAATTCAAAAATGAGACTGTGTCTAGCCTGGAAAAAAGAAGACAACAGCCTTCAAATATGTAAAATGTAGCTGCAGCAGAGACTGTAATAAAGCCTTGTCCATATCTGCTGGCAATAGGACAACATGCAACAAGCTTAATGTGCAGCAGGGAAGATTTATGTTAACCGTCAGAAACATTTTCTAATGATAAGGACCACTGAGCAGTGGAACATAATCAGGTTACCATAGTGTTAAGAGCTGTTTAGGCTGGCGGTTTCCAATCTTTATTTTGCACTGAACTTCAACTGGGAAAACTTAAAAGGTTCTGCCTTTCATTGTTAAATGGCAAAATTGTTTTGTCATAAAACAAAGAGCCTTAAAGACTTTTGAATACTGGAAAAAATGATGGAGATGATGATGACACACACAAAAGATATCACATAGCAAACTCACCAGTTCTATTAAAAACAAATGAAAAGTCATTTTGGGAGTTACTCATCTGCTTGTAATAGTCTTAGAAGTGGAAGGGTGCTGGAAAACTGACTGGGATGTGTCTGGGGCATGAAGGAGCTCATACAGTGATAGAAGTTGTGGGGCTGTGCAAGAGCAATCATTGCAGACAACTGCAATGAGTCCATCTTAAAGCAAGCAAGAAATAACTGGGTTTGGGATGAATGGAGATGAAGGGAAACTAGGGCCTATTGTGGGTGTCAGTGGGTTACTGGCAAGACACAGGGCTGGGAGCAGAGAGCAATGCAAGAGACAAGAGATGGTAGTAAGGCAAAAGGGACAGCTGGGAGTATTTGTTGCTGAGTTGCACCAGCTTTTTCTTTTCCCTTCCTCCACAACTGTGGTGACCCCATGGTGTGTTCCTCACTGGGGAGACTCCCAATAGAAGCAGCTGTGCGTGTCTGAGGGAAGCTCAGACCCAGTCTTGAGGTGACTTTATTCAAGCAGACCTGTTTATGATTGCAAATACCTTTTGAGCAGCCTTTGTCAGATATATTGCCCTTTCCAAGAAAAAAGCAACGCAGATCTGCTGTCAGGGGAAAGGGGGACATTTTTCTGTTTTCTGTGCTTCTAGTGCTGTTCAAACTATACCTTTCTGAAGCCTAAGGAGATATACACTGATATAAATATGCACATGGATGTCCTGCTCTGCTGGCCATTGAGGGGCTGTGCAGATGGTGTCCTCAGTTACCCTTTTCCTGAGAGCGCAAGGATGTGTCCTTGCATCATGTCACTCCTACCTCCCCAACTGAAATCCCTTATTGCTCATGTTTGGGAACTGGAGTCACGATCTCGAATGTCGTCACTATAGCTGAGTAGAGAAATGCCAAGCCTCCCACTATGTTTGTGTGGGTAGCACCTTTTCTTTGATTAGCTGAGAATACTTTCTAATAGGAGTTAACCTTCCTGAAATCCTTGAGGGACTGGCCCGCTGTGATTAATCTTAATATCTCTATCTTACAAATAGGAAAATCAGTACCAAAACTTGCCTAACATCATCCTCTAAATCGTTACTTAAGCCTGGGAAAGACTACGCTCTCTCTCTTTTGTTCTTTTTTTTTTTCTCTCCAATGAGTTGCTCTAGCAATTAAAATGCACTGCTGGATATAGGGAAGAAGCCAATCTGAAAATGCAACAGTATCTGTATGTTAAAGAAGGCATTACTGGTATTTTAAACGCTACCTGGATAGATCCTCACATCCTCTCAGTTCCTGGCTTAACAAGGACTTGAAATATGTCTAGCTGAAGTTGCAAGCTTCCAGTGCGGTCCCAGCACTGTATATACTATGATTCCTCTTGGAGGGAGTCCCAGCCCATGCTCATCATCCTGAGATTAAGAAATGCTCAGAACTGCGAGAAACACAAATCACTAAACAAGCCCAGTGAAGTTTGAAGAGCAGCTTTTGAACACCCCAGCATGGACGGTAAACCACAACAACAGTAACAGGAAAAGCAGCACCACAAATGAAAACCCAGAACTCCATTTGAAACTAAATTCATTTAATAAAGTAGAAGAAATTGCTCAGCAATGAAAATCTCCAGCACCACTACCCTGACCACATAAGATACATGAAAATAAACAGACTTGTGGGCACACCTCAAGCAAGTTTAAAACAGCAGCCTTCCCCAAAACGGTCTCCACACTCACAGGGTGATTCTACTGCCTGGTACAAAAAAGGCTTGTTAGCCAACTGTAATGAATCTATTTCACAGGAGTGGTTGCTATATATAAAAACTGTGGTTGGTAGCATGTTGGTAACAGGACGTTTGTGCCAGGCCACTATTTTCTGACCTCAATGAACAACAAAACTGAAACTATTTCTCACGGAAACTAGTTTCAAGTTATACTTCAGGTAAGAACCTGGGAACTTCAGCAAAGGACAAGTCATAGGTCAACAAAGCCTCCAGAAAACATTTGCAGTGACGTTTTAGATTTGGTACCAAAACACCACTTGAGGTCTCCTTTCGCAGAGGCATCCAGGAAGTTAGTTTTATTCTTGCACTAGCCAAAAAACTTTGGAAAGTGGGCTGGAGAGACAGGTCATAAACCACATGAAGGTCTTCTTGCTGTAGTGGGTAGCAGGTAACCAGGAGATCCTTTCTGACACTGGCATAGGACCAAATGATTGAGCAGGGGAAACATCTAACTTCTCTGATCATAAGCAAGACTGTACATAGATAGACGCATATGTGTCGTATCAGCAAAAGGTAAAAGACAACATTTCTTAGAACTAATTTTTCCATTTTGTTTCAAGGAGTTGATGGGTGGAAGTGGAAAATCAATAAAATGTACACAATACCAGCATTTGCTATTAATAAACAAAACCCCAACTGCTTCAAATGTGCTTTGTGTTTAGTGGGGAAGGTTGAATAGACGAGGCACCAAAACAAGTTTGTCCTTACATCTAAGGGACGTGTTAAATAAGGGAAGTTGCAACTGTACTTAATGAACGGACAGGCTGTTTCTAGTCACTGTGAACTAGATATTTAAAGACATGTAAGTTCTTAAAGATACAGATGAGCTCTCTGTGGCGTTTCCCAGAGCATCTCACTGGAGATCAGTGACAGTTGTGTGAAATGAGAACACTACCTGCTTGAGTTGCAGTTTGGAAAATTTCACCCACATCCTTCATGTTTCTAAAATGAGCATGTCTTGACCTTGCCCACCTGCTTCTAGTCAGGGGCAGGAAGAGGAAATGAGCGTTGCTGCTTCTTCCACTCCCGACTGATTTCTTAACTGTGAATGAACGAGTCCAAATGAAGAAAGTGTTCTTTTCACACCCATTGGCTAAACTGAAACCAAAAGTCACTACACTAAACATGTTTCTGCATAACAGAAAACTAAACTCTTTGCATTTAAAAAAAGCAAATACCTAACAGATAAAATATCAATAATGCGATACATGATGGTTCAGAACAGTTGCTTAAAAGTTAAGATTAGGTTCTTTTTTTCCCCATGACTTTGCATTTTGACTTGAAAGCCACCACTATTAAGCTGCAAAATCAAGGGCAACAACTGCCAGAGCTGGAGAGAATGGTTTGTCTGAAATCTCTTACTTCACTGGGTGACCTTTTCTTCTGTGCAGTGCAGACCACCTCTACAAAGGAGCAGGGTCTGATGACACTAGGTCTTCTCCCATTGTACAACATGTAGCAGAGATTGCAGACAGAAAGTGCAAAAAGGATCAGGAACGGAGAAAAGGAAGGAGGTGGGAGGCTAGGTGTGTATTGTCCAAGGCCACACCTGAAATTTGAGGCAGTCGGGTGAGCCAGCCACTGGAGCTCATGAAGGGGGTGTGCTGATTTCAGTGATTCTTCCCCAGGAAGCTGCCAATGCAATGACATGTGAATTACTGACTGTCACCCAAGTGTCCCTTCACAGTGACATTCATCAGCTTCTGGTAGATTGTGTCCACAAGTGATTTAGCAGGGAAAAACCCTATCTTCTGTGCTAAATGACAATCTGCTGTATTTTGCACAAAGCAGGAGGTACCAGAACGTGCAGCAAAAAGGGAAGCAACCGGTAGCCTCTCAGTAATACCATCATTTGATACATTTGATACCTAGTGAAACCCATTTCTCTCATGTTATCGCTTAACTCAGCCCAACCCAGGCATACACAGCCTGCTGACCTGCATCAGCATGTGCAGGATACACTTACTATGGTAGAAAACTTAGTCTTCCCCATGGAGGTCATTTGGAGGAAGATACTGTAAACTATTGTATCTCATGGAAACCAATGAGGAAGGAGTCGCTATTCTGACAGTGGCTCTTCTAGCAAGAGGGGACACTATCTCGATGGGAGCATGGACTACAACAGTAGATAGTCCTAAAAGAGTTTCACCTTGTTCAGAATGCTTGTTAGCATAAGTGTTCCTGAACAGCAATTATCATTAGCTGGGGAAAGTGAGGCAGACATTTACCTGCCCTTGCTAAGGCCGAGGAACTAGGTGGCAGCCTAACCAAATTCCTGTGCCTTATTTGCAGAGATCTCCTAAGTCTTTTTGTATCCTCTTCATACATATTCCACAGCATCAAGAGTGGGGACCAGATGGATCCTGTAGGTGAACTTTGCAAAATGGTGAGCATCAGAGATTACTTAAATTCTACCAGGTTTGGGAAGAGGAAACAGGGAATGAGAGAAAAGGCTATATACTTTCCTCAAGAGGGATGGGGCAGTGCCTACAAATGGAAAATGGTGGGTTTTCTTTTGCAACATGCATAAATCTGGACTCCCTTCCCTTACTACCCACACCCTCCTGGGAGCGTCTGCTGAGTTGTAGCTCCCTTGACATGGCCTTCAGAGCAGTGTGTGGCTTTCAGCCACAGTGTTTCTAGCTCTCTTTGGGATACAAACTTTGGTCTTCATTCAAGAAAGCACTTAGGCATGTGTAATTCCTTAAATTTCAATGTGACTATTCATGAGCATAGAGTTAGCACATATTTAATTGCCTTCCTGAATATGAGCCAAAATAGAGAGTATCCCAGGAGTGCATGGAAAAGAAACTTAGTTTTCATTGCTTTAATAGAGATAGTTGCTCCACTTAGGAGCATTTACAAATGGTTTGGGAAGGTTTGGGACTTCTTGCTAACACATCTCTAGAGGGTAAAGCAGGCAACCAACCCTACTGCAAGTGAGGATTGCTGGTATCTGCAGCCACCTGAAGGAGGAGGGCTTACATGAGAATTGATACTTTTTCTCATTTTTTGTATGTCTACCCAACAAATGCTCAGCTCCAATGTTCTCTTTATCCGTTTCCGATTTTGTCAGTTTTTATTAATGTCCTTTGGTTGGGAAAAAGCTCTGGATTTAGAGTATTCAATTCTGTAGGTAAAAATAGAAAACTTTTTAAGGGTCCCAGCTTTAAAACTCTGTTTTTCTTTTCAAAAATAACTGGAAGATGATCAGAAGAAAACCATGGTTTTTATGTTAACTCCAACATGGTAACAAACCAGAGGTATAAGACCAGTAAGGATGTTACATTCATAGATCCCACAGACCTCCTCTGTGTTCAAATGAAATAGTTATTGAGTTGGAAAGCCCACCAAAATCTTCAGTATTTACTATCAGTTCTTGATGGTACCAAGGTGAGTGGTAGCCCTTTCCCTTTTCAAAAACAGCTCTAAAACCTGATGTGGGTTGTCAGCAAGCAGCAGGATTTTCTGTTTGGCTTTTGAGTTGTAAATAGTGAACATCTGAAACTGTAGCAGAATTCAAAAAAGAAGCATTTTTCCTGAGATTTACTTTCATTTATTCATTTATTATGGTGAATACCTCCATATTTTTGATGAGGTTCGTCTTGGCTTAAAATAGATGTCTCTGAGATGGCTAATTGAGAAATCACTGCTTAATTTTTGGACCCCTGTTTGCAACACTCACAGCTAGTAAGGAAAGCCTGCTTTTCTCAGGATCACTTTCAGTGGTAGCTTGGCCTGTGACAGCCATGACCCCTATATGTCTGCACCAAGCTGGCTGAGCCACACTGAAGATTAGCACTCTGGCTGCTGCTGCAGGGTTTTGGGTTGAGTCATCTGTGGGTGGGGGTAAGGCTTTCTCCTTCACAACCAGTGTTATTTTCACTGACACTCTGGGTGAGGTGGTGGAGGAAGGAGGTTAATCAAACAGTGTGTGTGTGTCCTGCTTGTGGCAGTATCGGATGTGACTGCTCAGCACTCTGGGGCTGAGGGCAGGCGTCTGACCTCTGCAGTGGGTGAGAGGCTGCTGAAGCCTGGAGAAGGCACATGGATGGTGTCTTGGTAACATGAGGCCCCTGAAGTGCAGAAAAGACCTCTTTTTGGGAGAGAGGCACAGCTGAGCCCTGGGATAGGGTTATTCCTCTCCTACAGCACTGCAGAGTACTGGAGGTGATGACACTGTGGAATGGCTACGATGATAGGGGCTTGGCATGGTGCCTGCGTATCCCACCTCTCCTTCGGCACTGTCCACAGATGTGTTACTCTTCATAGCATAAAGTCTTCTTCACCTAAAGGATCCTGGGCCATTCCCAATTTTACAATGGGCAGGGCTGCTTTGGGTCTTAAGGGTGAAAGCATATTAAGCCACGGTCCTTCTCTGTGGCGTAGGAAATGGGGTCAGTGTGTACAGGAGCAAGCGGCTGATGGTGCTACGCAGCAACGTTGCTGATATTGCAATACACTACTCTGCCTCAGGTGACATGAATGTCTCCCTGTCGGAGGGCAGAGAAGTGCTTTAGAAAGGCATATGAGAGAATGCCAAAGGTAATGTCCGCTTTAGCTGTTCCTGATGAGGATGGCCCAGGAAAGGCAAAGCACAAAGGCATACTGACGTTTACACAGAAATACATTTCTGTATGTTGTATGTGAGGGTGGTGATAGTGATGGAGACAGTTAACAGAAGGTTGGCCCAGGAAAAAGGCAATTCTAAAGCAAGGCTGGCCTGTTCAAAGGAAATTCAGTACAATTGAAAGGACTATTTTCAAATTAGCAAATCTTGATGGTTCACTTTGTTTTTTAAAAAAAATTCTATATATAAAACCATGCTTATAGTGGCATCTAGTGGCTACTGTGGTTTGCTTGGTTAATTAGTGAGGTCTTGACAGACCAGCACTCTCTCCTCAGTCCTGAGCCATACTCCAGGAGTAGTCCTAAAAGGCTGCAACAGCTGGACAGGGTTACCTGGGTGGTGTGAGTGGGGGGATGTCAGACTCAGAAAGCATTAGTCTTAGTCCCATTTTTTTCACTGAGGTAGCTGTAATCAGCATGATCAAAGTTGTTATGATGAATGACTCACTCATCAGCCAGAAGATGACATGATTCCTCACTGAATAGCTCCCTGCTCCTTTCCTCTCAGGAACCAAGGGCTGTACTGTCATGGCTGTGCATCTCCCATGAAACCTGCACTTCCTTGACACGCCTATTGAAAAGGTGTAACAGATTTGGGGCAGCACTGTGACAAACTCATGTCAGAAAGACCCACCAAGGAGCTTCAGACCCTTCTTTCTTTCTTCAGAGATTCCCAAGCCTTAGGTAACTGTGAGATGAGAAGAGGACCATCTTACATCTGCTCTGCTTCTGACATGGTTCCCTGAGCATCCCACACCAGCCACTCTCAGGATGTGGATGTCTCCTTAATGGCTGTTCCTCTTTGCTTGCCCTGGGTGCAGTAACCAAAGCATATTCAAGGACAAGAGCAGTAAGGGGGATGTTTTTGTCAGTGTGTGGACAGATAGAATTATACACAGAACTTCTGTGTTAAAACAATTCAAGCAACAACACAGGCGAAGACCTAGAGAGCTCATGCGCTGCAAAAGCCCAAGGGAGTCTTTTCTTATGTGCATACCTTATATTGTAATGTATGAAATATTGTAGCTAATGAGTCCCATTTACCTGAGATGTTAATACATCCACATCCTGTACCACTTTATCTTTTGACATTTTACAGCTTCCTTTTTTTTTTTTAATGGAGGCGATAATTTTCTTGAGTATATTATCATGAATTCATTTAAACACCTGAAAGCTCAGTTATAGTTTAATTATCACACAGATATTGGCAATATGAAATCTGCTTTTGCAATGCAAATATCTGGCTATTAGCAGAATTTTGTAAATTTGATTTGGAGTTTGGAACAGCAGCTGTTTATTCAGTTTGCAGGTTTCTTGTGGTTTGTGGTTTCTTGTGGTTTAAACATTCACAGGGTGTAGACACTAACGAGAGCACTGAATTGTTTATGGTGATCTTTGAAGCAGAATTGCAGATTTGTTATGAATTTTTGCCAGGCCAGCAGAAACATATTAACCTCTCCTTAGGCAAAATCCCATGTGCAGAGTAACCTCACGAATCCAGCACTTTGGGACCATGACATCATGCAGGTCAGTGAGAGTTTATGCTGCTACCGTACAGCAGCTGATCACTTCCTTTCTTCAGATGTCTTATTTGGAAGATCATCTTTTCCCCAAAATGTACCATTCAGGCATAAAGCAAAAAAACTCGACAAACCAACAGCCCTGTCCCTCCTCCCCCTTCCCTGAAAACTAATTTTGAAACCCGGTGCTCACAGAAAAAGTCCATGTAAGAGCACTGGACAAGGCAGCAGGTTAGTAGTCATTTCAACAACTCATGAACTAGCATTGTAAAGCCAGCTGTGCACTGGGAGTGCATGAAGGGATCCTCCTCATTAGAAACCCACCTCTTACAAGAACAATCTCCTATCAGACGCTGTGAGACAGAGATTGTCTCACTTTTTTGTTGTACTTCTGGTAATTCCACATCAGTTCCACCACTGCTTGTTTTCCTCTTCAGTAGTCAGCAAAATGACTTACCAGGAGTCAGGTCATCTCACACCAAGCTTCTTTGCATGAGCTATAGGTAGAATGGACTGGTTGTCCCAAACTCAGAGATCAAGGGGCCAGACTTGTCCTAAATGACTCCTAACTTGAAAAATATTGATTGCAAGGTGGCCCACTACGTTGTTGCCACCTCTATAGAGCAGGAGAGGAAGCTTAGATGAAACAGGTTGGGTAAGCCTCTGAAAACACACAATTGTTAAAACAGTATTGTGCTATGGAGGAATAGGGAAATTAATCACACAAGTCCTTTCTACCTAGTTCTTGTCGACATTCTGTCTTCCTTAGGTACATGGCAAAGGGGAGCCCTCTAGAGTGAGTGTCACATAGCACAAGCTCAGTTTTCAAGATGCTTCGCAGTTGGTTTCATTTCATATTTCAGCAGCTATGAAGGTTCATGAAACACGATCATTTATGTTGCAATCTCCAGCTCAAGGGAAGTATAAGCTTCTCATGCAAGCCCAGGACACTTTGACAGCAGAAAGATCTCATCAACTATGCCCTGTTTCTCCAAGCATCCATCAAAGACAGGCTGGGAGACCTTTGTTATGGTGCAGACTGGCCATTCTAATCCTCTCTGAAATGAAGGAGTGAATTAATGGCTGGGGACTGGACACTCCTCTTACCATTCTGGCTTTCACTTTTTGTATTGAATGTTTCACAGCTGCTGAAGCCCCACATAAATGCAATGCTTCTTCTCCCATCATTGTTCATCATTATGCATTGCTCCCAGTCCCACTTACCTATGTGCTGCCAGCATTGCCAGCTATCATGTCCTATTTGTCTACTTTTTTTTCTGTAATTACCATGTCGTTTGCTCCCCCTGCTCTTAGACTCCTTCAGTAAACAAGCAAACCCAAGCTGCTTGGTTTGCATTAGCTGCAATAGGAGCAAGGAACACAGAAGGGCAGGAAGAGGAGATGGCCATGATGTCAGTGCTGTGCCAAGGAAAGAGCTGACAGAGGATAAAGGGACAGCTGAAAGGAGTGGGATTAAAAAATACAAGTAGATCTTTGTACCTAGCAAGTGATGTGGCTTCTGGTTTATGTAGCCTCTTCCTTGCTGTTGACTAAATGGCAGACTCGGACCTGCCCTGTTCCTGTGGCAGCAGACCCAAGGACAGGAGAGTGCAACAAGACTCTCAGTGCCCAGTGGGATTGGTATCCTTCAAATGGGGCAGGGCAGACCTCCTTCTGGGAGGCAGCCCATCTACTGGGCCCCATAGCTTCCTGATGTTTCCTCAGTACAAAGTTACTGTTGTGACAACTCTAACAATACTCCCTTCATTCCCTCTGCCGTTTTGTTAAAGCACACAGCAGTAGCTCAGGTAAATTACAGGCCTGCACCAAAAATTAGTGGGTGTAACTCCCTGGACAGAGTTGAAAGGATGATAGACCTGGGGATTGCAGAGCTTCCTCCTGAGCCTGGGAAACCACAAATAGCCTGTGGAGCCTGCGGCTTTAGAGTCCTGCAAAGTAGTCTTCTTTTTCTGTCCCTTTTGTTTACCATCACAGTGGCAGTGCTTTTACCATCTTGGGCAGCTGTACATTCTCTGGTATTTCCTTCTAACCCAGGGAGACCATGGAGAGTAAGAAATTCTTGTTCAGAAATTACTGTCAGGGAGGCAGTGTAATGATTGTAATGGGATTTCCCATTTCTTCTTTTTCAACTCTCACATCAAAGAAACTAGCAATTTTAACTTGGGTGCCAGCCTGTGGTGGCTCCTCTATCACATGTGGTAGTTTGGCCTCACACTTCCATTAGCATTGAGTTTTCTGCACAGTGCCTGACTTCAGGCAAAGAAATATGAGAGAGTGCAGCTGTTTGGGTGAAAAAGGCACTGCAATTCATGTATTGCTGTGTTTGTTAAATTGGGCTAGAGAAAGGGTAAGAATATAAAAATTCATTTACATTTCTTTCCTAATCAGATGTCATAGCAGAATCAGAGATAGTTGTGTGAAAGCTTCCTCTCAGACTTCACTGCTCATTGGAACTGTGCTTTAGATTTCAATTTTTTTTTAAATTCCTCTATAATTTTCATCCAGTTTTGAACTGGTTTAGATTGGGAGACAACCCTGTGTCAGTGACAACCCTGCTCTCTGCTGGGGTGCCTGATGGGTGTTGTGGGCTAAGCCCATTGTGCTTTGCCCTCTGCAGGGATACTTTGTTCTCCCTGCCAGAACTTCATCTCCTATCGTTCCTCACTCTCCCGCCTGACTAAATTTCTCAGCTGCATCCTGGTAAACACACAAACACAGAGGGACTCCAGGCATGGGAACGTAGCTCACAGGAGCTGGAAGGGCTCCTCTGGTACAGTTTATGGGATCCATCTGGAAGACAAGGCAAAGGGAGCACTGATAGACCGGGCAAGACATTTTCAGGAGCTATTCTTTGGCACAGTGCCCTTACCTTCCCCTGATGGGAACAGCCCGTCTTCATCAGAAAGGCATGAAGGCTTCATCTTGAGTCACCAATGGCATCAGTTTCCAAAAATACCTTTCTGCTTCTAGCACAAACCTGGTTATTAGGTCAAGCATATTCAACACCCAGTAACTAATAAGGGAGTTTGGCTGTGACAGGTGCTGATTGCAAAAGACTTCACCTGATGAATTGCTCATTAGTTAGTGAGTTGTTCTAAAGGAACAGACAGTGGTGGAAGACCAGATTTTGAGGTACTGTATGCCACATCTGGAGTGACAGAAACCAGAGCATGTAAAATGCAGCACATGGACAAGTTACACATTTATTCCAGCCAGTGTCCTGGTCTCTGGACCAGAAAGGGGAAATCACACTATGACTGTCTTTTCTTTCAAAAAGGCCTTTCCATCCCAGCAAGGTCAATGTTCCCAGCACTTCTGCTCCTTTTTATGCAAATGCTCCTTTGGTAAAAAAAAAAAATCCTTTAAAAAGGATTTGGCCAAACCCACTCAAACCCAACTAAATACACTAGTAAGCAGCAACTTTGAGATGTCCCTCAGGACAACATTTCTATTACTTCTTGAACTTGAGAAACTTGTTTCCCATGGCAGTGGGGCAGCACTCTAATGCCTAGCTAGGTAGGGATGATGCTACTTGCAAATTAGTGTCATCCACTGTATTACAAACATTGGTTTGTGAGATGCTCATACAGATGTTGTAGCTCCAAAGCATTTACAAAAGGCAAAGTGTAACCTAACAGCTCCAAATGAGCTTTCAGAAATGAATACATGGTGCTTAAGGTTTGCCAAAAAAGCAGCATGCAACTCCTCTGAAAAAGCAATGCTGCTATGCCTCGTGATGCTTTAGCCTCCTGTGGTGCCAGATGTAGCTAGTGTTTTACTATTTCTTTCTTCAAATAGCAGTGCTCAGGGGGGATAAACTTTACTTAACCTAATTAATTTTAATCACAGCTTTCAAATCTCATACTGTGCAAAGAATTACAAATTGGGATACATTAATAGAAGCCAGGGTTTATGCTGCAAGCTAATCGGGAAGTGTGCATTTACATTTTCTGCATGAGTTTGCAATTACCATTAAAATAAAATTCAGTTATGTCCTTTTAAATTACTAAAATGTGAAGAACAGATTGAGCTGGTCCCATTTGTTGTAGAAAATTACTCGAAAATAGCCTACATTTCAAAGAATTAAATGATTCTTACAGAATAAGAGGTTTTAGAAAATGATTTCCAGTTGTCTAGAGTTAAGGTGCTTCCAGGCATTCTGGTTTAAACAATCTTTCTTTAAAAATAATGGACTGCTTAATGTTTCCTACCTGCTTCAGTATAGCTTCATGGAAGGAACAAAGAGCGTTCTCCCACAAAGCCTCAGCTGCATCTTCCTTTAGGAGTAAACCAGAGAAACAACAACATCTAAGCTAACCACATCCAAAACCTAACTCCAGAATACCACAGCAGTGAGCATCAGTCCAGGAAATTTCCTTCCCAGTGAGGAGGTTCCTCCTCATGTCATAAATTGCTCTTCAGCAATGCTCACTCTTGTATCTGGAAAGTTAAGCGCCAACTTTCTGTGGTCTGTGTCACTCCAAGTCCAGGGGCTTCAATTTCAGGGTGCCAATGACCACAGAAGAAGTAAAAATAAAGTGGCCCTGGCCTTGCTGATATATATGCCAAAAGGCCTTATTTCTTTTTACAGGACTATGATGTCAGATAAAAATGCTTTGGTCAACAAGTGCTCATCTTCAAAAGCAACTCGATCTTTTAGGAAAGCAAGTCCCATTGACTTCAGTGCCAAACACTCTCCTGAGCATGAAGCTCAAATCCCTAAGTCATCTGGTTCTTTGAGAAAGTGTTTTCTCACTAGAAATGATCTTATTTATAAGCAAGGTTGAATCACTCTGAAAGGAGCATTGTCCTCAGGATATTGTGTTGCAGTGTGACAGTGTGCAAAACTGGTTTTAATATAAAGCTTTATGTCATAATGACAGCGTTCAAGAGAGTACAATGGAGTTTGTGTTTATTTTCTGGCATAAATCTGCTGCAACTTTTTTTTTTTTTTTTTAGTTCAAGATCATGTAGAGTGAGCAGTGCAAAATCTAGAGTAAAACCACAGTGTCATCATAGTTTGTACAAACACAGAAACAGTTTAGTCTTTTGTATGGGGAAAAAGGTCAACATGCATGGCTTTCAGGAAAACACAAGCAGATGTATCTATTATAGATGATAACCTTTAGCTAAGTTGTAAACTCCATGCTCATTAAATAATTGATAGTACATCAGAGCTTCAGGAAAGCCATGTTTTACATGCCGAGTTTAAATAAAATGGCTTGTGATAATATTTTTGTCTAAAATATAATATAAAGTACAAATATTGACACAGAGACGAACAGGATGAAACATTCCCATGTTATTCAACAGATTACTATATCTAAAATAGCACTAAACCTCATCAAAATCTCCGGAACAGGAAAATTAACCACATTTTCACCATGAAATATCACTTCAAACTTGTATTTGCAAAAGAAAGCTTGTTGAGGGTTTTTTCTCTTTAAAAATGCAGCTTAAATGCTCAGTAGAGTGCTCATAACCACAGAATGATATAAGTAGCTTTAAAGGAAATGATGAGCTGACTCTTAACTGATGTAAATCACCAGAGCTCTGCTAGAGTATGTGGAAATTTATTCAATGGACAATTTTAATTTTAAATAAGATACAGATTGCTGTTCCACCAAAGTAGTTTCCATATAGTTTCTTTAAATTGCAATGAGAAAAGGAACATTTACTTTTGCACCCTCTCATTTTCTGTAGCTGACTGCGAGCCTAGGTGCATGTTTGGCAGAAGGAAACATAAAAACATACCTCATTTCTCTCTCTGTCACACTCAGGTAAATCACTGGTAGGTTTAGAGAGGTTGCACTGCTGTAAAAAGTCAGAGGGATCGTATAGTTGAATGCAGAAATGCCTCACCTCCTGGTGATTCATCTGTGTCTTTTATGCCAGGTAGTAGGATGAGAGTGGTGCAAATGCCACACTTCTTCCTTCCAAAGCACCCTGCTCACTGCTGAAACAGAAGCTGGATTCCAGCAAGCATTTTTTGAATGCTCTCAGGGTTAAAGCTTAGATGCCACTATGGGTATGAGGTTTTCTCTAGGGCTTACAATGGAGCAGAAGAGCCCTGCATTTGTTCTTCTGCTCTTTGATGGCTGCTGCAACTACTGCAAGCATCTTTTGGCCATGACAAAGGCTACTCTAGTAATTAATCTGGGTGACTTAGGCACTTGGGCTATGTCTTGGTTTGGGGTGATTTTTTTTTGTGGGTTTTTTTTTTTTTTGCTTTTTTGTTTTTTAATGTGGAAAATTCTAAAGCAAAAGTAACCCCCGAGGTGTTTATTACAACAAATAAAGATTAATTTCAGGTACTTCTGAGATTGCTTCTTTTTAACTGCTATAATCCAACTTCTTTTCTTGAGTCCAAGTCTGTCCAGCTGCAACCAAGGTCAGACTGGATTTTAAGTAGGCTCTTTGTAGTAGCTGCAAAGCCCAGCCTCTACTCAAGAGCACATTTTCTTTGCTTTTACATTAATAACAATGTCTGATTTCAGACACAAAAAAAACTAAAACCATTTTGCACCCATTAGAGAGGCATTGAATAGGTTGTTCCTTCCCAACAATTCTGGACCATAAGGGGGAAACCACTGCAATTCTCATTTCCAAGCTGTAAAGCAGCTTTCAGCACCACCAGCTGACTGCTTAGTGCATTTTAATTAGTTCATGAAGGTTCCCAGGCCACTGTATTGAAATGAAATGTGCACAGAACTGAAGACTTGCTCATTGGCAATCAATTTTTAAGTTATCAGGCCTGCTGGGTTCTTTCTGCAGAGCAAAGCTGCTTCTTCAAAAGCAGTGATATTCCTCCAGGGGCAAGGGAGAAAAAAAAAGACCATATTTTTGCATAATCACAGCTTTTAGTAGTACAAAATTTGCTGCTCTGTGGGAAATTGCAAGACAAAAGTCTTAGTAAGTATGAAGTCCTCAGTGCTCTGACATGTTAATGCAAGGGAAAAATTGCCTTGCACAAAAGAGGATATGAGGGCTATTTGGCACCATTTTTCTGATGCTGGGTCATTATTCAGGGTCTCATCCAGATACAGAGTAGAGTCATCAAGGTTTGAAGGGCTCTGAGCAATATAGCTCAAAGAAAAGGTTTTCTCCTGCTGCTCAGCCCTCCTTCAATGGCAGTCTCTCACCTTCAGGAAACTCAGGTTATAGCATGACGTAATTTAGCCCCTGCTTGGCAGTCTCAGTATTGTTTAATTAATTTTTTCAAATTTATTGCAGTTTCTTGCAGATCCAGCATAAATGCTGTGTCTTGGCTACTGCACAGCTGACACTGAGAAATTTTGCAGAATAACTACTTGTACTTATGACCACTTGATAGTGAAAAAATATTGCTTTTGTCTACTACTGTGCTCAATAAGAAAAGCAATAGCACATTTTTCTTTTTCACTTTGCTTGAATTTAGAGGCTCATGTCTATCATATATTTATTCCTCTATATTGGCAAATAAGGTCAGTAGGTAGTTTAAAACCCATGTGTGCAGATATTTGGTCATATAGCAGAGATTACAAGTAGAGGATGACTGCATAAGGCCTTTGTATTTGGCTAAGCTTCAGCTGTGGAGAATATGGGAAAACAAAACCCGAGCTGGGCATGAAGAAGACATTGATCAAAAAATTGACTGAATCATCTCAATCATAATTTAGGGTCTTAGTGGTGCACATTGTGGGCACGCTCCACTGTACAGGCATTGGTCTTGGCTAGCTCTCTGGCCAGGGCTGGGCTGGAGTCACAAGGAGGAGTGACAACAGCCCAAGCTAAGCATGCAGAGAAATTTCTGCAAGGCTCAAAAAGGCGACTCTCCCAGCAAGAGATGACAAATCAGATCTTCACCAACACAGCAATGGTACACTGAGAGTAAATGCAACACAGTGCCATTCCCTAATGTGCATTCTGGCTGTACCCTTCTAATTCAGCTGTTTTCTAGATCATTGCAATAAACTCTGCCTTTTTTTTTTTTTTTTTGAGAGTTTGGCCTGGTTTCTCAAGCCGAGCAGATCCTTTTTCTTTCAAAATGAAAGGATGAAAGGCCTCCAGGGAGCCAAGAGTAACTGGGCTAAGTCAAGAGACTTGCACAATTTATTATTTTGTAGAGTCCTAAAGGTTTTCTGCAGATATAAGTGAAACATGCATTTATTTAATTTTTGCTTGCTCTCTCACTGGCATCAGGTGAAAGTAATGAAATTTTATTTACAGTTTTACAGGCTAGATTCATAAAAGGAAGATGATCTTACATTTCCTGTGTTCTAAGTACCAGAGAAGAAAGAATTTGAGCTTAGTGAGAAATTCTTTCTCCTTATGAGCACTGCTGTGGAGATACAGCTTTAGGCATATTCTTTCCTAACTGCACAGCATTTAAATGTAATTAAGCACAGTCACTTGCACCAACCAAGGATCATGAAGTATATAACATAAATAGATCTCTGCTAACCTCTCATGTCAATGAAAAAATTTTTAACTAGTAACAATGTGTTTGGTTTCAAATATTTTACTCTCTCCTTGAACTATAAAGTTCTTTAGAGCATTACCAGAAAGCTATCTCTTAGGTTTTTTTATGTCCTTAACAGTTATGATCCTGAACAAGATTAAACATAGTCATCTAGTTCATAGCAAGCCCCAAATTTATGGTCTTTTATTAAAGCTTTTTATATGTAGGAGACACATTATCTCATACTAAGATGTAATTTCATCACCCTGCTATGCACAGCCAAAAGATGTACCTATTCATTCAGTGCTATCCCACTTTCACAACAAGAACTGACCTGGTTTGTAATTGGTTTTCCATTTGCATCAATTAATCAACTTAGTTGCAAACAACAGTTAAAAGTAATTAAAAAAAGGACCCCATTCTTGCTAACTAAAAGGATGTTTCCTGGATCTGACTTTGCTAGATCCAGGAAACCTCTCCTGAATTGTGCTGCTTAACTGATAATTATTCAGGGACAGTATCACTGGAGCCTGCTACTTATATTAATGGAATGACAGATCAGCTGTGCTCCCATGGGCCTCTGTAATCATGCTTTTTGGAAAGTTATTTGAAAACTTCAGGTGAGAAATGCTCTGCAGGTGTTATATATGAGTAAAAAAATAGACCTAATGACCACATCTTTTTCCCTTAAAGGCTTCCCACAGGGCCCAGCATCACCCATGCCGATGGTTCTGCAGCATTTTGCTGGTGTTTTTATGCTATGATGCAAGATAGGCTCCAGTTACGGGTTTATTGTTATAAGCCTGTGCTGGAACTTGTGTATCTAAATACTGGTGAAAATTCAATCACAGCTGTAGATTTTCTTATTACTTATGCTCTGCACATTGCCAAACAAGCTTCTGCCTCCTGGTTGCTGCAATGACATTTTTTACAAGGCGCTGCTGCCTGTGAGACCAGATGACAGTGCTAATGACCCATGTCCTTGTACTCTGCTTCCCTTGCTTATGCTTCTTGTTTCTCCACACTCAATTAAGGAAAAGGAATTGAGGTTAATATTCCTGTCCTTGAAATTAAATCTACCCTTGTCCCACAGTGCAATTAATGAAAACAACTTGGATACAGAGCCTTTCATCTGTAGTTCACTAGTTTATTTAGTAGGAGTTGACAATGACTCACGCCATTAATTTGTCTGCTGAGTAGCAAACACAGAGCAAATTAGCAACGTTAGCCAAGACTGTAGGCATAAACCTTGCAAAATCACTGACATGAGTTAATACCTCTGCTGCTCTTTCGGGTGAAGAGTTGTGATGACCATGAGACTTCTTGTGTCGCAGGTCTTCCTGCAGCCTGCCTGCAGACACACCAAGAGTACACATGGCCTGTGTTGCTCTTGATAGCACTAATTCAAGGGGTAATTAGATAAAACTGGCTATTATACATCAAACATTAGCCATTAGATGTCCAAATAACAGGGCAAGTTATCTATGCATTCATACTGTGAAAAGCACTGGTTAATTATATATTTGGCTATTAAATGATTTTGAGGTTCAAAATAAGTTCAGCAGCAGATACACAACAGAAGTTCAGAGTGAGTGTAGATATCGTCTCTGATTTTCCTCATTGGCAGATGCTGACAAATGGGGAGTTCTTGGGTATTCACAAATGTTAAAGACATCTGAGAGTAATCTCTCTTCTATCCACTTGCATAGTCTGACTTGCAAGGCAGAGAGATTTATGTTCTGCATCATTCACTTCATGACCATGAATTAGGCTCTTGGCTTGAATTACTGTGGAGGAACACATCTCTCCCTTGCCCGTGAAGCAAGTGTGTGAATACTTCTATGACCCCTCCAGCTACCTGCTCCAAGGCTGAGCTCTGAGAAAACGGCTGGTACTTGAGCAGAGACAGCACTGTCCCTCTACGACCCTCATCCTTGTTATGGAGAAGGCTGTGTATCTTCAAGGGCACAGCAATGGAATATCTCCCATTCACTGAAGCTGTGATACACTGGAGTAGGCTTTCCAACCCTAACAAGCACACTCAGCTCTTGTAAATAAAGTGTAGTTTTCTTTCCCACATCTCTTCAGAGCAAAACAAAAAAGATTCTCAGAATCACAACTTAAAGTCAAGTTGAAAATTTTTGATCTCTGCTGTGCCCAAAAGAAAGGGGAGCTGGCATCAGTGCGTCATCATCACTCACAGAACAACAATCAGATCTGAGCTGATACCACGGGGAACATCAGTACAAGTAAATACCAGCCACTGAATCATAAATGTTCAGGAGGACTCAGAGTGCTTAGTGTTCATCATCTGATTCTTAAGGTATTTGAATTTATGCCAAGTTAATAAGTGAACAGCATCGCCTGCAATTCATTGCTGTACTGTACAGCAATATTTTATGCAACTGACTGCAATAACACTGATGTTGTATTCAATTTTTGACTGGCTTGAGGAAGCAGCCACTTTTCTTCTCTTGATGTGCTCAGGCTGGAACACAGAGCAGATGTTTTGGTGGCTTGAATACAGATGAATAAATGCCTTGCCTGAATGCTTCTGTATTTAAGGTGTACTTTAGAGCTACTGCACACTTGTCCATTACACAGCAGGAGGGACACTGAACCAGAACATAATCAGTCAGCACTTTTAGACTTCTTTTAAGCACTTTTAAAAACATTCAGCTCATTCTTCCTGCAAGAAAACAGGGCTCTTGGGACCTAGCAGCACTGGCTGACAGAGGGCTACTACAGATAATATGGTGCCAGTATGGACAGCTCTTTTGTTTTAGCATGTGTCCTAAACTTCTTATTTCTTAAATATTAATTTATATATTACCTTTTAATTTAATATGTTTTCTTTGAGGCAAGGGAAATATGCAATTACAAGAAATGCTGTCCTGTGCTGCAGGAAGCCAATACAAACGAAGAAACCTTAAGCAACTTATCACTACAAAACCTTCGTAGTGAAACTTGGTCATTGCAGCTGCTGCTGTGATTTTAGTGACAGTTGCCTGGGAAATGGGGAAGAACATACCCTCTTCCTACACCTGCATGTGCTGTTACAGATCAAGCACTTTACTGTCTTGGGAGCCTAATGTTTGTTAAAGAGCACGGTGCAATACTGTCTGTAGTTCTGGCAATGAAAGGGTCTCAGCCAGGCATGGTTTGCTGGGAGAGTAACAATGTCTGAGACAAACTGACAAAGTAAGAAAAAAGCCTAAAATGTCCTAAAACCATTGAATTAAAGCAGCAGAGGCTGAAAATGCAGTTTGACCTATAGTACTTTTTTGGGGGAGGCATGATATAATATGCAAAATGATCAGTAAACCAGCCACATTCAGCTCCCCAGCTGTGTTAGTAAGGTTTTTCCCTCTTTATTTTTTTCTGGTCTGAGAACTCAGAACACTCAGGGGAGCAACCATGAAAGCCTTCACCACACCACTTTTTCCACCATGTGGTTCCTTTGGTAGAAGGGCTTGTGACAAGGTGTGATGTCCCACACATACTGGTGTGTTTCCCTGATCCCGAGATGTGGGATACAGTCTGCTCAATGACCCCCACCCACATTTTGTTTTGCTTGCTTTTTTCTCTTCCTCAAAACAAATAAAACAAATCCCTCCTCAGCCATCTCTTGGGACCTAGGGTTTTTGATGAGGGTAAAATTATCACCCTAGATCTCACACTCACTGCAGCTTTGGTGTCTGCCAGCACTCAAGGACACTCGGAGTGTCCTTGTTAGAGGCCCCTAATGAAAAGCAGCAGCCTGGCTCTCACCATCAGCCCTGCTCCCTCTCAGCCACAGCACTGTGCTCTGATGCAAAGCACACCTGCACTGGCCAAAATGGCTCCTTGCACCATCTCTGAGGTACTATCTGAACACTTTACTGACAGAGGCAGTTTGGGCTCAGCAGTCCCAAAGATCCCAGACAGCCCTCAGAGGACAAGCTAAATTAACTGCACCTCCTACCTCACGAACAATTCCCGGCTATGCCCTACCCACATTGCTAATGATGATGATGATGTAAGAAACTTTAATAAGAATCTGATTTACACATACCAGGTTTAACTTTTTGGAGACATCTGTTCGAGGAGTCCTCCAGTGATAAGCACAGGGAGGCTCCTCTGGGACCTTGGAGAACAAAGATGCTCACAGGACAGGAATACTTCTACAGTGGTGGTTTCCCAAATATGGGTATCTCCAGATGATAGGATAATTTATTCCCTCTTATCTTGTTTTTGGAAAGGAGTCTGAGAAATCTAAAACATTTACTGTACAGATACCAGCAAAGTCTCATGAAGGACTCTCTTCCTTCCCTTAAGTACATTTTTGGACACCCCTCTTTTCACACTGCAGGAGCTACCAGGAGAGTCATGGTGGCTTTGCAGATCACTCAAAGGTGGCCCAGCTTGTGAAGTCCGCATTGCTACTCCTCATGAAAAAGGAGAGAAGCAGACCTAGATGGAGCTCTTAGGCGTATCCACCTCAACAGAATGGTTCAGGTTGGAAGGGACCTTAACCAGGGACCTAACCACCCTCCCATGGGCAGGGACACCTTCCACTAGACCAGGTTACTCAGCTTCATCCAGCCTGGTCTTGAACACCTCCAGGGATGGGGCATCTACAACTTCTCTGGGCAACCTTCTTCAGTGCCTCATCACACTCTGGGCAGAGATCATATAAAGATCATATGGTCTTCATGCTGCCTACAACTAGGATTTTTTTTTCTGATTTTCTGCTATAAACTCAGATTTTGTCCCATCTCATATGCTGAGCTCATAGGTTATGGGAATGCAAGTCACTCCTTGGTCCTTTGCCTAAATGTGAGAGGAGAGCAGCCTATGTGCAGCTGCTCCATAGCCTCTCCTGTTGAATACCTGTGGGAGGGAAAAGCATGACCAGGAAAAGAGAGACCCTTGCATTTTCACATGTCAGTGTTAGCTGATTCACAGAATCACAGAATGGGTAAGGTTGGGAAGGGACCACAGTGAGTCAGCTGGTCCAGCCTCCCAAGGTCTCCTAGAGCATGCTACTCATGACTGTGTCCAAACAGCTTTTAAATAACTCCAGAGAATGAAAGCCCACAACCTCTCTGGGCCATCTGTTCCAGTGCACAATCACCTGCACAGTCAAGAAGTTCTTCCTCATATTCAGGTGGAACTTCCTGTGCACCAGGTTCTGCCCATTGCCTTGCGTCCTATTGCTTGGCACAACTGAGAAGAGCCTGGCTCCATTCTTCTGACACCCTCCCTTCAGATACTTTTTGACATTGATGAGGTCCTCTCTCAGTTGTCTCTTCTCGAGGCTGAATAAGCCCAGCTCCCTCAGACTTTCCTCGTAACAGAGATGCTCCAGTCCCTTCGTCATTCTCATTGCCCTCCACTGGACTCACTTCATGTCCTTCTTGTACTGGGGAGCCCAGACACAACACTCCAGATATGGCATCACCAGGGCTGAGTACAGAGGAAGGATCACTTCCCTCAACCTGGTAGCAATGCTCTTCCCAATTCAGCCCAAGATCCCACTGGCCTTCTTGGCTACAAGGGCACACAGGTGACTCATGCACAGTTTGTTGTTTACCAGCATCCTCAAGTCCTTCTCTGCAGAACTGCTTTCCAGGAGGTGAGACTCCAGCCTGTCCTACTGCCTGGAGTTATTCCTTCCCAGGACAGGACCTGGCATTTGCCTTTGATGAATTTCAGACAGTTCTTCTCTGCCCATCTCTCCAGCCTTTAGAAGGTCCTTTAGAAGGGCAGCATAGCATAGCATAGCACTCTGGGGCATCATCCTCTCCTCCCAGCTTTGTGTCATCAGTGAACTTGCTGAGGAGGCATCTGCCCCTTTGTCCAAGTCATTGATGACCAAGTTATTACTACATATAGTATTGACCATTGGGGGACAGTGTTAATGACAGGCCTCGAACTAGACCACGTGCCACTGACCAGAAGCCTCTGATTCATGCCGGTGAGGGATCACTCACTGTTTAAATACAGAAGGAGGTCCAAGAGAAATCAAAACTCACACCTGCAGTCTGCAGACTGCTAGGGAGCCACAGATGGGGCTGCATTGTCCCCTCCTCCCTCAGCCTTGGCCAGGAGCTGTGTTCTCACACAAAAGAGGCAGAGGTGCTTCCACCTGCTACTTCTTGCTTCACAAGGCTGAATATGCTTTAAACATCTTACAATGCAACAATCTCAGAAGGAATTTCTTCACTCAGAGGGTAGTTAAGCACTGGAACAGGCTGCCCAGGGGAGTGGTGGAGTCACTACACTTGGAAGTGTTCAAAAACAACTGGATGTGGCACTTAGTGCTATGGTTTAGTTGACAGGGTGGTGTTCAGTCAGAGGTTGGACTAGATGATTGTGGGGATCTTTTCCAACCTTAATGATTCTATGATCTGCTCGTCTCCACCCATCCTTAAAAGGCAACAGTTCCAAAGTGTAGGAGTAGCTGGGCTGCCTTTATCCAAATTAGAAGGCAGGTATCAACAAATCATGTGTAATCATGCAAATACAAGCCTGTTGTGTCCTTTGGAGTATCTCAGATTTCTACGTACTTAGTGTAAAGCACACAGCTATGAATAAAACCAATTTTTTCATGAATGCTTGTTTAAGTTAAAGCCGTAGGATTAGTAGTGCTCTTACTATTTTAAGACAGTATTTTATTAGAAATTAAAAATTTAAACTTTTTGGTCTAAATTCAGTTTTCCTCTTTCATGAAGTACTAGAGTCAGGATGCAGGTTCAAAGTTAAAACATTTGTAGGAAATCTCTCTAAGTTCAGCGGGAGATCTGAGTTGTCCCTGCAAGAAACAGAAAACTGCAATATGGGCACAGAAAAAAACTGATGCACTCACTCCCACATACATGTAAGCTGTATTTATCTGCCTCTAAGGAACTTGATCTTCACAGGCTTAGAGCATCACCCATCTAGTGACATTATTCAAGTAAATAAGAGTTAACTAGAGAAAGGTCTGATTATGTTAAAACAAATATAATTATCAGTTCTGATCTATGTAGCTCTCTACAACTACACAGAATCAAGTAGACTAGAAAAGACCTGTGAGATCTTTGGGTCCAACCTACGACTGAACACCACCCTGTCAACTAGACCATGGCACTGAGGCCATGCCCAGTCTTTCCTTAAACACCTCCAGGGACAGTGTCTCCATCACTGCCCTGGGCAGCCCATTCCAATGTCTAATCACCCTTTCTGTGAAGAAATTCCCTCCTCATGTCTAACCTAGACCTCTCTGGATGCAGCTTAAGACTGTATCCTCTCACCCTGCCACTAGCTCCTTGGGAGAGGAGGATGACCCCCACCTGGCTACAACCTCCTTTCAGGTAGGTATGAACGTGCAAATACGTAACTGTGTTTATGTGTGTGTACACAGGTACACTGGTTTTCTTTCATAAGATCCTCCTCTTCAACCAGTTCACCAGGGATATCTGAATTCTGAGGGGTTGAGTGTGCCACACATTTTTTTTTTCCTCTTATTCTTTCAAACTTCCCCTGCAGGTTACAAGCAGGGCACCTGAAACAGTTGAGTTGTTCAAAATACCTCAGAATGGATCTGAAGCACAGTTCTGTGTTCTTCACAGGCAATGAGACAGCTAAAGGGGTTGTCTCTGTCTAGGGCATGGCAATAGAGCACTTCTCAAACAGTAAAATCCATTATGAACAAAATAGAGAAGTTCCAGAGAATGGAATTTGTCTGAACTGAACAGCAGAAGACGAACATTTCTCTCTTTGCAGAACATCCTGTATGACATAAGGAAGATGTGGCATTCTTAAAATATCTTGATACTCAGTTATGAGTAGGACTATTCGTCCTACACTCTACTTCTGCACACAGGAAGGGACAAGCTCATAGCAGAAGAATTTTTTTCAGTGGTGGGAACAACTGCACAATGATCATCTTCCACCCAGTGTGGGACTCCATCAGAGATCATGGATGCCCCGATAAGTGTTGGGGCATCACTGCATGTTTGTGTAAGTCTCTCAGTTTTTATTAATTCGATTCCTGACAAAGCAATAAAACCCTGTAGCAGAAAGCCACACTGCTCATTTCTGAGTCATATTAAATCATTCACCATTTTATGTACAAGTTTTGAATTACAATCTTCAACTCCTCATCAGAAAAAATAACAAACCAAAAAGCCTAAAAAAGCATTTTGGAAGAACTGCATAGTGTACAGAAGCATACTTTCAATTACACAATATCTTACAGAACACATACTGTGACAAAAAGCAGAGCCTGTTACCTTTTCTGAGAAGGCAGTGCCCAGCCAAAACTAGATGTTTCACCTCTGTTATTAGAGGAACAGCTTTAACTGGACAAAAGAGTACATGAAAAAAAGTTCCTGAACAGTCCAGATACTTTAACAGAAGGATAAAAGTACATTTGTAAACAACTTTAAAACAGGAGTCTTTTGAAAACAATAAAGGTTAAGCTGTTAAACTCTTCTTTGCCCAAATCACTATGTTCTACCCTTATAGGTTTTTTTTGATGATACACAAATTTTGCCACATGGAAAACTGCATTGAAAAATGTGAGCAAATGTTTTTTTTTAATTTTGAGCGGAATTAAGAAAGAGAAAATTTGAAGGCAAAAGGTCAAACTCCAAATTTCCTTTGAAAATTACAAGAGCAACATAACCTAACCACTGAATGAAAGTGCATGGTAGCACAGCACTTATTTTATAATCTGAGACCCTTTTTAAATGCAACCCGCAAAAACTCATAAGCAACTGCTAGAACAGACTTTTGTATTATGTACCATTAATTTATTACTGCATTCACCTTCATTATTCAAACCCTGCCATACAAAACTGATTTATCCTAAGCCTACCTATTTTACCACACGGAGAAATGTAAAAACTGTCCTGGTAAATGATTTTGTGTATGTAATTATGAACCATGAATCTGAAGCTGAGCATCAGTATTTATGCTGCCCTACTTAATGCTTACGTTAAGTAGGCTACTGATCACTGAGTGTCTCCATTTTGGTAGACAGACACATGTATGTGAACAGCAATGCTTTGGATAACTTGTGCTATTCCTAATACTACAGTTATTTTCTCTTCCAATTACATTTTGCTATAAATATGTGTGCCCTTAAGTTGATCCCAATATCAGTTTCAGCTAACTAATCAAATTATCTGCTAAGGTTTTGGGAATGATAACCCTTCCTTTATTTAAATAAAATGAGGGAAGGGTTTCTAATTCCCAAAGGTTTGCCAGCAACAGATTTATTTTCGAGACAGGATGACACTGTTTAGTACATTGTTCGTCATCTTTGCTGTTCACAGATAAGCACAACAGTATTAATGGTTTTTATCAAGTAGGCAGGAAGGGAAAGAGAAAATACTGTGAGATTTTTACCTTTAAGGTTTTCTCAAGTTCTGCTCATGGGCTCTTATGAATAACTATTTGTTTGAATTAAGTGTAGGTTAAATTTCAGATTACTTTATTTGGAGGGCTCCACAGTTAAACTTCAATTTTCTACTTTTCTTTTGCAGAGGAGTGTTATTAAAACCCTGCCCACAACTGAGTACATCAGGAATTTATGTATGGAATAATTTATCATTATATTTAGAAGTGCCTCATTTTTGTACCGGTTAATTCATAATCCAAATAATCAATCTGCAATGTAAACAAGTAGTTATTTTCTCCCATGTAATAATGGTGAATAACGACACTGAGCATTACATATTCTGCTTGAGTTCATTAAATGCAATTCTTCAGTCACAAAGGCAGCAGGCATTCTGTGATGGACTTCCTTTGAACGATGTTCAAATGAATGGAATATCTGAGATTCCTGATGGAGATCTAAGCCATTTCCCTCATGTTCTTAATAGCTTCCGCTATTTGCATACTCAACTCCATTTCATAATTTGCTATTTAAAATAAATTCATTTCCCCAAACCCTTCTCTCCCTATCTAAACCAAACTTATTTACATTAATGGTAAATGTTTTTCAGCAAATAAGTTGTAAGAAAAACAAACCAAAACCAATAAGGGAGCAAAAACATAAAGCGAGAAAGTATTTCAAGTTTTGTAATAATTTTCTTTCTGAATTTTCTTCCAAAGATGCTACAGGGACAAAAGCTTTAAAGGTTTAAATCATGCTTTCACACATTTTTGATTCTTCCTCTTTTATACAACTTTGTCCGGTGAACTACCTTCATAACTTTTGCCCAGTCATCAAATGAAATTGCATGTCATTCACGCCAAGAAAGTAAACAAAATACAGCCTTTTACTTCAAATATTTTATGAATGCAAGATTACAAGAAACATATTAGTCAAAATGCAGGGCTATCAAGCACTGAACCAAGGATGCTGGCATCAGTTTGCCTACCATTTAGCATGTGGAAAAAATACACTATCTCTACAAGTAAAAGGCATCACTAATGCATCATGAATTACTCTGGTCAGCCAACATCACCTCTGCAGCTTGGTGCATGTTTAAGTCCTGAAAATAATCATCATAATAATAGTTTGAGATGAGACACTGGAACAAAACCATTCTTAAACAGGAAAGTTTTTTCTTTTGCTCTTATCAAGGTAACACCAAAAACTAAAAATAAGGTCTTAAAATTTAGCAGCCTCCTTAACACTTGTTAGGCTAGCCTTCACACAAGGAGCATGCAAGCAGCCACTCTTCTTGCTTTAAATTGAGGGCTGTTAATTCAAGTCACTGTTTTCTCACCTTATTCGATTAACCTGCTGAACTGGATGTCCACCATAGGAAAAAGAAAATTAAATGATGTTAAGTGTAGCAGACAAGTACAGATCACACCAAGAAGCTAACACTCATGAGCTGTCATAATAAGGGATATTAATAACAATAAAAAAAATATCAGTCTTTTCTGTGCATATTTTTCATTTGAAAGGTCCCAGAAAATCATGATGTGCCTGGCCGTTTCTGTTGCTGATTTCTGATGACCTCTAATTGTTTTTTGCATTGCTGATAGTATGTTGAGAGACTTTTGTTTTCATCTAACAGCTTTTTATGTTCTTGTACCAAACGTGATGTGTTTTGCTGGTCTTTTTCATCCTGGTCCAGTTCTGCTATTAGTTCTTGTCTAGAATAATAATAATAATAAAAAAAAATTAATTGTCATTTAAAATCTAGTTCTATTTGTGTGTAGATGACTTCATATTGTTTCAAATCAGTAACTGTTTATCAAATCTGATCTCACAGCTGGTGATATTCTGTGCAACAAAAGTTGACAAAAAAGTCTTATTCTTTAATGTAGTCTGGGGAAAAATTCTCTTCCAAATCAAACCGACATTTAAACTTTAAAATAGCTGCAATACATAGCCTTAATCTCTAAAATTGTCCTTTAGATAATGTTTTTCAGACATAGTTCTACAGGTCACAGTAAAACATCTAAGGAGCCACACAAAATTTCATCAATATATTCAACTCTAATTTTGCATAACTGTACATACACATTTTAAATCTATAAGGACAACTTAAAATACAAAATCGCAGTAATTTTTTGTAACTTTTTAAGGAAGTGCTATTTTCTATTTGGACTTGAACTTATTAAAGCAGTGGGAAAGCAGACTGAAGGAAATTATTTTTGTATGTCATTTCACATAATTTACGCCATAAGTGTACACTCCTTTTTAGCAGCAATTTTAGAAGAACAAACACACTGATAAACTTCCTGTAATTTATTCTGCAAAACTGATGTAGCAGTTTGTTTTACTATTTGTTTACAAGGCGACAAGGAGGCAAGCTGCCAGCAATATTTTTGCAACACGATAGTAAAGGAGAAAGTTCATGTTAATTAATTGTTGCCATATGGTTTGTAATTACAGTTGAAGAAAACTTAATAATTCTTTGAGGCTGAACTAGTAACTACCTCAACAAGCATTAAATTCATCCGTCACAACACTATTTTCTGCTTTAACATCCATGGACAATTATGTTCTGACTAAGAAAAAAAGTTTGGAAGAAATGTCAATACAAAATTACTAGAAAAAACCCAGTAGGAATCTAAAAGAGGATTTAGAGTTTTGAAACAGAAACACATTTTTGTGTAACTTACTGACCCTTAGGGATAACAAAAAAATAAAAATTAAGATATTCACTCTAGCTTCAGCATCTCCCCATCAAGTCTAAAAATTCTCATTACATGTGAAAAAATCAAATTGTTCTCAGGATACTAAGCCAAAAGTGAATATGTGATAGGAGTTCAAACTTACAGTAATAATTTCCCCCCTCCTCCCCCCTCCCCATTCTGTTTTCTATTGCTAATGTACAAAAGGTTTAAACACACATTTTTCTCATTAACTAATCCACAAACTCCAAGGCAGGCCCCCTATTAACAACTGCTTGCCTGCAGCATCTCAGACACTGGTGGGTAACAAGCTGATAACTTGGTTTAGCATGGGAGTACATGTGACTTCTCAGAATGGCTTCCCAGCATCAGAAAACAGAAAGGGTAAGTAGAGTACAACTACACTTATTGAACTCAAGATCTGAATCAGCAGTAATTTTCGCCCTCATACAACAATACATGCAGTTTCTTCACTTATATGTATGTGTACACTGTGAAAGAGGGAAAGTTTAGTTCTGGTACACAAGGAGAAGGTACATAAAAAGGTTACAGTATTAGGTGCTAAACCCTTGGCAGAAAAATGTAAGATGTGTGTTGATAATACTGTTGTAAATGTGATGCTTGACAAAAGTCAGATGTAAGATAAAAACTGACTGAAAACGAGTAACTTTGATATATTATTCAAAACTCCATAATCCATTAACTAAGGTTTTATTTACAAAATACAAGTGAAAGCACGTTAATGGACAACGTTGGAAATAAAATTCCAATGTTCTTTAACAGTCCATGTCTTTCATTTGAGCTGATACAAACAAGCATTACCAGTTTGTTACATATACAGATGTGCCATACATTCATGTAGGGCTTGTCCAGAAGAAAAATCTTGATATTGATTAAAACTGCTCTAAATATCTCATTCATACTGAGCAGCTAAGTATTTCTGAGATTAAGGGTGGAAAATAATTATGCTCTATGAAATATTACTTGATAAAGCCAGATACTATAGTCACAGAGAACAGACTTTGTGTAACAGAAACAAACAGAAGAACAGAAAAGGTTAAACACATTTCACTTACTTCCTCTGCAATAGCAATGCAATTTCTGTTTGAACTTTCATATATTCTTGTGCCATTTTGCAGTGCTGTTCAAATACAGCCATAGATTCTTTGGAGTTTGGGCATGGTGCTAGAGGCTGAAAATAAATCAGACACGTTAAAGACTAATGAACTGATATCTTCGTAAATAGTGTGTTAGAATGTCTCTGCAGTGTATTTATAACATCCTTTAAAAACCAGTAAGCTTTTAAAAATAAGTGTTAAACTATGCCCTGGAAAACGTTACTGCACAGATGTCAAAGGTGACTCAAACCTCAAATCTGCAGTTTTTAATCTGACACTTGCCATAAAAATCAAAGTACTGTTTAATACCACACACAACAAATAATGTGTATACAACAACTTAATTCAGTAACAGTCAAGCAAGTAATGTCTTATTTTGACAGTCAAACTCAGCTTACATTTGGTTTTAGGGATCATGTTTCCCAGGGCTTGTTTTTAATAGCTTGATCAAATCTGAGTCAACCAATCTCAGACTACGTAATGTATTTTTTCTTAGCCTTGGTCAAAAATTAGACAGGATATAAACCCAGGTAAATATGTGGCACTATATTTTGCAGCCCACAAGTCACACATTAGAATGAAATGCAAGCTTAAGAATCTAATAAAGCGTCTATTTATTACCTGTAACTGATGATCTAATGTAAGATATGCCATTGGGATGGAGTTATCTGACCCATTGGTCTCTGTAACAATACCAAGAAAACTTTAATGTATTTTCAAGAGTTAATTCTATTCTCATAGGACAAAAAACAAGAATTCTAAGTAATTTCACAAAACACAATCTGAATGTGGACAGGCAGATGGAAATAGTAGCGTTCCAATCCCAAGGCAGATGAATCATTTTGTTTTTCTGATAGTTAAAAGCTTCGAAAGTATGGTCTATCATACCAAGAAGAAATAAAGATTATGGTTATTAACCTGCATTTCTAGAAGCCACGCAACAGCATACAGATTTTAAAAATACTATTTCTGTAGAGTTTGCAATAATTTCTGTTTATAAAAAAATTGCCATTTCATTCTTGTTTATGAAGGATCAGCCAGCCAGCCCATGCATCTAATCACTTTAAAATTAGAAGCTGTGCAAATCAGCTCCGCCAAAATAAAATAAGCACAACCTCCTGCTCAGTTTTGAAACCTGCTCCCAGTGAGGTCTCTAAGTATCTTCCTCACAACATGCTCTAGGACATCTTCTCTGCTCTGTAGAGATACTTTCTGGGTAGCACGGAACCCAATCTGTCTCCTGGGCCTGGCTTCTCTCTTCTTACACTGCAGTTACTCTAGATTTCTCTACTGTTTTCATTCCAGATTTCACATATTTCTGAATTCTTACAGATCCTATCTTTTAGTAGTCCACAATCGGGATCACAAGGTTACTGTTAAGCTTTAAGAGACATAAAGACACATGGAGAAACTACTGATTTTACAGCCACATTATTGCTACTAGAGGATTATATGGAGGAAGGTAGGTGGGAAAAAAAAGGGGCTGCTTACCCAAACCCCAAAAGCACCTGCCACAGAGTAGTCGTGGTAGAGAAACTAAGGTGTTGCCCTCAAAGACTATGCTATCTCCAAGAGCAGCTTCAAAAGGAAACAGAAATAAGAGGGTGGGAATGGAGAAAAAGTGGTTAAGTGTGTGCTTGTAAGGAAACTGGAAGGTGGTAAAAATAAAAAAAGAAAAAAAAGAAAGCAACCCTAAAACCAGAGACTTAATCACTACAGTATCTTAAATGAGACCAATATAAAGTCTTTCCCTATGTTACACTGTTGCCATACACCGATACTGCTAAAACAAAGGAATTATTGCAATGCTTAAAATACATCAATACATGCAAAATACTTCAGATGACATTCCCGAGCATTTCAGCACTGTGTCACAGAACTACAACTTTTCCTGTGACTTACCAGATTCAGCTGTATCCTTGTTTTATCATTTTGCCTCATTAAATTAAAAACGCACTCTCTTTTACAGAAAACCAAAATTATTTCTCTCTTCTGAAATTCAAACCTTTGTTCATGCACTTCATAAACCTAACAAGAAAAGCTATACATATGGCACATTCTGTATTTACCTGAGTATAAGGTGAGGGATTTCTGTGGGCCAGAAAACAGACCTGACTTTTAGCTCTAGTGCTTGCTGTGATGCATTTAAGACCAAAGATTTGGCACAAACTGTCCTTGCACTGGTTTAGGATTAGCAGCTTTCGATTCCCAATGAACTATTGACTGGCTAAGAGCTTGCTTCCATGTGAGGCAGCAATTCCTGTAAGCGCTCACTGCCCAAAGCAACTCAGGATCTATACTAAACAAGAGGGCACAGGGTGAGCTGTAGCAATAGGTAAGGGCTTTGGGAAATTAAGAATGACAGGGCACAGGGTGTGATCAGGCAAAGGAACAGCGAACAGAAAGAAGAAAACACTGAAGCTAAATGCAAGAGTATGTTTCCCTCCTCCCACTAAAGCAGGGGGAAAACCCCAAAGCACATGTCTTGCATAATCACCTTATATTTGGTAAAATACAAGTTATGCATATACACATACAAATATATATATGTTTGTGCACATGTTTGTGCAAGAGTTAGTCCACATGTGAGTTTCTATTTTGTACTTGGTTAGAGGAAAACAATAAAAGAGACTGATCAGCCAGATGAAATGGATCACAAGAAAAAGATTTCAGAAACTGACACACTGTGGAGTACCAGCTTGAGACTAAGTTTAAGATTCAATATGTACACTTTGGTAACAGAAATGCAACTTTTATTTTTATTCTAAAAAGGAATTTGTGGGGACCCATTGTTTTCATGCAGTGCAGTACTGGTTCTTTTCATTATCGAATGCAATATGACTTTTAAAACAGAATTCAACTATTCAATTATATTCATTCTTAATCCTATTTCATAACAAAAGAACAGTGATGTTACAGTAGAAGTATTTATGTTTCTGCAGACACGTTAGTTCATTTAAAAACAGTAACTTTGCGTGAACATTGTCTGCCTAAGCAAAATTACAATAGAGAGGATAAACAGAATTAATCTATTCCTGATACTCACCTACACAGCATTTCACTCTAGATGTCAGAACAACGAAAGCTTTAAATGTGCATTCATAATACAAATGCACAAGACTAAAATGGAACAAGGTGTCCATTCCCCTAATTCTCCAAAACCACACTATGGTGAAAAACTGGTGCTAACAAGATCTTTATTAAATGTTAGTATCACTGCATATGTACAGTACTTTCTCACAAGCAAAATGCTTACAAGTTTATGTAACAATATAATCTATAAAAAAGTGTTCTCAAAGCCTACATGAAAAACAAGTCAGTAATGTAATGATTTAATTTAAGCTGAACTAAAATGGACCGTGACTTTCATTGCTTACTTTTATTAATGTCTAAGCACACACCCCACACCACAACCAAATAAATATTTTATATTTTTTACAGGAAAAAAGTTAAGTTACAAACAACAGATTACCTGCATCATCAGGTGTCCATGGATTACGGGCTGGCTTTTCAGAGGTTGGTCCCGAGGTAGTGATCATTCTCACACTAGGACTAGATGATCTACTGCTGTTTCTACTCTCCTGAAAAGACAAAATAAAATAAAATGACAAGGTAACAGAAGATTTTTTGAAAATACAATTAAAAAGAAAAAAAAAGAAGAAATCTGAACCTATAATCCTTCAAAATACCCTCTTCCCCAGGCTTTTACCCTGAAAGCTCTCCTGATAGTTTGATCAACTTTACATGCAGTGCAGGGATAATTTCATCCCCATTGCTACTCCATCTGTATTGTATAAAATAAATTGATACAATTTTGCTACTCAGCATAATAAAAAGCAAAGCTGAATAATGTGTTCAAGACCTTCATGGAAAAACATGACAACATGCTTAGTAATTTTCACCATGATTCAGTGAAATCTTGCAGCTCCATAACAAAAAGAAGAAATAGTTTGTTTCCAATGCTTAATCAATGAATGAAACTAAACAATCAACTAAACAGATACAGCTCAGTAACTGCACTAGGCTGCAGTGTCTACAGTTTTCTTATGGTTCCTTTGTTAATTCAGAGGTTATATGATCCATCTTCAGAAAACAGGAAAAAAGTGTTTCATCAAAAAGGATCAATCAGAAAATGAGTACACTGTCCCTCCTGAAGCAAAATAAGAACTAAACCAAAATTCTGTAGGATGTTTTTAATACACTGTTTTGACTCCTCCAATCCTTTTGTTTAACCAAGCAAAAAAACATAATACAGACTTCATTATTCTACTGACCTTCTCTTTCAGAATACTTATTTACACTATGTATGTTTGCATTTCACATACCCCCTGACATAAAATTAACACCATGAAAGACTTAAGACTATAAGCTGCAGTGAGTTTTGCAGAAAAAGTGAAGTAAAAAGAAAAGATGCAATTAAAATACAACTGTTTTCAAGATGCTGTATTTATCATGAAGTGGTTAATTAAATGTCTTTATTTTTCAAAAGAAGCATTCAAATACACATTTCCTGGAAATTATCCTTCCTTAATTTAAGTTTTAAAAGCCAGGATTTCAGTCAAGTGAAAACCCAGTGTAACACACTGAAAGATCTGTTATTTTGATTGCATAGTGTTTCTTTTGTAATGTTTATTAAGCATTTAGTGTTTAAAGTTAATAGCCAGAGACAGGGCAATAAGCTAGTGTAGAAATAATCTGATGGATATTATCAAGATGATGACATCAGACATTTTGAAAGAGCTGTTGTGTTGGTGTCTTTGTTGACATTAAGCAAGGTTTAAGTTGCTGAGTTTACTGTCAGTGTCCTCAGATATGAATGATAAACACATCCCGCTGATGTGAAAGATCAGAGGAGAGAGCAAGCACTTTTAACAGCATGTAAGTCTTTTAAGCAAAAAGAGATTTGTTGAGTATGAACAGTTGATAGCAAAGCGCACCTGAGAACTACACTAGTGACAGTAACTTCTTGAGGCTGTACCAGATTGTTTTGGTCCATCCACCAAAAAGAAAAAAAGATATTTCCTCAGTAACATTATTTAGATGAATTTACTAGAGATAGAAATGAAGGATTCATACAGGAGGCACACTTAAAAAGCACTACAAAGTTAAAGGAAAGTTCCTTAAACTGAACACCAGTTAGACTGCAGTATTTGAGTGTGTTGAGTGAGATGCTTTAGGCCTCTTGGACACCAGCCGCTACAACAGGTAAACCAGTGCCTCTAGCAATCAAGTTTCTGCTACCCCTTCACCTGTATCCTTTCATCCTTGTTTCCTCCAGGTATCTCAGTATGCTTAACAGACTTGCTAGCAGGTTACTCTCAAATCTTCTTTGCCAGGTGGTCAAACCCACATGGCATTCTTAACTTTTAGCTTCCATTTCTCAAAGACTTGAAGTCTGGAAAAACTCGCATGCTCTGAGGAATAACACCTGCTGCCCCAGCTTAATTTAAACAGGCAACACAATTTAAAGAAATCATCATTACTAGCCCTGTCTCCTCATCGCCTCATCTGTGAATTTTATCTCACATGAAAGGAGAGAAAAAACCCAAATGTGCATCTGTGACAAATTTCACAATCTCACAGAGAGAATGAGTCATCTGTATAATATCAGATCCCCCAAATTAACCCACTTAGCTTGCACGCATGTGGGCATGTGCATTCTGACCTTGCTTCTCAATTCTTCAACACAGTACACGGTTTTCTTCAACATATTAAGTTTTTTGTACTTCAAAGTAAACTGTAAGAGTCATGAAGGCCAAGCAACAGTTACAACACCCTCTATCCCCCAAACAAAACAATGTTTAAAAGAGGTAGTAGGTAGTTTTGATATTACAAAAGTACTGTGAAAGATGATGTATCAAAACAACCAAACCAATAAAAGATATACAGGGAAGGAGATGGATACCTTACTAGGCATCTGATAACAACCTGCAGTTCTTGCATGATTATGTCAGATATGCTTCTCAGTGTCTGTATAAAACATCTAATTCTGTAAAGACTCTAGGCAGTGTAAATAGAAGTTCACTGTACTCCTTTAAGTCCCCAAAAGTAGGAATAGCTGTAGTTCAGAGTCTGCACGTGTGTTTCTATGTTACAGAGGTGTGCAGGCAAGAGCAGTAGTGCTGGACAGATAACACAATACAGTGGTTTAAAATGCATGTGCAGGGAAATAAAAAGGTAGAAGAAACAAATCAGTGCAAAAAAAAGTAATGTGGAAAAATGAATAAAGCATCACAATACATGGATGGAAAGAAATGAAAATGTAGCATTTGACTTTACAGAGATGGTTCTGTCAGTGCTGCTCCTGTCACTTGGAGTCAGGACCAGTCTAAGGTCATTAAGCACTAGAAAAACCTATGAAAATTCAGACTTAAACACATGTTCTCAACACCGAATCACTCCAACAGCTTATCCAATGATGGAAAACCTTTGACTTAGCATATCTTCCTATTTAAACTGTTGATGCTGAATAGTAAAACCATCTGCAAAGCACTATTACTGTCTGCTATTGAGAACATCAGTAACAGCAATACCAGAAAGTGCCTTAAGTATCTCAAAAACATACACATAGTAATCAGCAGCCATACAAACTACACAAAAAATTCTTCTAAGACTACACAGAAATAAAATATACATACAATCCTAAAACACACAAGGTTGTCGAATTAAAACAGACAACCCAGTTAAAAAGGAAGACAAGAATCTTGGTCTATCCGTTCAAGTAAGCATACAAGCTTTGGTACAGTTTTTACTACCAAGCCTGGTGTTTTCTTCCACCTTAAGAAAAATTCCATTCTTAATTGGAATTCCAGATTAAAAACCAGTAGTTAAAACCTAATAATTTTCTATTGTCACAGCAGCAATTTTCAGGAAAAAAAAAACATTCAATAAAGATTTCTGATCATCTTTAGTGTACCAAATAGTTAAAAGCCAGAAAAGACGCATTGTGGCAATCCTTCAATTTGGAGTGGGAGAGGGGCTGACATGGCCTGGGTATGGGAGCAGAGGCACGCAGTGCCATGGCTGCTTGGCCTTGAAGAAGGCTGTGCGGCAGGGTGGGTGTAAAGGAGAATGGAATGTGGGGAAGAAGGATGTTTGCAATGAAGGGAGGGAGGGGGAAGGGGATTTTCACATTAGAAAGGATACCCTATATATGGTATGGTGCATGTGGGGAGATAGGATAAACTGACCAGAGCTACACTAGTCAGATGTTTTTTCTGCTTTGGCTAGTAGACTGCTTATACTGATTGTTAAGTTCAAGATTGTGAATAAAAAATGCAAGGCAGTGAGGTCCAGAGCTATAGAAATCCATAGAGAATAATCTTAAGTCTTTAGCCCTAATTACACTGTGCTTTCTTTCATCATTGTTTTCCAATTTTTTTTTTTAATATACAAACATACATACATCTAAAGTTAGCATTAGCTTCAGTAAAGTTTTCAATCTCTTCTCACACCAAAAAGGGGACAAAAATTCATTATTCATTTATACGGACAGTGCAAAAATGTCTTTGAAAGGGCATTTTTCCTGCCTGTTAAAATATTATGTTGTCCAGATTTACCATAACGTTTCCAGAAACTGCATGACAGAAACAGATAATTGCAATTCTTCTTACATTTCCATCGTGAACTATCAGAAGTAAGAAAGTAAAATGTGATCCTGGTACTTCTATAGACCCAGATGAAAAACTGGTGAGGGAAACATAAAAAAAAATTTTGTGTTGTCCTGGTCACAAGGACAATTTACGTAGAACATTCATACAAGCAGCAGAACAGCTTTCAAAGACAGACTGTTATAATAATTATGAAGATGTGAAGCAAATGCTGAAATTCTATATTTTTAAATATTAACCATTCACTAAAATGAACAGAATGAAAACTTTTAATTAAAAGAGCTATAATTAAATATATTCATACAATCAGTACAATTTGGTGAAACTGATATACTGTCACTTAATTTTTTTCCCCTCAAGTCTTACATAATTGTAGTTCTACAATTACCTGAATAGGCTAATATATTTCTTTCCTCAGTTTTGCAGATTAATTAGTTTCCTTTTTAACAAACCTGTCTTCTCTGAAGATATTAAAATGTATTTAAGACTCATCTGTTATTTCTTGATAGATGCACATAGTAAGTTCTACTAATACCTACAGGATTTATGAGGTTTCTGTGGCTATCATACTCCACCAAATTAAGGATCAAATCTTCACTTTCCTGATAACTACACAGCCCAAGAATTACCACCTGTTTTACATTATTGCAGTTGGTTGTTTAGTATGCAAACCTGATTAACCTGATGAATATGCTAAGCTCCAGTATCCCACATCCATTTAATAGTAGGGATCTCAAAATCGCCCATTCATACTGAGGACCAAATAGCCCCTGTGAATTACTGAAGCAATTAAAAACATAAAATAAACACATACGAATGAAGAATTAGCTGTACTTTTCTCATTTAAAATTGAAATTAAATTAAGAGCATGTTATGTAGTATACCACTGTTTCTGTTACCATGGCAGTTAGAATATCAGACAAGAAGCTATGTTATAATAAAATATCTTTTTGAAATAGTCTTTTTTTTTAAACAAAACTTTGTGACAACACCCTGCTGTAAATCTTTCAGGAGAAATATTACTGTACGTTACTATTCAGGATTCAGAGATTGATAATAAATAACACTTATAGTGATGCACATGCTTTTTGTTTTCATGCAAAAACCAAGTCCACTGTATGTGTAACTGCTTCAGACAATAAGTAGTAATTACAATTGTTTTCTACATACAGAGAGATAAAAAGGTTTTCCTGAGTAACATCTGCCCTCAGCCAAATTAAGTGGTACACAAAAATCGTGTGTATGCAAAAATGGCAAATACTGCATAAGCTATACAGAAAATGCTTCTCATCCAGAGCTCATTCATAGATTACCCTCATGGAACCTCATAAATACAAGCAACGCTACACTGTGCCAAGTTTCCACATCATTTCTAAGAAGGCATCAAAGGTGAGGATTTCCAGACCAGTTTCCCAATACAGATTTGGTGTTGACTTTACTGAAAAGCAAAGAAGAGATGAGAAGGACATTACCTGACTGGACTCTGTTCCAGCAACACTAAGATCTTGAATGGATCTGCGCCTCTGCTGTCCGTTTCCTGCTAGGAAAAAAACAAAACAAAAACAAAGCAGTGAAATATATTCAGAACAAAATAAGAAGGGTGCAACTGTAGCAGAGGAGCTTGGAATTTGTACAAATCCACAGAGACAAAGTGAGAGAGAGGGAGAGAGACAGCTGCAGAATTTTAACTCAAAACATGCTGGCCTGTCAACAAAAAGTATACCCTAATACAATAACCACTCCTACCACATGAATAGCTGCTGCACTCTACTCCACCATCTTCTGTCACATGTATTTGGTCAGGCTTAGTACTTGGGGCAGGAGCTGATGACGACATCTATTTCAAGTGCGTTACGTTATGGGGATTTCTAAAAGCTAAACCACGAAGATAACAGGCTGCCAGCTTTAACCTGTTGCTCTTTGGCTTGCTCAAGGAACACAGCAAGGACTTCTGCCTGTGTGCTGCTCCCCTCAAGAAAATTAAGAAACGAAAGTGCTTCCTTCAGGTCTTCTGTCTCCTTCAGAGGAATGAAACTATGTCCTATTCTCATGCTCTGGGAAGTGTGAAAAAGGGGACTGTTCAGCTAAATCACATCTCACCATCAACCTACGGAGCACAATGCTGTAATCTTTTCCTCTTCTCCTTCCACCTGTTCACAATTATCCACCAGTGACAGCTATATAAAACAGTTTAAATTTTAACACTGACATGCAATCAAAGGCATTTCCAGGAAACAAACTCTCCTTAAAAATAAAAGGAGATTATGCAACAGAATCTCCCTGGCTACTTTGATTTTTATTACAGTGATTGTTTATATTATCGCTTGAGAGCAGGTCAGCTGTCCAAAAGGAAACACCAAAACGTCCTGAGTAACAGCTGACAATGCTCAAAATTCTTGCTCTTAGCTCTGCATTACGTAACTTTGCTACTGCAGGGGAGCATCTGAAACATGTACTGCAGCCGTGGCAGCCCCTCGCCCAGCAGCCTTGCACTCAGCAACAAATCCAACTCACTTAAAGCCCTGGAAAAATGCATTGCATTTTTAACCTTTTAGATACTTTTCATTCAGCATCATTTCCATATGATTCCACACCCTATCCTGACACATGTTTTGAATTGCAAAAGTTACTACAAAAATGTAAGACTATTTAGTATTAATCAATACATTTAATAATCCTTTAAATTTTTAAATATAGGTACTATCACATGTAGGAACAGACTATCACAAAACAGCAATACAAAATTTTCAGTGTCACTTTACCGATTTGTCACAACACTTTATCATATAAAATGTAGAGAAAGTACTATGAGAAACAACCATATAAGAAAATCAAGCAGGATTCTAGAACAGAAATATATTCTTTGCTCTGACTACAAATGAATTTGAATTGCAACAGTTCTGTGGTGCTGATCTTTTGCTTCCAAAATTCAGGGAAAGTATATACTTACCTAAGCAACAACAGCTAAGTTATTTTTAATACTTTAATACTTGGGATCGTGTGAATGACTAATCTATGACAAAATGTCTGAACTCGTTCATTTGCAGTGAACTTTTTCACTACATAATCGTTTAACAAACAAGATTATACATTTAATAGAATTCTGTGCTGTGGATACTTCATCTGGCTGCCACAGCTCATCTCAATATTCAAGATATGTGCAAATCCACCCACGACTGACACAAAATTATGTGCACAGTTCATTCAACGACATTGTTATAAAATTAGCTCAGCTGAAATAGGCTTGCAAAAATATCTGAAATTCTCATTTCAGATTAGCAACATTTGTGAATTTAAAGAACCCAGCACATCTGTTGCTGAAATATTAGAATGTGGCTGCCAAAATGTTAAAATAATCAGGGTGGGGTGCAAGAAAGAAAAGAAAATGCCTGGGGTGTGGGGGAGGGGAGGGGCAGGGGGTGAGAAAGAGGGGCCAAAACTAGTGTGTTGTAAAAAATGAACACCTTTAAATGAAATACCTTTAAGTTAGTAGCATGAGGGAAGAGCAAGCTCTAGTAGGCAATGCCATTTTAATTAGGGTAACTACTGCAGACATCTGGCAAATAGCTTAGACAAGGCAGAAACAGACTACAAATCAACAAATACTTATTGCTCCAGATTCAAGACAAATTTCAATTAAAAAATATACTATAAAAGACAACATAAAATATTTATTTGAAATGATTACTGCTACTTCTTTATGCTTTACTCTCACATTTATGATCTTGTCCTTACCTCTATGTCCATTTAAAACTAATTTGTTCTCATTATAAAAACTAAGAGATTTGTACACGCACAAAAGTTAATCTACAGTAGCTTGATGCAAGTGTCAGGCTTTTGGAGGTCTACAGGATTTTAAGATTAAAAACCAAACATCACAAACATACTTCCTGGCCTCAAAAAACCCCCATTTTGCACAGTGTTGTTTATTTTCTAAATTTAAATTCTAAAGGAACAGGAAACTTCCATCATGTCCTGCCCCACATACTCCAGGCAAAAATAAATTCTACAACTTATTAAGGCTTTTGATCACCACCCCCACCCCAGCGCCAAACATCCAGACCAGCTATGACCTCTTCTCCCTGCCCTTTAACAGATACTTGCGTCTCCTTTTACACTTGCTTATTTACTCACAGTACTCTCTCTTCCTTACACATCTACAAGACTCAAATCTCTTTCACGGTGCAGGATGATCAGTGACTGTAACAGTGCTAGAAGACATTTTGAAGAAGTTAAAACATTGATCTGAATTCCAGAAGAATGAAGTGATCTGGGAAGACAAGGGTGGGATTTCTGGTATATATTGGTTTTAAAAGTAGATAGCAAAATTACAGATCTAAAGCATTCATAATTCCTATCCACTTTATAAAGAGCCTCAACAAAATGTGTCCATCTTGAGTAATCATTTATGCAGTGTCAATGCTAAAAAAATAGTAACGTGGTGGCACAGTTTCAGATGACAAAATTACAAAGCCAATTGCACACATGCTAAATGCACGAGAGTCTAACATTAGCAGTGAAGAAAAGGCTGTATTTGAAGGTATATTTGCTAGATGCTGTTTGACTGGTTTGTATTGAAAAGGTATGCAAACTTTGTTCCTTTAAACATAAAGCTACTTAAAGCTTTTGTACTTCCTAGAGGTCCTATTTTTCATATATATAGATGTAAAAAATTTAAATGTTGGTGCTTATAACGTATACTATATATACATTGTAAATTAAAAAAAAATAATTGGTACGTCTCTTGGCTATCTGGCTGCAGGATACAACCACTGTAAACTCTTGCTAAGCTGTTACAAAAAGAAGGAATTACTTGATCCATTTTTCAGTTTCTAAGTTTGTAAGCTAGCAACACAAAATAGCATCTTAAATGAACAAAATGTTCTATTCACCCTTACTGTACTTATTTAGAAAGAAGAGTAAATACATATTAAAATCTTCCCCTTCTGCCAATATTTTACCTTTAACTGATAAAAAACATGTATTTTACGACCTTGGTAGGATAATCAGTTCATGGACGAAATGCGGTTGAGGCAACACATTACGAAAACCCCCAATGATAGCAGACGTAGCACTCATACTTCTAAAATAGCCCTGCCCCAAAGCAGCTGACTCACGGTAACATGCCTGCGTGGTTCCTCCCCTCTCTGGGCAGCAGCTGCTCTGCCATGTGCTCAGCACAACTCCAGGCAGCAGCACAGACCAGCACTTGTGCTACTCCAAGGACAGAGAGGAGCTGCTCGTCCCACCGAGGGACATGACCAGGGAAGTTCGGAGGAGCTGGGTCTGGGGCAGAAGTGCTATGGAACGTGACGGGGTGGGATTGTAGTGGAGATGACAGTTTGGGGGAACTGAGAGCCTTGTGTTGAGAGAGCAAGGAAAGGAAAGAAGTGAGAAATACACTGGTTTTAAATGAATAACTGAGCAAGGTACTTTTGAATAACTAACTGCTTTAAGTATACAGATGACTATAATTAATTTACTGGGCAGATAATCACATCCATGTCATGTAACAATCTCATTTTTTCTGGCTTTAGGATTATTATGGGAAAGCTGTTCTGACAACCAGGAAACTTTCAATACACAGCCCAGATTTACTTGCAGACAATTTGCATATTTTTTTCTGTAGTGCCACTACCGTCTTTTGGCTTAAGTAGTTCTCTCTTCCTAGTTTTTAGCTACAGATTCATCTACAGAAAATAATTATTAATTTCTCAGCTTTCATTCTGTGGGCTAAAAAAAGCCATGATTTCACAGTCTCTTTTTATACTTTCCATACCATCCTATTAGCTCTTCTTGAAATTATTTCAGAATGCAGGTATATTTCTTTTATACGGCTGACCAGAACAGTATATTGAATTCCTGATTAAAACTCAACAAGGGTCTATAAATAGCATTAGGGCTTCTTTATTTTTCCTGGAAATGAACCTATGATTTCACAATTTTTCACAATTGCATTAGATTAGTGACTTATCTGGGATTCATCTGCACATATCTGCTATGGTTCCATATCATCTTATTAAAAGAAACTGTTTCTGGTGTGTGACCTGCAGTGCATGACCCTGGATTTTACCCTATTTATATTCAGTCACAGCAAAATTCACCCTATGTGACAGTCTAATCCTCCTCTTTATGAATAGTTGCTTCTGATAAAGCCTTTACAGTGAATTTCATTATTGCTTATTTGACTTCTATATCTTAGGAGTAAATTTTGAGAAAATTCATTAATATGCTTGCTCCAACCCTATACCTTCTTTCATTTTTACAAGTTGCTATTTCTCTCATATGCATTCCAAATTCATCCTGGAATTCCCATCCTGTCAAGTACAATTAGAATAGACCAGGTGAAGAATTTCTAATGATTCCCTCTGCCTAAATAAGAAACCCTTAGACTGGTACAATCTATTTTGTGAAAACAACATAACATTTTATTTAACTGACTTCTTTATTATTCCTTAAAAGTTTAAAGGTTTCTTGGAAGCCTCGATATTATGTGCAGACAATGCGCATAGAAAAGAGGCACTCATTTGCTTCTAGAGCTTATTTAACAGGCTCTCAGAATGTGTTAACGCTGTGACACTTGACAGCTCTCTTCACTTTTGCCTTTCTTGCTCTCTCAGGATTTCACTTATACCACTGCAGGCCAGGACTATCTGAAAGTTACAGTGGAAACCTACATTAGCAAACTCTTTTGCCAATTTGTTAGCCTCAACGCCAAAGAGGTTTTCTTTTCATGGGTTGTGCTATAGCTCTTTGGCACCTACCTTTTCATATGTAACCTTCAATAAAGTCGTATGAAGAAACTTTTGTACAAAATAATCTTTTGCACCCAACTTTTAAAAAAACAAACAATATCAGGATTTACAAGGAAACTTCCTCAGATGACACCAATTTAGACTAGGAAGTCCATAGTTTTTAATGCATTTCTAGATTAGCAGTAGATACTATCATTTGCATTTTCTGGCTGTGACAAATAATTTTGAAGTGACTTGCATACTCCTAATGGTATGCCTATCACAGTTTGGGATTGATTATACTTATTTTTAGACTTTGAGAAGTATGAAATGAAAAAAAGAAATCCACTTTGATTGCAAAAAAATGGAAAGGGAAAGGAAAACGATATGCTACTAACTAAAAATAGACCTGGGACACATGAGAATTATTCATTAAAGTCCCAACTGAAATTACCATGTATGGTGCCTGATTATACTGATTTTCTTCCTGTCAGAAGCTTCTCCTAATAATTTTAGTTTGCATTAACTTAAACACAGAAATATCTCATGCAGACACATTTTAGCTCTAGAACAGCATAGTCAAATATAAGAATTACACAGATTAAGTGTTAATGTTTTAATCACAAATATCACACGGATTTGAAATTCTGTACATAATGTATCTAAGTTTTTTGTTCTACTAATATTTGATTAAAAATGGGAGCCCAAACACAATAAAGATCAGGGCAGAATAATTACCTAGACAGGAATTTTTCAACTTAAGTCCATTTTCACCAAATAAGGTGCTGTAATAAAGACTGCACATATAGTTTTGCTAAGAAGATTCTGAATATTAAGATCATAAAGGAAAAAACGCTTTATAAGTAGAAGTAAGTTTGAAGTAGAAGACTGAATCCTTTACTGATAAAACTAAGTTTGTAATAAAATACCATGCTTCTCTTTACAGAAGCATGAAAAATTATAATACATTATGGAAAAATTTAGTGGGGTAATTTCTGGTTCTACAGCAACTGGAGCAAGAAGTATTTTAGCAGTCTGATCATTATTCCGGCATCTTAACCAATTGACCCGTTCACCTGGTCTGCGATACCTGGTATGATGATCTCAGGGACATCCAGAATGTTGCCAAATGAAGCAGTTTTACGATGGCCTCGTTTAGGCTTGGAATAGGCTGAAAAAATACACATATACAATACACATGCAAAACACTAAAATGGCAATAGCAAAATTATTAAATTCCTAATACTGCACTTTTCATATACTCAGTTAAATTAGACTTCATGCAAAACCGTGTCATGCAGAATAAACTGCATTGCCTTCCACTCATGCTTACACATAGTAAAGCAACGGTTAAAAAGCAAAAAATGCAGAACTAGCCGTCATTACAACACAGTGTAATTAGTTATAGTTAGCAACACAAAAGTCAAACACAGAAAGCAGCATGGCAACACAAAAGGGAAAACCAAATGTAATTATCCAAACAGAGAACAAATTAAATTATTTCAGTTCACCTGTACATTCAGAATAAATTCTTGACTGCCTGAACTTATACAACCTTTTCCCTTTCGTGTTTGGTACAAACTATTATATAAAAAAGTTTAATAGTTAGGTACTTCTTTAAATCACCTCCTTTTAAAGCAAATCTCATCTGTCTCTGAAAAAATGGTTATTCTTACTACATTTGACAGTCATTCCTGTTGTTCACTCTTTTGTCCTATTAGTGGCAACTGTTTGTTTTGGAAGCTTGATATCACTACAAACTTTTTCATTTTTGAATGATGTTCAAGAAATATCATATACTTTGAATTAAAATCTAATTGTACTTTTTAAAAAAAAACATGTTGCTACTTTTGTACTTTAAGAGAAATAGTTCCTATTTAGAGAAAAATCTCAATACATCTCACAGAGGTAGAACATTGTAGAGTATTCATCTCAGTAAGTAATGGTGATGTGTATTACATGATTTAATCTTATATTTAATCTAGCGAAAGCTGGAACAAGAAGATTAGCTAATTCTTGACTTCATGTAACAACAGCACAATTCTCACCCAGCCACACAATTGTTTTTTTAGATTCACAGCATATTACTTGTGTCACACAGTTAATAAGATTAAAAAACCAAAACAAAAACAGTACAGTGCTGTTTCAGCTCTTTCTGAAAAAGTTACAGTCAGGTGGGTTCGACCTTATTTCTAGTAGTCTACTACTGCCTGAAGAGATTTCTTTACCCAAAGAACCCCAAACCAAAAATAATATGTTCAATATATACTTTTGTTTCAAGAAAAAGAAACCCTACAGTCATAAAAAAAAATAAATCTCAGAATATTCTGAATAGTAATTATTATTCCAGAGCAATGTACTTAGGAAGACAAACTAGGAAAATTAAAAACTCGCAAAAAAGGAGGGCCAGGTTATCTCCACTAATGTAAAGAACTTACATTAACAGTGTCAGTGACCAAAGTGAGTCCTGACATATTTTACAACAAAACCAGCATGGCGTTATTACCAAGTAAGTAAACAGCTGCCTTCTGTGTTAAGAAACCTTTAGAGATATTCAGGGTGAGATGTGCTACACAATCATCCAGTCAAAGACTGACAGTACAAAAGACAAATTTTGGAATAAAGCTTTAAAATAAGAACATGGAAGTAAAATGTGTTTAGGGCATGATAAATATTATGTCATGAGTAACTTCAGCATTTAGTAAAACAAGATCTTGGAGTAATCATAATACAATGAAGAACAAAAATGAAATAGTCGTGGTGCACAAGAAAGCCAGAATTTTGATACATAATTCCTTATTAATTGCAGCTTCTTGATTACCCTAATTTTCAGATTGGTAGAAAAACACTCAAACAGCTAAATAATCCTGAACTGACCAAATTTTATTATTTAAATGTGAGGTTATATACCATAATGAAACGAAACCAAACTTTCACATATGAAACGTAAAGCCTGAAGTTTACATGGATTAACAAACAATATCTTTGATGAAGAAAAGAGACAAGAAAGTGTTTGCCAAGTACACACATGTTTATTAATTCACTCTTCTGGAAAGAATAAAGACTGCTTTCACCATAAAATTACATATTTATACTTACAGAGAAATTCCAAATATCTCGAAGATTTAATTGTTTAGAAATAACAATTTACAGCTGAAGCAAACCTGGCAAAACACCTGTAGCTTTTTTTTTTTTAAATAAAAGACACCAATCCTTTGTTAATCTGCAGAATAAAATCTAACTATGTCTCTTTTTCTGAAATCTGTCAAAGTGGATTTTAAAACTTACTTGGGAACATGCTGAACTTTAAACCTACCTCTTAATTTCAAAAATATTATAGAAACAACCTTGAAGAAAATGTTATTATATAAATAATTATGGTAGCAGAGATGAAATACCAGTATTTCAGATGCAAAGGAGAAACTTGTACATTTAGAATAGGACTGACATTTTAAGTCTTATTATGTATTTTTCAACTAAGTAAAAATCTAATTCAACTAAGTCTCTTCTACAACCTTTAAAATACTCAATTACAATACTCAACCTTGCTGTGTGTACAACCATAAATAAAACCATCCCCCCCAATTAATAAAGGACAATAAAGACTATGTGAAAGTTAAAGTATTTTCATATGTCTACTGGTATTAATCTTTTGTAAGACTATGCACATTTTACACTTTCCTCCCTTTCCTCTTTCCTTCCAGTTCCTTACTCTATGCCCCAAACAACTTTTAATTTTACCTGTGATGGAAGCTATTCTTGCTTCTATTTCAGTCATGTCAGCACTCATCCTCTTGGCTTCTCCGGAAACAAGGGCTGATGGTGGTCGCGCACGAACATCTGACAAGCTCTCCACACTGCTCCCACGAGATGGAGGCAAACTCAAACGGCCAGGATCACCCTGTTTCAAAAAGAAAATTCTCCAGAAGCCCCTCCATGATATGCACCAGTATGTAGGTTAAAATATATTTCTATAATGTGCCTTTTTAAAGTGACAAAATTTAAAATTCATAACTTCATAAATGGTAATAATTTAGCTACTGCTGGCAATACCTACAACTTTAAAAATAATCTAACTTTATACAGATAAAAAAATCAGTAGAATTAAGCCAATATTGTCAGAAGAGAATCTCTGGATTATTGCATTCTACTTGAAATAAAACACAGCATTTTCAAAATTCATATAAGTGTTTAATCCTTTCATGTCATACTGATATTTTGCTTTTAAATAAAGGAAGCAATTTTCAAACATATTTTTTTTAATCTAATAAATCCCTTTAAACAAAATGAACTATTTTTTACACTTCATTGGAGATATTAATAGGGACTTTCAGTTTACATTTTTGGAATCATTCAACACTTTTGCATCCCTTTTTGTGTTCTCTTATAGCTAACTGGGTCCAATTTTGTACTGTTTTTGAAAGAAGACACTAATGTTTCAGAGCAGATAAAACACTTTTGTCTACCTATGTCCATTTCACTATTATGGTTCAAAACTGCACACATTGGCTCACCGGCTGCTTGGCTGTATTTTTGATTTGCTGTGCCAATTTCGACTCTAAACGTTTAATAGTGTCATTGGTAGAAGCTCCTTGGAAGTCACTTGGTTCCATGTTAGCATCACTCTTGTTACTTGTGTTTGTAGAAGTGATGTCCATGAATGAACCTAGAAACCATTAACAAGGAAAAACATTTGAGAATGTCCACTAAAAATATGGAAGTGCATCTCTTCACTAGAGCATTCTCAGAAATCTAACTTGGCTTTAAAGCAATACTTTTGAAAACTTTTAATGAAAGGTAAGTTGCAAGACTGCAACACATCCATTAATATAAGAAGTAAGGGGAGTGAAAAACAATACACAGCTAAATACTGTGATAACATTCTGAAGTCCATCTTTAGCTTTCATTGACATTGCTAGGGTAGCTGTTAACCAGTAACTATATTCCCAATTAATGACAAAGACCATAATTAACCATAAAAGAGCACAAATAACAGAAAAATAACAGTCAATATACGTTCACCATTTAAAGCGATAAATTATGTCTTAAAAATCACAGGGTGCTGAGAGGTGGAGAACATTTAGTAAAGTCAGTGCAATGCTACAGCTGCAAAGATTTTGTTAACATACAGGTCATTAAGTTGCAAAGTAGCCAATGAAACTTTATCCAAATAACAGCAAATTCTTTGGAGATAGAAAATAAATCAACCAAGCAGATGAAGTTGAAGACAGCTAAGATTAAAACCTACTTAAGTGGAAAAACTGTACTCTAAAAAATGAGGAGACTGAATGATCTTCATTTTTTATTATTAAAAGGATTTCTCCAAGAACAAGGCTACCTGAAAGTCTAGCCCACATTTTTCTCCATCCACCTGATTACTTTCTTGCAGTTAATTTTAATTACTGTATTTAATGCATGTTAACATAAAACACACGCAAGTTTAAACTGTGGAGATGATAACTGAAAGCAGATGCAGGTTCAAGAATAGTGAAAGATTTTAAATTGACAACTCCTAAACATTACATATGAGTGAAATAGTGTCAGTTGTTAGCCATATTCATGGGGAAAAAAAAGGAGACCTTAAAACTGGACATTTGGAGACAGCTTTAATTATAAGCTTGTTCTCCATTACAGGTACACTTCATCAAAACCGTTTGACTGAGAACACTAAATATGATGTGATATGAAGTACTAAAAAAAAAAAAATAGATCCCTGCCAATGCTTAAGATTTTGGAAAGGTTGTCTTTTCCATTTTGAGTTCAAAATCAATATATGACTGTGCTTTATAATCCATCTGCATCATGTTACTGTTCTTTTTATTTAACTTATATAAACGTACCTGTACTAGTGGCAGAGTTGCTTTGGCCTTCATCTGAATACTGGCAAGGATACTGCAGAGGTTCATCAGCTCCTGGAAAGTACTATGAAAAAACAGCAATGATTTGATTAAAAAAAGTAATTAACAATTGTTTTAAAATGATTTTAATAGTACCTCAAAATTATAAATACAAATTATATATTATGTTTATAATAATTTATTTAGAAGATAAAAAATGGCAATTATTTTTAGTAGTACATTAAAATACACCCGAGCATTTTTTAAATTTTCTCAAATCTGTTATCAGTTAGCATACCCCTCCTATGAGGAATGAATTATTTCCCTTCTCTAATGCAATTGATATTTTTGTCAAAAAGAAAGAGGAGAAAGAAGACATGCAAGTCCACCTTTAGAGTGTAAGGAAAGGCACACCTTTTGTAATTCAACTTCCTAGCTTAATGGCTTAAGAAATGATCGAGACACTAAAATAAATTTATATACCCGCATCAAGTGTGTCATTATTTTAACAATTTCCTCCATGGATGGTCGTTGTGAGGGATCCTTGGACCAACAACGGGTCATTAAACTCTCAATTGGTTTAGGTAAGTTTTTGATCAGTGGTGGCCGAGTACCTGTAATTGAAATTAGAAAAAAACTCTTAATATTTTAAACAGACTATAAAACAGCAGACAGTGACTGATCTCTCTCCAGTATTTTCCTAAACAAATACAGGAAAACACAGTTTGTAGGCTGAAAGAACTTGCCTGTAATAATTTGCTCTCTTAGAAACAAAAACTGCTAAAAAAAGGTTACTTTGCACTGTGTAGAAATTTCAATTACAGACAAGCAAGTAGAAAAAAAGTTAAACTTCTCCTTCAGTACAGGCTTGAATACATTCACGGTCTGACTAAATACAGCATATTACAATGACTAATGAAATGTTACTTCTTTCTGTAGAATAAAACTCAAGACCAAACTAGGAAGCAAGTAGTAACAGTCTTTGGTTCCTAATGCTGTATTCACAAGAAAAAAAAATAAAAATGAAAAAAACACCTAAAACACCTGAAGTATTTTTGAAAGCTGATTTTGCCCTTAAAAACTTGCTGAAAAATTATAGGCACTGGAAGTAACAATTTCGTGCGACTTTTTTATGACCTATACACATTTGTAATAACATGTTACTTCAACCATCGTTTAACTATTCAGCTGTTTTCTGGTTCGAGTTTCTCCTCTTTTTACGATTTCAACAATGAGTACAATTAATGGACAACCACTTGTGTCTGATATATGAGCCACAGTGATGGTTTGCAAAGAGAGGAGACAGTATTTAAAAATATATTAAAGAGAACAAGTAAGATTGCCACAATAGGTCTAAGTGAGATGAAGTGCACTAACACTTCCTTCTTAGGAAGGAAAAATAAAATGGAAAAAGATAAAGAAAGTAAGGTTTTAAAGCAAAAATAGCTATAGAGAATTTGTCCTCCCCTAGAGGATACTCCAGCACTTATGGAGGCTTCCTGATTTACGACTATTAGATTTACACTTAGTTTTATAGTTCATGCTTTTATGCAAGGTACTCATCACTCCTAACCTTAATGACTTGTGTCCTTGAAATCTGGAGAATCTCTTTCTTAATTCAAAAATGCCATTTGCAAATATTATTTTTGTGCATTATGATGACGATAATATTCATTCATTATACTGCTGTCTGCCCCTTTCTCTTCTTCAAATAGGGGAGCCTGTGCTCACCCTAAGCTTTTATCATTTACTACCGAAGCAATGACACTCTGGCAGAGTACCAGCCTTTATTGCTTTTTTGTTATTTTTTCCTTTCAAACAAGTTTGTGCTTGCTTTGATGTTGTCTCTCACAAACGGTAGAAACGCTTTGCAGACATTCACTGAACTGCTACACTATCTAACTCTACTGTTTGTAAAACTCTGTTTTGCCGTGGTACCTAAAAAAACAATGTTAAAAAAGTTACACCAGTAGCATGCAGATGCCACAGCCTACTATACTACCCTGACCAATGTTATACCACTGTTTTAATGAAAAGAGGTCAATTTGAATACAACCATCATGCCCTGTTTATAGTCTAAGCTCCTGAAAATCTGATCTGTGTAGTACCTAGCACAGCAGAGTGCTATTCCATGAGTGCAGGTACCTAGGTAAAAAGGTAAAACCATTCAAACAGCATAACAACAACAAAAAGTAACATTTTTAATACCTAATGGTCCTGCAGGAGTTTGACAATTTCTAGCATTTTTAAACACAGATCATTACTTAAAGTTACACACTCCTGGTAGATGTCTAACTAAAAAATAAAAAAAAAAAAGAAAAGAAGGAAAGACAACTTGGCTAATAAAAGCATCATTCATCCAGGCAGGGGGCTTGTGGGTTTTTCTGTAGCACCTTTCAGATGGTCTTTTGAGTAGAATCCGGCTAGGAATGGGGTGCCTATGAGGGCTAGGTTTCCGATGGTGAGGCATGAGGAAGTTATTGGTAGAGCTTTTTGTAGGTTTCCTATTTTTCGAATATCCTGTTCTCCGTTTAAGTTGTGGATGATAGATCCGGAGCAGAGGAACAATATTGCTTTGAAGAATGCATGGGTTGAGATATGTAGGAATGCTAGTTGTGGTAAATTTAAGCCAATTGTTACTATTATCAGGCCTAGTTGGCTAGATGTAGAGAAAGCAATAATTTTCTTGATATCGTTTTGGGTAAGTGCACATGTGGCAGCGAATAGTGTGGATAGGGCGCCTAGGCAAAGACATGTGGTGAGGGCAGTTTGGTTATTGTGGATCACTTTTAAAATGGAGTGTTGCAACAAAGAGGACACAGCTCTCTATCCTTTATTCATACACCAGTTACACTTAGCAGCCAAATAACACAAAACCTACAATGAAACAAAAGTGGCAGTGTTTAACCATTTAGTCTTTGTGACAAAAATGTATATTTAATGAAGCATAAAACGGAAACACTAGTAATTTAAAGCTGCATGGTTAAGCGTGTTTAGCAAATTTAGAGGTCAAATACACAACTTCAAATGCAATAACGTAGTTTTAACTCACCATTGTGAACTGCCCACATTATTCGGAAAGCTGGACCACCAATCTCATCAAAAGGTTTCCTACGGGTGATTACTTCCCAGAGAATAATACCCCAACTGAAAACGTCACATTTTTCACTGTAATTGCTACCTGGAAGAAAGCCATCAATATAATTTGTCTCTTTTCTATGTAGCATAATAAAAAGAAGTACAGTTTGAGCTGACCATAGAATCACAGAATCATTAAGGTTGGAAAAGACCTGCAAGACCATTGAGTCCAACCCTTCACTGAACACCACAGTACTAAGCCCCATGTTGATCTGTTTCTTGAACGCTTCCAGGGATAGTGATTCCACCACTTCCCTGGGTAGCCTGTTCCAATAAATAAATAGCTTTATATGCTTCCTTTCACTTCACATTTACTTTGTTGAGAAAAAAGCAGTTTTCTAAAGCTGGCTGATTCATGCTAACTTAAGTTTGGAATCAATTGACAGTCTGATTGTTAAGAATGGCTCTCTCTGGGAATCAATCCTTTTCACTTGGAGTCATCTTGAAATGAGTAAAATGCAAGTTTTCTTACATGATATAAACCACAATTTATTAAGTTTAAAAGATCTCTTGCATTCATAGTTTAACTGCCTATGTTTGTTTCCTCTAAATATTCTTCAATTCACTTCTTCCAACCTTAGTCACAATATGCCAGCCTGACATGTCTGTCATATCCATTGCTCTTTATTAATTACAGGTCTTTAGCAGAACTACTACGTTACGTATGAACAAATCAGTAGAGTTCTCATTTCCTCACCATCTTCCTTCCTCCCTGTTTATTATTGTTATTACTGTTGCAAGGTCATTAACTAAAATCCTTTGACCATAACTTTTATATTTGCGAGACTCCTAAGGTGCAGAAGACAGATAGGTGATATAGAATAATAAATAAAAGTGTTCAGAGGCTGCAAAGAAAAAAAATGTATGCTCTGTAACCATAACTCATGGAAATACTAATAAGAAATGTGGATGGCTTGTGACATGAGAATAAATGTGTGAATATAAATGATAGGAGATTGGCTCACCTGTGTTCAAACAATAATTAAAACTGGCATACAGCGGTCAAGATATTTTTTTGTTAACATGTAATCAGAAAGCATAATTCAGACAATTTAATGAACAGTGGAATTAAAGAAGTCTAGTTTCATGTGAATACTCACCACATTGCAACCCGTTGCAACAGGTTCCACTCTATCTATGAGCCATCTTCCTTTGACCCCCCTGACAAACTGTGCAAGGCAAACAGCCTGTTCTCTAACCAGTTCTTTCAGTCTAGCCAGTTTGCAACACAAACACAAGAGACAGGCTGCAGCACGAACCACAAGTCCTCTCTTAGTGATGGCACTAATCTGGCCTTCTTGCAGCTACTCATTTTACAGAACTGTCTAAGAACTTGGCATCTCCAAAACTATTTGCACCTGTATCAAAGCAGCTGAAAGTGCTAATGAGTTCAAAAGGTACCGAAAGGGGAAAAACAAAGTCAGCTTTATCAATCAGCTTATTTCCAAGGGTGCTGGAGAAAAAAGTGTATGTAAACAATGGCAGATCACATCTACGCAGTCACAGCACTTCTGCGACACTAAGCCTATGAAAGGAAAGAAGTGCTATTCTGTTTCAGCAAGAAAATTCTATTTTGTGGCTGAGAAGTCTTAGAAGACTAATTAGAAGACTAATTAGAAGACTAATTCTGAATGCAGAGTCCAAAAGAAGCGAGGGAGTATTCTGTATTGTCTTATTATGTGACAGACCAAGACTGAATAGACGCAGTCACTCCTTGATCTGTCCAATTCCCCCAAAGTAATTTAAAAATGGTTTCTTCTAATGGTAGTTCTGATACTAGAATTGCTCTCTTTCACTTTATCCTGATTTAAATCATACTATGTTCATTTAGATTATTTGATCTGTACAAGGCCCGAGGTGCCCTAATGTTTAAAATATGGGGAAAATCTTAATATTAGGGCAATTACTTGAATAGTACCCTGTCTTCTACAACAGGTACTTCACATGGCTTTATTGTTCTCATCTAAAAAATTAGTACTAGAACAGCACCAAAATAATATTAGGATTCATTCCATTGTTGAATTCTGATGCAGTAGCATCAGCAAACAAATTTTTAACAATGTTGACATTTGATGTGGTTATTTTAGTAGGTTAATAACCATTTCAAGAGTAATTTGATATGCTGCATCATAGAAGCTAATAGATTTCTCCCTTTTCTTGATACTTGTCCTTTTATAATGATTTGTGTCTTCATCAGTAAATGCTTTGTTAAATGTATGTAAAACCAACTGTAAACTGAAGGGTTTTGCTGCTGTCCAAAAATACAACTGCAATACAAGATTTTTTTGTTCTGCCTTGCTGAATTCACACACCAGAGGAACTAGGATATGCACTGTAAATACCTACTATAATAGACTTATTTATATCTATTTTAGATTAAGAGTTTTCACAAAAAAAAGAATCTAATTGTAACACTGACTATCCAATTGATTACTTCTAAAAGAAAAAAAATCTCATATTATACAATTTATTTTAATATTAAGCAAATGTTAATAAAAGAAGCACTCCTAGCTAAAGAAATCACGTTTCTCAAAATAAAGTGACATAATGGAAAGGTTTTATGCACCAGAGTGAAATAAATAACCCTTGGGCTGGTACTCTAAGCAATATGTGGAAGAAAATGGTATCTTCAGAACAAAAGCTCCAAAGGTGACGTTCAGGAGGAAACACCTCCTGAAAAAAATGTATATGGACTGTCTCTGGAATAAGGACAGGAAAAGAAAAGAGGCCACTTGAATCCAGAAGCTGGGAAACCACTGCTGCACACAGGCACTTGCCAAATATTTCAAAGCCAGGGCACCTGTTTCCTAAAGCAGGAAGACAACTCTTCCAGAACACTGCTAAATCTCATTGATAATTTAAGGTACTGACTGGCTAAAAAGCATTTAATTTGCAATTTGACTGGATTATTTCTCTGATAATCAGGCAGCAATTATACCTATCTAATTAGCAAGTGTCATCAGTCTTTCCCAGTTACACTCCGAGAAATAGCTTGTTTTCCTACTTAACTAAATAACTGGTAATAACAAGTTCCTCAGTATGTAGGAAAGAGGAAGTACATCAAATCTCTATATTATACATAAAGTAAATGAAGCTGGAGTTACAAGAAAGTGGGGGATCGAAAATGAAGGCAATTATGTTTAATTTAGAGACACTAACAGGGAAATTCTAAAGTTAAAAGCTGATCAGAATAGGGACTGAAAGTAATGACTGTATTTAAATGTCAGAAGAATATGAAACAATTTAAGAATCCTGAAAGCAGCAAAATTGTGTGGAAAGAGCCCTCTGGCTGTATTTTACTTACAAAATAAGCAATAGCAGGTGTCTAAAGTACTTGTTATGTAAATGTTAGCAACGACAAAAATAAAGGTTCCCTATCTTCATGTAATTAAATGTCTAATACTAACATCAGAGTTGGTTCAGTGCTGCTCTTCAAACCTCTGCACAATTATTTGACAATATACTATTGTATAGATTTTTAAATAAATGTTAGACTTCTGCCAAGACTTTTCAGGTGTTACCTCAAACTTTAATCCACACTGAAATAAAGATTACATGATGCTCTTATTTCTTGTACCACATTAATTCACAGTTGAATCCCTAAAAAGAACACATAATACTGACACTGTGAATTTTTATTACCTTCAAAAACTTCAGGTGCCATCCAAGCAGCACTTCCTTTATTGTTGGTCATGTGTGTTTGAATATCACAGGCTGTACCAAAGTCACAGATTTTTAGAACTGTCCCCCCAGCTACCAAGAGCAAACTGTCAAAGGAAAAAAAGATATTAAAATTGTAGGATTAAGTAGTCTTGTAATAAACCACTGATTTTTTTTTAAACCCAAACAATTATCATTCTAATATAGCTGAATGTCTTAGGGTTTGCTTTTTAGTTCTTTAGCTTTATAATCTGGGAAATTAGTAAGGTCACTTGTGTCTCTTGTGAACACATTAAATATTATAAAATAATCCAATATATAGTGTAATTTATTAATATTCCTACATGCTAGATTTTAAATAAGTATCTTTAGCCATAGTAAACCACTAAGCACATATTGACAAAATTAGTCTTCCAGATGCCAGAGGCTGAAAAAGAAGTGCTGTAACAATTTTACCAAAAGAATGATCAACATGCCCACTAATGTTCTGTCAACGAAGCTACTTATGTAAATGAAAGCACTTGAAGTTACATGTTAACAGCTCTTTAAATCAAAAGTGGGGATACAAGAAAGAATTAAAGATTTAAAGTGTGGCTTTGTGTTATAATTTTACCTGGTAATAACTGCAGGCTACCAATAAATAGGGAAGATTCTGCTGATCCGCAAATATCTGATTTTACCTAATCTGTGCAGCCAGATCTAAAACTGTAAAATGAGTCAGATAACAAACTGAATGGGTAGAAAACTACCAAATTTTGTTTCAGTGGAAATTGATGGGAGCTTCAGGCAGTGGTAGCAGAACTGGCTGAAGCAGGAGATAAAAGAGGATGGCCATGTGGTGAAAGAGTTCCAATAGAAGATTTAATGACATTAGAACTAATCAACGAAACAACTCTGTCACAATGTTCTTTTATTGAACACCACAACCATTTCAAAATTGGAGGATTTTAAATGTCTGTGATTAGAAGCCTTATTCCTAACAAAATCCTCTTCCATGATGCAGGACAGGAGCAGATTATTTTTCCAGTTCAACAGAAAGTAACTGAATGCAGTTCATTTTCTCTACCATACACTGTCATTCTGTAACTAAAGTTTCAAATGCACAGCTTTCATTTGGCATACAGCATATCCATAAGTTAGTACCAATTAATGGTATTTTTTTCAAATGCAGTAAAATTATTATAAATGATCTTACAGTCCAATTGTAAGGAAATATGAAATATGAACCATAAACCTACTTTGGTGGTTTCAGGTCTCTGTGAATTAGAGCCTTTGGTTTCATACTGTGGAGATATGCCACTCCTTGGGAACACTGTAAACACCAACTCATGGCATGTGCAGCAGTATAATGAGGCAGAGGTTCAGCACCATGCAGCACTGCAAAACAAAGGCACAAACTAAAAAGAACTTTATTGCATATTACAACAGATACAATGGAGTTAACAAAATACCAGTTAGAAACCTCTGTGGAATCTATGCAATTATCGACATCTCATTACTACAACTGAAAATATCCATCTGCAGACTGTTAAAATAACAGAAATGTCAAAATATTTTCCCATTTTTTAGCATGCTTTCCATAACATTTTTGTGCTAAAATTCAAAATGAAAGATATTGCTTGTTCTAAGCTATCCCTGGTAAAGCCTGTGTTAAACAAATGCACAGGGAATTCACAAATGAAGCAAGAATCTTTTCAGATGTTCCACTGGAAAACTTTAAATCACTTGTATAAAATATAAGACACTGATATCAAGAACAAACCAGTGGACTGAAAAGCGACTTTAAAAAGCATACTCCTTTCTACTTGAAATTATTTTAAAAATTTCAAAGAACCATAGAATCATTGGAAGGGACCTCCAGAGGTCCACCAAGCAGGGTCAAGCAGGCTAGCTCCAGCTGGTCGCCCAGGACTTTGTCAAGGTGGCTTCCAAGTGTCTTCAAGTATGGAGACATATGTGTGAAACAACTTTATAGTTTGGATCAGGTTTGCCCTAATATTAGCGCTTCACCTCCAGGAAGACACTATATTGAAATGATACTCACCATTGTATAGAGAACCTCCTTCAGCATACTCCATAACAAGACACACCTTTGAGGGGGAGAGGACAAAAAACAGGGATGTTTTAAATGTAGGGGCAGAAAACAGCTTCTGTAAACTGAAAGGTAAGTTCTTTGAGAGCAACAGCAAAGACTCCATACCCAAGCTAATGGAAAATACATCTATAAAGTAAAAAGTCAGTCTAAAGGATACATGTAAGAAACAGAAATAAGTTTTACACTTAGTTCCCACTGTAAGTTAGGAAAGAAGAGAATGACCTCCCCCCTCCTCAGTCTGAAAAGGCAAATGTTGTCTTCAAATTGCAATTTACTTGTTTTTATTTTTTTGCTTCAGTGGCTTACAAAAAAAATTCAATACCATGTCAAAATAATTTCACTAATACTAAGAAAAAAAAGGGATGCAGGATAATTTTAAGCAATTAAATAGCCCAGACAAGAATTAGCTAAGGATACATTAGTCCTGTCACAGTACTTGCTTTTTTGCTTTGGGAATTTGTGAGACTGTTTGCAGCCATGGCAGAAAGAAAGAAAATCCTGAAAATTGCATATATGAGAATAGGAACTGATTTAAAAGCTATAATCATGTGTTGCTAATGCATTTACTTTTTGTACTGCTGATTTGCAATTAACAGGAATGTAAATATGAATGTAATGACATATGTAATACACCAGATGCCGTTCTGACAAACTGAAGTATAATCTGTGCTTAGAAATAGCTTAGGGGTTTTCTTGAAAGAATTTATTTTTCATAGCAGGGGAAAGGAAAACAAAACTTAAAACATCAACCACCCTACATATCTATATATTTTCTTGGCTAAAATATAAGAATATATATAATACACACTTTTAATATAAAATACACACTTTGTGCATTAATCCTTGAATATGTTAAGCTAGTCACTTGCTGTCATACTGACAAAGCTATAACTTACTGGGTTTAGACAGGCTCCATATAACTTGACAATGTTGGGATGGTTCACTCGTGACAGTTGCCGAAGCTGCAATACAAATCACACAATTTCATGAGGAAAAAAGGCTAATGGTTTATTTTCACAGCTATAATTAATACACAAGAGTAAGTACAGTTTTATATGTCTGCATAATCCTAGATAGTGATTTCAGGAATTACAAGACTGATGTCCCTCTTTGCATTTTAATTTATATAACTGAGTTTGTGTCTAACTGTAATTGCATTTTATAAATTTTTTTAAAGAAATTAAATTTGAAGAAAGTATTTTCTCAGGTTGTAGTAAAATTAAAAAGTCACAAGCACTCTGCAACTATGACTGTTATAGGTTTGGTGCTCTTCCTGGAGCCTGCAATTTTGGAATCCCAGTTGTCTGACTACATAAAAAAATCAGAATTATATTGGCTTTATTCACAATATAGAAAATTACGAAAAAACCCAAAGCCCACAACTCTATAAAATAAGCCAAACAGTTCAATATTAAAGCAACATAGTTCCAAGAACCTACTACTGCTTGTACTGACAATCACACTACTTTGCACTGACTTTTTTTTTTTGTTTTACCAGTAGATAGCAGAAGGGAAGGAAAAAGGAATTTTTTCCCTTTACACAGACTTCTGAAATAGTTCAGTGTCTATGAAACAATTGCTACTTTTTCTGTACACTTCAAAAGGCCTAAAAAATCAAAACAGAGTATTACAACTGATGCTTGCACAGTGTAGGGTTTCCCGAATACCAATAATTATGGAAGCATTTTTGGGATTATCTACTCAGATCTCTTCAGAACACAAAAATGCTAAGAGATCAATCAGATCTACTGAATATTAAATGAGACTCAGATTAATAACCCTAAATGTGCTTGGTGGTAATGAACATATAAGTATTTACACAGAAAGGCCTATAATAAATGTGCTTCTTTCTACCCTTCAGTGCATTGCATTTTAGTACCTTTAGTTCCAAATGTAAGAGATTTATTTTTAACATATTTTGTGGATCTTGAATATACTAAATGATAACTGAATAAATATGAAGCAGCATGTCACCTTATATCTCATTTAAATTACATGGCAAACTTTTGAAGAAGTAGACATCGAATGAAAACAGTGATTGCCTTTAAATGAGTTACAGGTAGTAATATATTGAAAGAAATGTAAGAAAAAAATGAAAGAAAAAATAAGGCAATTATTAGAACTGCTGAAAAAAGCCAGAAACAGTTTCAAGTATGGACCTGACTGTACTGAAGAACCTACGCTGTAGCCCTTGCAAGTGTTAATCAGCTCCAAGACTTTCGTGAGTATTTCAGCTGCACCCTGAATCCAAACTGGGTCAGAATCTAGGAACTGGCAATTCCCCAGTTGTGTGCCCTTCTCTCTCTCCTCCTCACCTTCCAGTTTTTTATGGGAAGCAAACTAAAGGAGCTGCAATGTTCTCTGACAGGTCTCATGTTCTGCAAGAGAAAGGATCCGGGCCTGAACTGGCTACCACAGGCTGCATTTATCTTTTAATAAAGACATAGCTTTTCAGTACACTGAATGCACCAAGAATTTAAAAAAACAAGCTCTACTAAACCAAATATTTCCCATCAAACTTACTGTACCTCTACAATGAAGGCTTTTCTTTCAGATTCACTTTCTATTTGTTTAATGGCTACATCTTTAGCTCGCCATTTTGCCTTGCAGACCACACCAAAGGCTCCTCTTCCAACAACCTAGAAGAAAATATGAACACTTGAGTTAAAACTTGAAATGGTTTCACTTGCTGTGCAAGACTTCATGAACAGAAAGGAAAATTAACTTTGAAAACTGAAGACACACAGGCTCAAGTTTTCAATCAGTAATTGAATACTATGCTGTCAAAGCATAACTGGTGCCTAGCTAAGCTTCCTCCAAAGATCATTTACAGAAGAATTGGAAAACACATATTTAAAACATTTTATTTTTAACATACAGTGACAATACTTCAGAAAATATGATCTCAATTATTACAAACAAGATTTGCTCAGAAGAAAATCAGAGGAATGACAGCAAATTTATTTATTTAATTTTGACCAGTGAAATTATATCTATTTGCTGTATTCCTTTATTCTTGCTAGGAATAGGAGTTTAAAGTCCTCAATTTCAAATGTATACCCAAACAATTGCACAGGACCACAATGAAGTCGAGATGAGGTGTTTAACATGCTCAGTTATCCTTTCACTTTCTCAGAGATCACTCAATAGTGTGAGAGCAGTAAATTCTCCAATATAGCAATAATTCAGACTGTAAATTAAGAGTGCTGATACAGAGAAGGTAATTCTGTAGCCAGGAATGTATAAGCACCAGACTTTATCTGTCAAGGCTCCAAATGAGAGAAAACTGACTACCATTTATGTAAACCATGCTTGGGTTAGATTCTTACTACATGCTTTCCAAATAAATAAATAATGAAATTGATTTCCCTTGAGAATGGGGTGGAAAAGCCTGCAGGTGCATAACTCAAGACCTGCTAAGCTCTCATGATGAATATGAGGAAGTCTGCAATCAAGACCCCAATTTGAAGAGAGGAAAAATATAAATTAAAAAAAATAAAATAATCAAGATCTTGCATAAAGAAAGATGAGAAAAGGGAAATTATGCTCAATCTTATTGGAAGGTTACGGATATGAGAGACAGCTGCCCAGAAATGGTGATCAGTGGCATTTTCCTCTTCTGGTTCCTTATTACCCAACTAAGTATTTCTCTCACAGCACACACTTAGCTTTCCAGGAGTTCCTGCCTTTTCACCTTTACCCTCCACAATAGTGGTTCAAAGACTGAGTCTGCCACAAGATATCCACAGGAGATATGCAGAGCATGCCCCATTCTGCCCCATGTAAAAAAGGGACTTGTTGATTGTAACCTCCTCTCCCAGCTACAGGGCCTCAACTCTTCTCCTGACTCTTCTTTCAGCTATTTTCTCGCAGTCCCCAACTGAGGTTGGAAACACCAAACCATACAAATGATAGCTGAGCAGCCTACGAAAATAGTACATATAAACAAATTGGAAATAATGAGTCACTGGAAGACACACAAGTCCCAGACAGTCTCCCTTGGTATTTTCTTTTCCCCTTTCAGAACACTTTTTGAATAACATTGCCTGAATAAAATAAAAATTGAGGCAGTGGCAGGCCTCCCACTTTCTACTGACACAAGAAAGTTGTCCATTGCAACGCCTTTACCAACTTTGCACAGAGCATGGTAAAAGAAAAATTTCATCAGTTAGTGTGTGTACCATAATACTGCATTTTGCAGAAGTCCTGATTTAGTGAGCACACAAAAATCCACTGTGCAAGCACGTGTAACTTGGCAGCCTGCTCACACCTGGGAAATACTAAGGACAGCTAAAGAAGGGAAGGATGCCACAGAGCAGCTTGGACAGAATGGAGTGCACTGGCAGCAGCAATACTGTACACTATGAAGGAATCCAAACTGGGTTAATCCAAGTAAACTGGGAAGAAACCTCCCCTCCATATAATGCACATAATGTGCATATAATGAATTCTCCTAGATGGATATAACTGGTCATACGGTGCAAGACTTTGTGAGACTCCTTTTAGAAGGTTTCTTTTCTTAATGTGCCTTTTCTCATACTCTTTCATGGTTTTTAACTACAGCTCTGTTACATTTAATCCAGTAACAGAGAAAAAAAAGCTATTTGAAAATAGTACATATATGTCAGTTAAAAGACTGGTCTCAGATATATCTGATAAAATGTAATGAAGCAATTTAACTTTTTTTCCCTTAGCCTGAATCATTTACAACAGTTCATGATTTATCAGGCTTACTTTTTATGGCTAGTCATACCTTTCCTTCTTGAAAATACTTGTGTATATTCATATGTACAAATAAACTATATGTATTATGCTATAATTTTAAAAATAATCAAAGTTATGATTATGCAATATATACTACGTACATTTTTATAAATTAAATATATTTTTCATATGTATAACAAAAAAGAAAAGCCCAAGTATCTTTTGCATTTGATTCCACGTAGTCAAATTCAGTCCATAAGTCAATACAAATGCATATTGTTCCCCTGCAGATAAATCCATGACTATTTTGAAGTTTAATCCTGAGAATTGTTACAAATATTTCCAATTCATATACTAAAGAATTATTTTTCAATGTTTATGTATTTCTAATAACATTTCTACTAAATGAAGAAACTAACAAAACCAAATACACTGCCCAATTTGATGTTTTATGCTGTACCACGAATGCCACAGTACTTGGGCTTTAGTTGAAGAGTGGAATAAATTCCAAGAATCAGACACATTTTAAGAAGTCCTACTGATGACTGGAAAAAAATAATAATAAAAAAAATCAGTGTCAAGCACCAAGACAAAGAGTTTACCAGGCAGTCTAAATCTTATTTACCTAATAGAAATCTGTGAGAGAGCATCAGGTATGTAAATTTTATGGTTGGTGAAAACAGTTTGATAAATGACAATACAGTGAAGGTTTCATAACAATTTATCAGTGACCTGGTGCCTGCTTAGGCAGAGGGCTGAACTTGAGAAGAGGACACGAATGCACTGAATATTTACCTAGGATACAGGGAAAACAGAAGAGCCAATCCTCCATTAAAGCAGCTCAGACTCTTGGATAGCATATGAAAGGAGCAACGGTCAGAAGCAATGACAGATCCAATACACATTGAAGTTGACCGTATGTGAAAGCCCAGTATGTTTTCCCTACTTAATCTGGAAAAAATACCTTACTCATAGTAAAAAAACCCTTTATAATTGACAGAATGAAGGCAGCATTTTCTTCCCTTAAGTTTTCGGTGAACTTACCCTTTAAAGGAGCAAGTCTTGGATTTGGTCAGAACTGTTTAAACACTACATAGTTTTGTTCAACACCGTGTGCTGAAACTAAGTAACTTAATAGCACAGAAGGGAGGCACTGCCTGAACTTTAGGTTCTTCATGCTCATTCCTTCTTGTCCCCTGCTGTTGGTGCCACACCAAATGTTTGGGCAGTAGTGCATATTCGGAATTATATTAAGCACAGTCAATGGAATTATTGACACAACAAATCAATAAACAGCAGTTGATCTGTAGCACTATGAGTTTGGAAAATGATCTAAAAATAAACACATTCTTTTGGTAAAAGACTTTGTCCCTCTAAATATCTTCTAGGAGAAAAAAGGAAAATACAGGGCAGATGACACGTTTAGAAATAGAACAAGAGTGCTTCTACTTTGCCCACAGAAGAGAATTAAGCTTGTTGAGAACCATTCAGCACATGACACAAACATTTTAAACTGGAAGAAATGCTTAAAGAGCTTTAAAGACTGAAAAGTCTATACAGATTTATTCTTTTCCCTATAAAGTTTATACCACTAAAAAGTTATGTTTTACTGTGTGGCAAAGCGACATGGCAAAGGACAGTGCCACTTGCATGTTTTCCAGATAATGTATTTAGAGTCTTATTTAAAGAATATGAACCATACAAGAGCCCTGGAACAAGCATTACCTCTGTCTCTGTGTACAAATAGTATCAAATGCTGTACATAAACAAAGATACATGATACTGACTAGTAAGTATGTAGACTATACTGACTGGTAAGTTATGTAGACTAGAAATCATGCAGGAAATGGAGACTGCAGATATGTTAAGACCTTAAGGATGTATTTTGTCCTAAGGGATATGACCAAAAATTTCCTCTCCCCCAGTAAAAGAAGAAAAATGCATCTGTTTATTCAGATGCACTATAATCCCCTAGCAAATGTCAAAACTTTGGAAGAATTAATTGCAACTTTGCATTAATTTCACCAGTGTCTGAAAAACATAAAGATGTAAAGTTTTGTCTCTGTCCGTGAAGTTTCCATGTAAGGTAGCTATGCATGCTGGATACCTAGTGCTTTTCTTTCTAAAAAAAAACTTGGTGGATATATAAGACAGCAATAAAATACAATAGCTCTCTGGTTAGCAAATGTAGTTTTCTTTAGAGAATTGACTTCATAATTTGCAGTATCTACTGTGTGACATGTTTGGTTACGATTTTGAGAAGCAAGACAAGTAGTTACAAAAATGCAACAAGAACCTAGTGGGCTTTCAAACAGACAGCAGGCTCTAAATTATCTTTAATATCTATGTCCCTTTGCTTACTGGTGCATTTGCAAATGAAAGGTTTATGCGAACTGAGCTTTTGGATCCCTCAAGCTTCAGACACTTCGCAAGACACAGTGGAAGAAAAAGAAATGTTCTACAATGCTTTGTAAAAACAGAATCACATTTTTAAATTCAATTGCTTCCATTCTTTCTATCTAAGAGAGCTCCAGCAGTACCAATACAGGATACTTTCAGTTTTTCACACATCTGCCCATACAACACAAGGTTCAGAGATTAAAAAAAAAAGTGACAAAGAAGCCACGAACAACAGTTTACAGCTCCTAAAATATATATGCCTACACTTTCTATCATTCATTCAACCAGCCTCAAATTCCAGCTTTGGTTCTTCTGAGTGTGCTATGCTTTATTAAGCAGGCTGGAGTAAATAGGCCCTGTGCCACAAATGACTGTAGCCAATACCCTGGCAGTACTTTTAGGAAGGAGTTCAGATCTGCCAATTCTTACAGCTATGTTCTTTGACTTATTAAGTGCCAACCCAGTTCTAAACGTTGCTTTTCCCTTTCTTGGATTCATACAGCAATGAAAAAAAAACCCAAATCCCGTTCACTCCCCCATTCCCCAAACCCCTGTAAGCAATCCTAATTTTAAGTAAACTAAGTCATTTAGTTTAGATTTAGTTTCCAAGTTTCAACTTTTAAGTTATGCAAAATGCCACAGCAAAATGTATCCTTTAATGATGTTCTAGCATGAATCAATTTGCTCTGTTACAGAAGCCCAGACAGTAGATTCTAGTTTTAGACACAAAATGTTGGGTACTGAGGCACTCAGAGTGAAGGCCTCCAATAGGACTTGGGCTTGCTGAGCTGGCATCATCTAAAATTACGGGTCTTTAAAAAACAAATAATCATTCTACAGTCAGTCAAATACTGCGAGAATCCACTGGGTGGGAAAAACAAGGGACACGAGAAACCTGTTCTATTTTTTTCCTTTGGGAAAGGCATCAGACAGGAAACTTTATTATCTCACAAATATGCATCTTGCTTTCATCACTCGAATAGAAAAGCCTGTGAAGTTTCTTTCACATGTGTTCTTTACAAGAGTAAAACAGGACACAAACAGACTCATTGAATATATCTGCTATATATCTGCACATGTAGAAATAAATGTAAAGTCTCACATTAACAGTTTCACTAGCTTTTTAGCCATCTTCTAACTCACTGCACACCGAATTTCACACATATGGAATTGGTGTTGCGTAACTTCCGCTATAAATTCACACCTCAGCTGACACTTTAGTTATTTTTCTTATGTAGGTGAATGAAGAGAATCTTCCATTGGTGTAACAAAACTAAATTTAAATAGTGATTTGAATTAAATGAGGACTTTATTTAGAGTAAAATCAAGAGAAAATATTGCCATATGTTTTCACCATGTACTAATTTTTTGACTTTGCTTTTGGATACCCAACTTTGCACCTTGAAGTCTTACTTATTGAAAAAGGCTGAGAAACACGACTGCAAATGGATTCCTAACTACCACCCTTAGCTCTTGAGCATCGCTCCTTTCGTACTGATGAAGATATCCAAGAATACTGTTCAGATCTCAAATCACATGTGCAGTTCTTATCCAAACTTCTTCCAATTTTGCAGATTAGTATTCTAAAACTGGACAGAATCTCCCAGGACATCAAAACAATGGAGGCAACTCCATGTTCAGCAGCAGCTTTTGCATATTGGCTTTACCTTGTAGTGTAATGAACATAGTTGGGCACAGCACTTTATGAACTTTTAAAAGTTCACTGCTATAAAAGGGAGGAAAACCCAGTTGTCTCACTGTATTGCTCGTTCTCTTGTCTCTGAACTGCTCTTCTCCATAACTGCAAGGAACACATGCAGTTCTCAGCACACTACTCAGTTAATGAAATTATTCAACTGTGCAAATGTGCCATAAATTGCATCTCCTTAGTTGCTTGGACTCTATAAGTAGGTTTTCTAAAATAAATACTTACAAAGCTTATATTTTCATCTTAAAGAAAATATTACTCTATATTCCCTCAGAATTAACCACTGTTGCCCTAACAGATTGTTGAAAATAAACATCAGTGTAAACTGCAATACACCAGCGGAGCATTAAACCACAGTTTTCAAGTAATTTACACTTCCAGACTGTTCAAAAGTAACTTGCAACCACAAAAATATGGCAATGGTTTTTAAGCTGGTTGCATCAGGCAGTGACTGGGCAGGGCAACAGCATACATGACCAGACACGTACCTTTGGCTGTGTGATCCAAGGCATACACACATCATGTGATGAAGTCTACGTTTTGATCATATGTGGGACTGTTACCCAGTTAACACGATGAAGAAAGGGCTGTGGAATTTTCAGGAAAGACTAGCAGGGAGCAAGTTGTCAGAACAATTCAAAGTCTGTTCATTGCTTAGATGTGGAAGCTCCTCTGGGAAGAGACAGGCTAGATTTAGGCTAGATTTAAATATGAGATTTTAAAATCAGGCTTTTTAGTGTTGCCTTGATTTCAGTTATATTAAGTGTCATTTGTTCAGTTTCTAGTGATTTGTCTATCTAATACCTAAAAACTTGAGAGGATATTCCCACAGTCAAAAACTTGCATGGTAAAATAGGGAGTGTTTCTGCTGAACACAAGTTTTATGTTGTTTTTACCCTTCTGGTTTTGAAGATGCTCCAATTGGGTCACATCAATTTTGACTTGACTGTAACTCATTCATAATAACTGTCTCTACATTTTACTGCATTTTAAGCACTTGAAATAACAAAAAGTCAGCCTGAAGCTGGAGACATGCTTGACAGGTGGGAAGTAACACCGAACACACGTGCATGGTAGCTAACGCAAAATATGGTATATTTTTTATATTATCCAACAGAGTTCAGACAAACCTAAATGAAAGTGCACTTACAGAACTCACATTTATTAGTAACGTCTCAGGGCCTGCAAGTATTTCAGAACTTCAATATCTATTAATAAACCAGTGGCAGAGTGGGAGTGCTATCTGCTGACAAGACAGCCTTGATAATACAACAGCAAAGCTATGATTATAAAAGCATTTGAGTTTCCAGCGTAGATCTCTTGACACTTCATTTTGAAACACCTGAAGTTTGCCAAGCATAAATCTCACCATTTTGAGTTGCTCCAGCCATTTAAAAATCCTTGAAAACTTCCGAGCATGAGGTGAGAGCATCGAAAATTCTCAGAAAGGATGTATGTTCTGTTACGACTGCAAAGTTGACTATTTGCACTGAAACTGCATCATGAATAAGAGCTGAACACCCACAGCTGAGAAAAGCAAGGCCTAAGTATGGTCTCCAATTCATGTTTTATTATAAAGTAGGTCTTATTTCTTCCTCTGTGTAATGACATTTAGACTGTTCAGCACATGGGTATCTCTACTGCCTGTAAGAACTTCTGGTAGGACAGGTACACTGAATGTAACTCAAAATGCTACGTCAGCTGTTGTCAGATTTTTCATGGAGATAACAAAATAATCAGAGTTCTTCTGCTTATACCACACAAATTTTGTCATCTCCAACAGACACAGCTTTGAGAATAATGCCAACAATCGCATTAAATAAATTCTTACTTAGGCACCATCTCTCCATACATTTTTATGCATATAGTCCTGTCTCTGCAGGTGCTAGACATGTGTGACATGCAGATTAGTTCCCAACACTAAACCTCAGAATGACAAACTTGAGTTACACACTATGCAGGTCCACATTTCCTTCATGTAAAATAGCAGTATAATCCATGTTAACAACCTTCCCAAGGGTGTTGTGAGGAGTAAAGATTTGTACAGCACTTTATTAATTCAAAGTGCTATGTCTAATATAGCAGATGGGCTACTCTCTTCTTTGAGCCATCACTGAGCACAGTTTTATGATGGATAAATTCTTACCAACTTAAATTTTCTTCTTTGGGTGAGAAAAGCCATTTCTCCCTAAACATGTGATTTGATCCCTGTTTCTCAGCAAGTGTTGCAAAACAAGCAAAAATACTGTCACTTCAGAACAGTTAAATGCATAAAAAAAGCAGAATAATTAGACTTACAGAGACAAAAATCTTTATGATTGCCATACTCATAGAACGGGATAAAGGCAACCTTTTGGGAGATATCATCTTCTGAGAATTTCCAGTGCCTGCTATGGTGAAAGGCAAAGTTACCACAAAACACTACTTGAATACAGTTGAAAATGCCCTGGTGTTCTATGGAAACATTGTAGATTTTATTTTCTGTGGACTCTCCCCAGGCTGCGCAAGTCCAGTATGATAATTATGAACAAACCAGTATCTAGCAAATTACTTTAAAAATAGTGAGATGCGGCTTGTCATACCTATAAAAGCAACTACACAGAATGAAATTAACTTCTACACAAACTTATTAAGAAAAAGAGGGTAATTACTACTGAAAGATGTTAATCTACAAATAAAAGCACAAAGACTGTTTCAGCAGTCTTGGATGCCTGTTAGGTCTAGACTCTACAAGCTGGCCTCATCACATTCATCATGCATTTACATGAAGCAACTTCATTCCTGTAGAGAATTTGGCAGGGGAGGAAGGGAAAAAAAATCAACAGCAACAGTATTTTTGTGTGATTCTGACAGTTAAACAACATTGTAGTATATATACAAAGTCCTCAGCAAAGCATACAAACTATCCCAGATCACACACATCCTAATTTCACACAAAACCCAAACAGATGAAAGGTACATCTGAAATGCAGTACTTTATCTATCCCATTTCAGCCTCAAAGAATTTAAGGCAGTAATTTTGCTGTGAAACTTTCTACAGAACAAAAATTTGCTTCCAACTATGTTATACAATAACAGAATGTCACTTCCCCGGTAACATGCACATGTTACATACCCATGAGTGCAACATCATTAGCCTATGTTAAGAAAAAAAAAATCTGTTCACCCTTACAGCTCATAGAGCTGTAAATTTAGCAAATCATTAATAGTGGCATGATTATATATGCAATGGCTCAGTTTGGTGGCAGAAGGCGAAAGCAGGGGCATACAGAAAGAGACCCGAAAGAAACATCAGAATTAACACTTCCCTCTTGTGACAACGTTTGACGACAGCGTTTGCTACCCATACGAAAGTGGGTGGCAAAACGGCCGGCGAAACTTTAAAGTCCTGAATAAGTCTTTCCCGCTTAAATAAAGCCCCACAGTACAACACCCAGCACCAGGGCTGGCAGAAGTAAGCTGGCACCTGCGCTCCCCGCCGGGACCGCCTTTGTTGGCCGGTGCCAGGCGCTGCAGCATCCGCGGGAGCGCAGACCCCGGCCAGGTACGCGGGGGGGCCGCGGCACCGCGGGGAGGCCCCGCGGCAGCGCCGGGCAGG
>VWZF01007160.1:0-173090 GCA_013396755.1 Sclerurus mexicanus | reverse complement strand
GGCCTGGCGGCGGCACCGCCCCCGCCCCGCCGCCCGCCGCCGCCAGGGGGAGCAGCCGCGCCCCGGCCCGCGCCCTCTTCCTCTTCCTCTTCCTCTTCCTCTTCCTCTTCCTCTTCCTCTTCCTCTTCGTGCCGGCCCGGGAAGCAGCGGGGGCGGCGGGTCGGAGCCGGCGCTGAGGGGCAGAGCCCCGCGGCGCTCCCCGGGCCGCGCGTCAGCGCTCTGCGGAGTGCGGAACCGCACGCCATTTCCCTGTCTATATGTGTCTACGTACACCCTTTCCCTATTTATGTACCTTTTCCCTGTATATATGTGTACATACACACATATTTCTCCAGAGGAGGAGGTGTCCTATGGGGCATGTACGCCCTGGGACGAGCGCAGCCTTGGGCGGCCTGTGCTCTTCATCGGCGCTTTGCCAGGGGGAATCCGTGTGTGGGAGGGTGGCTGTGGAGCGGAGGGTAATTAAGCAATTGTTGTAAACACTTGGCAATAAAGGGATAGGACTCGCGAATGAAGGTGCACGTTATCCGCTCCATCTCTCAACTAAAAGGAGTCCCAACCCACTGTTTCCCAGGGCTGGCTCCTGCTTGCACTCCTGGCTGGGGCAGCGCATCAGTGTTTTGGGGGTGAATGTCCCAGCCTGACGCTTGAGGCGGTCCGCGGTGTGAAATCGATGCTGGGATGAGTGAATAGAACTGCTGTGTTCCACTGAAACAGCTGTGCTTCATTTTGATATGTTTAGCCTTGGGGCTATATATAAAAAGTTATGTTATTGTACAATACTATTAATAGTATGTAATTTTAGTAGATCTAGTAAGCTTTCCTAGACCTTCCTCTGCTAGCACGCGAGTGAACGTCTGTATGTCGCAAGGAAGTCTCATAAATGTTGATAGATCTGGTTTGCAGAGCTACTCTGAGAAAGCCGCTTAAGTGACTAACTAGGAAAGAAAAAATCAAGGATGAATATGGGCAGTGACTTAATGTCATGGTGGGTCAGTTGCTGTTAGAAAAGCTCAAAGTACCTCTGTCAACAGTTGCTGCACTTTGTGAGAGGTTGCCATTATGCGTTGTTTGCTCCCTTCTTGCATTTTTCTGCCAGCTTTTGTAATTGGTCCAGGATTTTCAGATGTGCAGCAATCCAGAAATCCCAGACAAACAGTGATGGTACATGTACATGTTGACCATGTTGCATGCAAGATGCAACTAGTATGCAGAGCTGGTTGGGTCAGTGCAATTACATTGCCAAAGTGGTCTGTGTGTCCATGGGGTTCAGATTTATATCCTGAATGTGTTGAGTTCCTGCTGCTTTTTGATTTTCTGCTATAGTTTTGTCTAGGAAGATCTAAAGAGTCTTTTGTTCTACATGGGAAGTTTCCAAGTACCACAACATCTGGGTAATATCTGCTTCATCTGGGAGTGGGGTTGTTCAGAGCCCCTACTTTCTCTGATTGCTTATAGGTTTGGATGCTCTTATTGACTCTGGTGCTCTCCAGATATATAGTCTGTGGATTATTTGGATGTAGCACCCCCTTATACCTGGAGGTGCATTTGAGTTTTTGTTTTCTTAAAAGCCACTGTTAGTGCACATCTTGGTCATGCTGTGAGTCACAAAATACTATGTTTATACCTGGATCTGACAGCTTCTTAAAGGAAAGAATATCACTTTCGTATAAGCAGCTGCTACTGTCTAAGCTGCCGAGTGTGCAATATATTGATTTTTGGAAGATGAATATGGATTTCTGAGGTATTGAGAAACTGCAGGGCAGATGAAAACCAGACCCCTCTCAGATAAATTCACACTGCTGGATGAATTGCTTCAGTTCTCGAAACACTTCTAAGACTGTGGTTCAAAGCAACTGACACATAAAGTCAACTGGAGCACGTGAATGAAAAAACAAAAAGGGTGTGTGAAAATCTATCACTGCCAGTCTTGATACTTAGTTGCAACAATGAGCATGGTGTCATGCAGAAGTCTTAAAACTTTGGTTTGTTTTGTTGGACACATGTTATGCATTTGGGAAGGCGAACCACATCAGTGCTTTTTAGAAAGATGGCCAAGTAGGTGGCTGTGCTTTAGTGTGTTTTTTGTTGGGGACTATTAAGAGAGCAGAGGATAGCATTCCAGTTATTATGCTTGTAACGTTCATTTCCTTTCAGAAATTGGTGTAGAAATACATATCTCAAAAATAATGAGCTCTTTCTTTGTGAAGGCAGAGTCATCAAGATTATCAAAATGTCATTGTTGTGAATATCAGGAGGGGATTTTAAGGATGTTGTAATTTTGATATTACTTTTTTTTTCTTTCTTCTTTCCTGACTGACATAATCTTAATCAGCTGTGTTGGGGACTGGGTATAAGTTGTACAGCCCCAAAATATTTATTCAACAAGCACAGGAAAAAAAGGAAAAGAAAAGCTACATCTGCTGTGTTTAGCAATGAGAAAAGCTGCTTTTGTGTTTAGAAGGAAAACCTAGTATCTGGGAAGCCCACATTTTGGGTCTCAGCTGCCTGTCTCTAACATTGAAAAGAGGTTACAATGCCTGGAAGGTGACCGGTTAAAGATTATTGAAAATGTCAGGATACCATGGTCAGAGTAAGCACAAATGCTCAAACCTGAGACAACTGCTGTGGAGCTGTTTGTAGCACCTGTCATAGACCAGGGCTAAGAGCTATGTTTTTTCAGAAGATACAGCAGTCGGTTTGTTGCAAAATATAAAAAAGTCTACCTGGCCAGCTTAACAGACCTGAGACTTAGCCCTAATATCTGTGTATCTAACTGAAATGTATCCAGCATATACAGAATTGTACAGCTTAGAATCTGAGCACATTTTCATGAGTACACACAGAGGTGCAGATGTGTTATCCTGGCTACCCTTTGTCCAGCTTCCTTAAAATTACTCCATGTGACAGTTGCAGGAGTTTTTTAAGAGGAATGAACAAGTGTTATATTCCACTAACTTAATTTAGAGAAAAGCTGAGTGATTTCTTCTTTCAAAAGATTTCAACTTGTGTTATATTTTCAGTATATGCAGATTTTTTTTCAGTTGGTTAAAATGTCTCAATTTAGCAATGGAAGACTGATACAAGAAAGCAGTGGTGAAACGTGTTGGATGGTATCTACAACTGGAATACCTACAACAAGAAGAGTTACCTTCTAGATTTAAGAGCAGGAAAAATAGTTCATGTTTCTGTTAAGACTGACTATTTTTTTCCATGTTAAATATTGTCCTGTAAGTATGAAGTTATGTCATTTCAGTTTGTGGGAATCCTGTGTGAAGATCTTGACACCATCTTTAGAATTGATTGTGAGTCATCAACCTTTTCTCACCTGTGTGTGGGAAAGTGTCTGGGTGCATGCTAGTCATAACCAACCTGAAGGAATTAAAAGGAGTGGAATTAGCCTGGATGATGGAGTGACAAGAACCAGTGAATGAACTGTCTTGTGCATTGCCTTGCAAGCATGCGGCCAGAACAGGTCCCTGGTGAGCAGTAGTGTGGAGCACACCATGAAACACATGTGCTATACAAGCTCAGGTCATGGAAAAGTAGCACAAGAGCGTCTTCTGCCAAATACAGTGAGATAGCATCTCCAGCATGCTTCATGTTTTCTTATGGCTTCTTTTGCTTTCTGGAAAGATTTCTTCATACTATGTTAAAAAAAAAATCCTCTAAATAGCTGTGAATTCCTTCAATTATGGTGTACCTTGTCATTAGTGATAAAATGCATGTATTGAAAAACAAAACCAAAAAAAGCATTGCAAAATAAATGCATGAGCTGCTTTGCTTTATACCAAACACAGCTGTATGCAAGGTATTGTATTCACTTTGGAAAAAGGAAAAAGAGTATGAGTATTATAGAAACTCAGGTGGTCACAATTGTTTCTGAAACTTACTTTACCTCCTGATCTGAGGCATGTTAGATCTCCCAAAGTATTCCAGCAGTCTAAAGCGCCAAGAGAGTCAGGAAAGACATGTAATGCAGCCACTGTGCAGTAAGGGCAAAGTAAAGGTGAGAGATTATCTAGCTGCAGTCCTGAAACTAAACAAACATGTTTCCTCTCTTGCAGCCATCAGCAGCTGGGCTTGCCTAAGTGGCCAGTGGGAAAAAGATACTACCAAATTTAGCACACAGAAGAAGGAGACAGATGGCAGTAGACTGGCCAATCTTGAACTATGAGGCTTGAAAATATGGTACATGAACTTGCTGATAGGAGATGTGTTAGAGAAAGGTGTAAATGTTACCATGTAACTATAAAGTAGCAAAGGTATTTAGAACGGTGTGAAAAATGATCCAGATATCTAAGTGTCCATTGGTTTGCTCTCAGTAGGCTTTAAAATGAAATGTGAAGGAGAGAATAATAAAGAGCGTGGAGGTAAATGGAATGAAATGTCACATCTTTTTAATCAAAGGTAGATTATCTCAGATTAACAAAAGATCATTTGTGATAAATTCGGTGATATTTTAAGCAAGGGGAATGGGTAGAGCTATTCTGTCTTGAATGTATTTGATATATTGCCTTGTGGGAAATCGTTAATTAAGCTGGACATGATAAGAATCATTAAAAGAACTGAAAGTGGGTAGGGAGAGAAGGGGAGTAGTCAGTAGACAGTGGGGATATCAAAAAAGAAGTATTGTAATGAAGTTACTAATAGATTTTTTTTTTTAAGAATGAATTTTGAGAGGAACCTTCTTAATAATTTCATTAACAGTGTTGATAAGAGAATTAGGAAAATGACAGTGATTCTGAAGACAGTAGTTTAGACAGCATAGTTAGTAGAGAGACAGATAAGGATATCAAATGGGAAAAATCAGATGACTCCAAGGATGAGAGAAATAAAGCAGCTAATATTTAAAATATTAAGACTGCAAGTTCATGAATTAATTTTAGAACTCATAGGATCTTGTTATCCTATAAAAGACTCATGAGAAAGAGTGAAGATTACAACTTGCATATTTTAACTGGTTTTAGGAGGACTGAGTCTTGTAGATAATGCACCTAGAACATGTGCATGCATTTATATCCTGTGTGGTATATCCAATAAAGCTATACAAGTTTATGTAGACCTCATCTGAAAGACTCTACAATGTTGGTTATCTGCTTTCCAAAAAAAAACAAACAACCGAATTGAGACCTAACTAGCTGCAGAGAAAAGCTGCAAAGATGAGCAAGATAAGAGAGGGCTTACCACAGAAGGGAATATAAACCAACTTGGCATGTTTAATCTTGTGAAACAAAGACAGAGAGGATATGTGGCCTCTGTTTAAAGTGATTGGAAAGAGAAAGATATTGTGGAGGTAAACAGTACTGATGGAAAGTGATGTTCAAATAAAAGGAAACTTCTTTTTGCACAAGAATCCTGTTAATGCATGCGTGTTGGAGACTCCTTGAAATTGGGGCAAGTTGCTTCACTGGATGATGCCTGATTAATGAAATAATTTATCTGTCATAACTATCTGTGGGAGGAGAGTACTGTATTCATTGGCTAAGGAAGTCTCTTCCAATCATATGTTGACCAAATGGGCTATTAAAAGTGTAAATAACGTAATGAGTTCTTATAATGATATTTCTCTTCTGAGTATACATTGAAATGAACTGGTATGTTCTTAAGATTAAGGAAAAATTACACTGAAGTGTGTGAGCAAGGCCTTGTTCTGTAGTAGGAAGTGAAATTTGGAGGTAGGAGAGATTTTCATTTTTTTATTTCTTGGAGAAGGAATATCATTCTCTTTCATATTTTAAAGCTTCTAACTCATGAATCAGAGCAACTGAAGGGAATTCTTGCAGGTATGATTTTTAAATAATATTAGGAAAGGGAGATGGCAGCCTTGTATGTTTTTTGCAAGACACACAAGTGGGTGGAATATCACAAAGCATGGAAGCAGTGGACTGGAAGTAGGAGGGTAAACTGTTCATGACCATCACATAATGAGGGTAAAGACTAACGTAGTGCACAAACAATGAGGCTTCTGTGTGTGAGGAACTTGTCTTCAAATTTTTTCTTATAGAAGATCTATTCTGCTGTTTAAATGAGAAACAAGAAGAGATGCTCTGTGTGCTAATTTTCTGGTTTCATAACACCTAGAAGTGACAGAAACAAGGAGCTCTAAGTCAAATGGAGAACTTACCCTATGAGAAAAGTCTGAAGCAATTTTTTCTGTTCTACCTGGAGAAGACTCAAGAGAATCTCATCGCAAGTATTCTAGTACTTAAAGGTTGTCTCTACAGAGAGCATGGAGTCTCTCTTTCATGGGGAAGAAAAGATGCAATGGGTACTATTTGTGCCAGGAGAGGTTTCATATTGGTACAAGAAAGAAATTTTTTACAGTGAGAATAACCATCGACTAGAACAACCTACCCGGTGTCATGATGAAGTCCCTGTCACTGGAGGTTTTCAAGACACAACTGTACAGGGTGCTATATAGTGTCATTTAGCCTCCCTTCACCACCCAAGGTTGGATCAGGTAACCTTTCAAGGTCCCTTTCTACCTGGGCTGTTTTGTGTTCCTAGGAAATGTGCTAGCAGGCTAGAAACACCTCCACAGAAGGCACCCTGATTGCTGTATGGCTCACAATAGCCAACAGCAGGAGTGTGAAACACAGAGCTGCAGCTCCAGCCTGGCTGGGTGCACAGGAGCGCCCTGTGTGTGGCTCTGCCTTCTGGTTACTTGTGGATGTGTCTTTGACAAACAACCTATAAATGCACATGAAGGACCCGAAGATTCCACCAGATAATCATATTTTTATTTGATCTGTGATTCACATGTTATATATACTGAAAGTCAGTGTTCCATAATGTAAAATAAAAATCACAAAGATCTGGTTCTTTTAAAGAAGTACTTGTTAAGATACTTTTCCATTAGTCCTTAGAATGCTATTTCTTTCTAGAAGGTATCTTAAAAAATGATCATTCAAAATCATCTGTAATCAAGGTAACACATTCCTATCAGTGAAAGAACAAAGCAAATACAATCACAGAAGAAGGAAGTAAGTGGTTTATATCATTGTTTTACTTGTTTGGTAATGAAATACAGACGTCTGTTTTACTGTGAGCCTGAGACACATGATGCTCCCAATTAAATGAGATCACATAGGAGCAAAAGTGACAGTAAAACTAGAAGTGAAAAATCACCAGAAATTTTCCTGTTTTCTCTAGAAATTTCCATTTAGGTGGTACTTGACCACTGTCAGTAACCTACTGTTTCATAAAGGCAGTTTTGTTCAGGCAATTACTGTAGCCATTGCTTCAACAGATCAATGTAGAGGAAGTGCTGAGCCAGAGAACTTGCTAAGGCATAAGTTAACTTTTGGCATAACCCCACCAAATTCTAGTATTTAAGTGTATAATTCTTCAGTGAGCATAGACATTGCTATCTTTTGGTATCAGACCAGTAGGCTAGATGTTAATGACACTTGTGAGAACTTCTTCTCAGTGAAGGTCAAGTTGCTGAATGCAAAATCATTATTCTCTTTTATACCTAGTAATTAATACATTTACTTGCTGCAACAAGGCTCAATTTCTTTAAAATTTGAGAGAATTTGACCCACAAGTGTTGCCTTGTATTGGAGAATCCAGCCCTGGACACTCAATGTTTTACATGAGATGGTTTCTCAGTCATTCCTGTTGGTATTCTTCTGCCCCATATGATCCACCATTTATTGAAGCAAGGGAAGGAGTCCAACAAATGCGTTGTTCCTTCCTGACTTGATTGAATTGTCAGGGTTTCATGCAAAGTAGAACAAATGAGGATAGAGAACACTCAATTTATATTGTCCTGAAAGTGGTATTTAATGACATCTTTGGAAGATGAATGTATGATGAATGTTTGAATCCCCTCAGGCAGAAGCTTTTGAAAGGTGGTCTGTTGCACAGTGACTGAACTCTTAGATAAGAAGGGCTTGTAACAGTGACACGACTTAATTTCTATCTCCTGTTTGTCCCTCCAGCACAGAATTTGCTTTTCTTGCAAAAGACCCTAAACCAGAGCATTAAATATGAGCAATTAAAAAGCTGAAAATAACACACAGTGCAAATATTTTAGATCAGCGGCTAATTTGTCAAGCTGAGAAGCTTGTTATGCCCCTTGTTGTGTGATGGAGGAATCTAGGGGCAACTGCAATGCCCCTTCACCACTGGTCACATGGTGTGCTGCAGGTTACACCTTGGAGAAGTCTGCATTGGAATTCAAAGAGAAGCCACTGCCCATATAGCTTCTTTCAGGTCAGGTAGATCAAGTTTTCAAAGACATTTCATTTGTCTTATTCATTTACCTTGATAAGACTTGGAGACCTTTGCTCTCTTGGGAGTCTAAATCTGTGTCTACTGGTACCTAGTCACGAAGAGGAGGGAATATGAACTTTTGTAAAAAAAATACATACATAGATCTCACGACTGTGGGGGAGAACTCCATATGCAGCTTCAAAGCCAGCCTGAAATAGTAACTTGGAGACTTGCACATTTTTTTATCTGAGAAAGTCCCAGACCGATGGGCATATATGGCTAGTGGCACAGCAGATGCTCAAAAGTCAGTGTGCTGGGTGGTGGCAGCAACCATAGCTCTGCATCTTCTAGAAAGATATCTACACTTGGGTTGTGTGACACCTCCACCCTGATGGAGACTGGGGCTGTGGGGATTGAACTTGGGTAATTTGAGGGACACCATGACTTCAGGGTGTTAGTTTGTGAAGGTGGAGAACATGATGAGAGATTTTGATATCTTTCTGGCAAAGGAAATACATACTTGGAGGAGAGAGGTACTGCCTGCATTGGGTAGAGAGCAGGGGATCCTAAAAAAAAGCAGCTGGGTGCAGAGGCACTGTTCATGAACAGTGCCTTGGCAATCAGACCTCAGTTGCTGTTGCTGCTGCTGATTAAGGCAGGACTCACTGCCACCACTAATGATGGCGTCTGAGCTGTTTGGTATCCTGGAATAATGTATACATTATAGTTCATGTTATACAAATCCTATGTACAATGTGCAATCCAGAGTGTATTGTCAGAGGAAGTGTATAATCTGTTATACATTAGCTTTCAGTTTAATCTCAGCAGAAGGTGATCACCTGAAAGTTAGCTGGTTTCAAAGTACCTTTTTTGATCAGTAAAGAGAGACAGGCATCTTCAGAGGATATTTCTTCCCAATTAACATAGATATATATGTTAGGACATGATGAATTACTGTTTGGAGATGTCTCTTTTTCTACCAAGTGGTAGATAGAGCCTGTATGACAAACTTCAAGTAGACACCTAGAGCTTGATTCAGCTTCACACTCATAGCCATCTAGTGACTTTGGAGACTCCCACGGATTCTGTGACCTCTGTACGGGGCTGGTAAATGTGTTGCAGGTCATGAACTGAAGGCCCAGGAAGCATATCCTGGGAAATCTGAGATGATGCTAGATCAGTATGTATGGGCAACTGGATTTCTTCCTTAATTTCTGTTTATTTAAAATGAGATGAGTGGCATCCCACTATTGGTGTCTGATCCCAGCCTAGCCAAAGCCGGTGTCAGTCTCAGTAGAATAGCTGCAGGTGGATGAGTCCCCAACCCCTAGATGTCTAAATTCACAGCCTAGCTTTGTGTGAAGAGTATACCTGCATACAATTTTGTTTCATTTCTTGTGAGTTTGATCCTGCACTGTTTCCATTAACAGAAGGTTTACAACATCAAGAGGGCAAGCAGGTTTAAACTTTGTTTTTGTATTGGAAAAGAATGAAAAATAACCCAATAAAATCCCCAAAAGAATAGTCCCCCCACCACTTGTTGGTCAGTGTTCAAACAACCTGGGAAAGAAATAACTAGTTGCTCTGCTTTGTTAGGGACATTACATTCAAAGATGCCTATAAGAAGACATATTTGAAAGTGTGAAAATTGAACTTAATAGAGCTCTTAAAATATGGTAGCTGGACCACTGTTTCTTCTGGCAACCAACAATTACTTAATCATAGAAAGAAATGGAGAAAACCATGTGATAATTCCTTTTGGGCACCTGATGATTTGATAACCTTATTTCTTCAGATGTGCTAAGGAATATTACTGTCTCTAATATCTACATCAGTTACAGAAAAACAATAAAAAAAGTAATCTTAAAGATCCTGGCATTAGGTTGTTTGTGTCATAGCCTTTAACTTTATGAAACATTTTGTGGGGGTGGAATTTGACATACCTTATGCAATTGTTCTCCTGATTCAATGTAACTAGAGAAATAAATTTGCAGCAAATGGAAATCAAGTAAGGAATGCAAACAAATGTAAAATGAGACATTTTTCTTCCAGGAATTTTTTACAGTAGACTTCTGAAAGATTTTATCTGGAACATGGCTTCTTCAAAAAAAGTAATTTGACACTGAGAGAAATCATGTGTCATATACCTTGTTGATGTCTGACTCTATTTCATTTGTCGTAGTAACAATTTGATGTTTATTTGATGGGTATTTCCTGAAACTGTGCAGTGGAAGAAGTCAATACTGAGACCATTTTATTTCCCCACAAGGTGGTACTGTGGTACTGACTATAGAATTCTTATTTTGTCTATAGTTGATTTATATCTGTACCCCCTTCTGAACGTGTTTTAAAGGCAGATTTTTGTCTGCAGAGAAGAGAGTTTCAGTGTTAGAATCAAATTCCTTAAGAGAATGTTCTTAAGACTCTTTTTTTTGTGTGGTTTTTTCCCTAACTTTTTTTCTCATTAAAAATAGGTTTTACTGAAAGTTATAATTGTCAGAAAATCTCCATTATTGTTGTTTGGACTTTTTCACATTTTATTGCATTTTTTGAAATCTAATCAGTCTATTTCAGACTCCCTTGTTTTTCAAACTAAAACAATAGCTCTTGTAAGTTTATTTGGAAATTCATCTCTTTTTCTCCCCCTGTAGTTACATGTAAGTAAAGAGGCACCTACAATTAATTACTGAAGAGAAAATTAATTAAAAACATTAAATATTTAGGAGCATGCAGGTTTTTTCCCCCCTCTGAAAACATCCCTAACCACTGTCAAGTTCAGAAGCAAACCATAATTAATTGTTTTAATCAATCTCTGTCACAGTGCATAGGGTTCTTCCAGTTGTTTGCAGAGGTCTGTAAGATCTATTGTGAGCAGGTCTATGTGTTTGCACATGCACAATGACATTTGACAACTTGCATAATTTCTGTGGTCATGTCTATACTACTATACTGTAGTTTTTAATGTATATTAGAAAATGGAACAAGGCTAGGAGAGAAGCCTGAGCCCTAGTCTGGGGATCTGCATGCTGTTCAATGGTCAGCATAATCTTTGGCAGAGCTAAGGACTCCCCCAGACAGACTTTATCAGAGTTTGGCAATTGCTTGTACTTAAAATGGAAGAGAGTTAAGCTATACTGATACGTGCTGTGCAAGGATTATTGGTCTCAAGACCAGAGCACAGGCCCTGCTCCATTTAATTCATCAGTATCAATGTAGCCACTGGGACCCAATGAGTCATCCTTATGCTCAAAGTTAAGGATGGACTCAAGTTTTGTCAATTTTTGAAACATGAACTGCTGTTTCTATGACCTAGCCTTTTCATCCATTATGTTTCTCTGTGTGGCTGTTTCTATTCACCCTATGTACACAGATATACCATAGACAACTTGATAAAGCAGCTACCCTACAGATTCTGGTCGTACAAGCTATCAAGTGTTATGCACAATCTATAATTAAAAGCAGTAGGAAACATCAAAATGGTCTCTGGTATATAAAATTAAAAGTCTTTTTTAATGCATATGAAGACTCACATTTAACTGTTATTTTAAAAAAAAGATATTCAAAACCAGTAGTCTATGCCTTATTTAGTGGCATATTTAGTTTTTTAAAAAAAGTTATTTACTTTTCTATAGGTTTTCTATATATTCTTCATGAATGGAAGAAATACATTGAAGAGCTGAGTGTGATTATTACCTTTCAAACCTTCCTTTCAAATTCGAGGTTCTTGTGCTTTATGGCAGGAAAGGGCTACAGTGTGCATCAGACCAGTGATGGAGACCCCAAGTGAGTTTCAAATTGAGGGGCTGAAACCATATGGCACCATACAATCCTGCATGGAGGCAGAGTGAGTGCCTTGAGTACACAGGAAGGCCTGCCAATGTCCACCGCTTGCCCTTCATGGCTTCTAAGTCAGATGACAGATCCTGCTGAGGTGAGAATGGGACAGAAGATACTACTCTTTTTAGGAATATGTGACTTTCCAATACTGAAGTGTGGATGTGGGTGGCATGGGAACAGCAGATAGGGGCTAAAAGAAGAACTGAAGGGGCATTAGTCTCCTGGCAAGTAGTGCTTGCAACGCAGATCTGTGGGATCTGTTGTCAGTATTATAGTCATATTATTGTGCCAGAAGTAACATGAGAGCAGGGTAGGAAGAGCTACATAAGACACTTCTGCTCAGACATTCTGTACACTCTACAAATGGGAACCCTTTTTTTAGGCATCTGATCCCAAGTAAGGAACTTATCTATGATTATATCTTCTCAAAGCATAAAGTTGTGGTCTATTAAATGTCTGTACACCCCACCTGGAAAATTACCTATCAGCATCTTCAGCTTTTGGCTTTGCTTTTAAACAATATCCATCTATAATTGTTGATAAAGTCTTCTTTCTTCCTACTATTTTCCATCATCACAAGGAAGTCCCCCGAATCCTGTGACTTTCTTTCAGATGTGCATGCTTAAAATAACATTTTCTGTGGCCATTTTTTAGATTTCCATTTTTTTCTTGATGGAGATAAGAATATTAATTCTACGTGAGAGAAAAATATATCCAGTGCCCTGGGAAAATTGTTCTGGACCTGGGAGCAGTGTCTCAAATGTGCTTGAATGAGATCTAACAAGAGTAAGCATGTGTCTTAGGCAAGCTCTTGAGACTGCAGGATGGGAGAAATATGCTCAAAGGAATCACACTGAAGTGGTTTTCCAGTAGTACATAGATAGGATTGCTGGTAGGGATATATAATAACATGGATATGGTTCTTGTTTCCAGGACTTAGAGTTCATAAAGAACTGGTGAAAAGAGATTAAATGCTTCTCCAACATAATTTTTCTATGTCAGAATTTGCTGTCAGTGCCACAAGTCATCTTTGCAGGGGGAAAAGTGAGCTATGTAGTTACAAGCAGGAAACGGAGGTGTGCCTGTGCCCTATAAACTGAGAATCTTGTTTCCCACAACACTAGATCCCAGTAACAGTATTTCTTTGTTACAAAAATGCACTTCAGAGATTGAATCAAAGCCACACAAGACAATTTTAAGACTCTTACTTCTGAAAGCAGAGGAATATCACACAAAGAGTAGCAGACGTTGAAAATATTTGCCCTGTGGCTTCCAGCTTTGCTTTCTGTTCCTAAATGCTCCTTTTCTGAAGCCTAATAAAACTATTAAGCTGGACTCACACCTGCACAGGCTAGACTCAGCTCACATGCACTCTGAAACTTTTGCAGACTCTGATGTAAAGCAACCAGAAACCCCAGTGTTTTATGAGCCATTTTGTGCTTTAGGGAACCTTTACTAAAGCACAGCTTTGGTAACAGAGAAAGAAAATGAAGGGTCACCAATTTGAGATGGCCACCAACAGGGACAGCAGGATCGAGATTAAAAGAAATCTTTTAAGAATGTATTTAAGAGGGAATAGATCCAATAAAATGACTTTTGGAGAGTCTCTTATTCTCCTGTAATTTCTCTGTCAGTTGCTTTTGCCAGGTGTACATGATGCTTCAGGGTGAAGTAGCTGACCTTCAAAGCTTGGGAGTCCTTGTACTTTCCTCTTCTACTGCTTTTATAATTTTTTTTGGAAGACTTCACACATATATTCTCGTCACCCACTGAAGAATGGATTCTGGTTTATCTAACAAATTACAGAAATTGCTGGTCTGTTCTATCTGGAAATGGAAAAGACCTCAGATAAAAGCCTCTCTTTATTAAGGAGCCAAAGACATTTTAGGTCTCATTTGGCCTTCATGCCCTACTCATTCCTGGTTGTTTTATCTAGCGGTGCTTTGTTGATACAGCTGTTATCATTTTCAGTTACTCTAAACATATAATATTAATTCTTCAACTGTCTTTCTACCTCCTGCCCTTTTAATAGTAAGCTCACTAAAATCCTGTCAGGCTAATTACCCTATTATCACCCTGCATATTTCTCACCTGAGTGGGGATTCCCTCTAACTGGCCCATTTGGGCCATCCACTTTCTGCTCTGTTTATTCCTTTGCCTTCTTCTTTCTTCTTGCTTCTCTTTTCAATTTGCATCTCTTCTTCTCATGTATCAGGAAAACCTCTTTGTCCTNAATAGACTTGGAACTGAATTCCACCTGGGAGGTGGATTCAAGACCTAGGTTCTAATATTTCATTGAATGTCCATTTTGACATTACAGCCTGCTTTTGGCATAATATATAATGGTTGTCCTAGACTATTGCAATGGTCATAATCACTGGTTTTAAAATCCATGGATTCTTCTTTAGAGACTCAACTAACCACTTCAAACAATTACTTCTCTCTTTCTCTCTTCATTAGTAATCCCCTCACACTCTCTTTGCTACAGTGTTGTTTCATCTTGTGTTTGTTTGTCCTAACTAATTTAGATATTAAGTCCTTGGTGACTGACAATGTGTCTATCTATGCAAAGCACACTGAAATAAATAAATTTAATAATAATTAATAATAAATATGCCAGCTGAAAGCTATGCATCTGAGCTAGCAAGGACAACACTGACATTGATGAATTTGGTTTCAGGAGCAATGCTTGCTGTTCCACTGCCTTGGCTCTTTGGGAAGTGCTGTTGATGACTGTAGTTCTCTGAGGGCTGTCAGGTTTCCCTCTCACAGTCCTGCCCACTGGGGAATCACTCTGCCTTGACCCTCATCACTTGACAATTTGAAATCCAGCCTTTGGAACTAACACTCTCCTAAAGTTGGTCAAAAACCAAGAAGAAAGCATAGAATCTGTTTTGGGAGAGATGATCCTGTGGATTCCTGACATCTCCCAAAAATCCCTGTGCACAAGTAGTGCCAGTCACTTACAGACAGTAAAATTTTTACATCTTTATTTGTTCTTCTGTGTGGGAAAAATTATTTCTCTCTTTCTCTTTTCCCCCTTCCCCAGTTTCTTACATGCAAAAGCTTTGCAGAGCAACTTAGCAGTTTTGTGAAAGAGGTTCTGTGAAAACACTTGGACAGAATCATTAAACCTGGCAGGAAAGAATTCTTGTGGTGTGTGTTAACAGTTTTCTAAGCTTGAACACTATTTAATCTGTTATTCCTGGTGGGCACTACCTTGTAGGAAAATAATATTACAGATATAATCTTTCAGTTAGGAATAAACCTTGGGAGTGGTCTGGTGGAGAAAAGAGAGCAGTGAGTCCTTCCTAAGCAGAAGTAAACAGGGGAAAATCTGTCCATGTGTCTTCCTGAGGAATTATGGCTTCTGATAGAAGCAAGTTAGTCACAGTATATATTACCTTTTTATTTCATTGTGGATAAAAGAGATTATTTGCCTATGCTTTCTCTGGTCCATTCCATAGCTCTAACAGCAGTAAAAGTCAGGAAAAGAATAGCTGAATAATAGGTAGCAAAAGAAGAATTATTGTCATTTATATGATTATTAATCCATCTAAAGATGACAACTTTTATCAGAGATGTCAATGTCTAGAATGTCTTCATTGTAGTAGTAGTTTTACTGCCATAAAAATCCTAAAGGATTTATTGCCACAAATAACATTTCATGAGCTTTATGTCGAATCTTTATTTTTTTTACATAAGTATAAAGTACACTTTGGAGGAAGTGGTGGGATGCTTGGTGGGATTCAGGGACTGCAAACTAGACCATGAGGCAGTAATTTCTCAGGGAAAGAACTTTTCTTCTTACCCCATAAGACTTCATTGTGACAGAACTTTGTGAGGTCCTGGGAGTACTTTGAATATAAACACTGCAATCTTGAGCTTAATTCAATATTTTGCAGAGTCAGTGGAGAAAGTAATGTAATTTGTTCACAGCTAGTAGGTGTCTCTGAAGGTCTGATTACTTAATGTTCAAATAAAATGCACTGGTACAATCCAGATGGGAGTTGATGATGGCATATATAACTAAGATGGACTTGCTTAGCATGGAGTCTCTTAACCAATCAGAGATAAAAGAAAGCATTATTGATGGATACGGCTCCTTGGGAGCTTGGTGTGAATGAGAAATCCAAACCTAAACTAAATAGTGTGGGCATGCAGTGTCAAAGAAAGGTTATTGCACAGTGACTAAAAACTTTTTGAAGTCTGCTGCAGAGCCTCCAACAGAATTCTCAGTCTCTCACAGGTTCCAGGTTGCCCAGTCATTTTTCAAATACAAGCTATTTTTGGCTTGTTGGGGTGAGAGGCCAGTATATTTGCTCTCACTTGTTCTCCAGATTTTTCCTTATCAATAGCAGAGGTATGGCCACTCATGGCATATTTTCTACTTTACAGTGGTGTGTGGCTCATTAGCAGTTTGGGGATACTGTCAGTGGGCTCAGCCATCACTCAGGTGCAGCCAAGATTAGAGGAAGAGTGGGGGATAATGAAGGCGGCATTGCTCTGTGTGTCGTTGCTGGATTATTGGCTTTTGAGTCCATATAGTCTGACCCCACCATTTCATAGCTGCAAATAGATGCTGACAAAGTCTTGAGAGAGAATTATTTCCTGCAGAACTCTATTTTTTGAGAATTCAGTTGAAGGACAAGCATTTTTCTCATTAGTACTTATTAGGTGCTTCTAACCCTGAAATAAGCAACTATTTTTACCTGTTCCTCATGATGACTTTCTCTTCTAGGAGGACAGCAATACCTGTCAGACCCTTTAACAGGTTATGTTTACAGCTTATCCCAGGATCTCATACTTACTATATTGAAAATCCCTGGAGCTTTATGTGAAGCAGAAAAATGCTACATAATGGTCTTCTAATTTTTGTTTCTTTTGACAGCTAAATACCAAGTCATTGTGAATAAGACTCATCTGCCCAAACACAGCTGTCTGCAGCTGAACTAATCACCTTCCTTCATTAATTAATGAAGAAAACTAGACACTTCTGGGATGTAATTTGTTTCATACCAAAGTAGATACCTCAGACATACAAGAGGTCTTGAGACCTGGTAGTTTCAAAACCTGTGACCTAATTAGATCACTATAATTAATTCAGGCAATGGGACAGCTTATTAGGGCTTGGGGGACAACAGATGACAATTTACAGCTTTACTTATTAAGAAGAATCTTGGTAATCGATATTTCCATGTGTTGCAGTGCCTTAAAAGAATTGTAATTCTGATAATTTCTGTCTTTTTAATTTTTTCTTTGGGAGAACAGTGCCAGGATTGCTTTCTTTTCAATTCAAATGTGAGATCCATCCATATTTTTGAAAGGCAGTTCTACCCAGGGATCCCTCAGAATGAATGAGCTGAAACTGAAAGATGTGTATGACTCAAACAAATGCAATGGGCTCAAGGCAGGACTAACTGGATGCTATTTTATGAGCAATGCAGGAGGTCAGATTAAATGATTCAGTAGTCCCTTCTAGGTTTAAAATCTATTAAAAAACCTGAACAAGTTCAACAAACATGTAATAGCATTTTACAGAAATTACTGTAAAACCTTTAAGAATTAATAGTCAATAATAGCCTTTTTATGAGGTTTTCACTATATATTTCTGGAGCAACAAATCCTACAGAGATGGATTTATTTCTCTTTAAATTGATCATGTGATGGGAAACAAAAGTCCTTATTTGAATGGTCAGCCCTGGTATAGCAAAAAAGCTTGTTTTCTAGTGTTGATGCCTCATATGCATTTGCAAGTAGGAAGAACAGTAATTTAGAAATGAGAGGGGGATCTCATTTTAACGTGAATTTTCAAAGCATCACTCTGTGTATCATTTAGGCAACCCTTGGCTCTGACTGCTGCGTACAAATGCATCAGCCAGTGTGTGTGGGCAGTATGAGTCATTCAATTTTCCTACTATATAATAATAAAAAAACAAATAATGGTGAACCCAGCATTTAGGTCTAGAGAAGGAAGCTGTGATAATGCCATGAATCCTTGCACTCAAGGATCAACAGTGATGGCATACAAAGCAGACACAGTGACAGGCAGATTCTTGCTTAACGTATGTTGATCTGAGCAGCAGGCACATTTATCCAATCTTATTTTTATCTCGCAGCTCCTGTACCCTGACTAATACATTTAAGAGAAAAAGTGGTCCTTTAAAAGACGGTAACTCAAGCCTGTAGGAATTCAACACATTTGAGAACAAGTTAATTCTTTTGGGTAAAATCACCGATTTCTGGTCTTTCTTCCTTCCCCTTATTCCCCTCAGTTATATCTGTTTTACATTTTAATGTAATATATTGTACTGTAGAGGCTGTAGTTTCAATTCATGCTAGTGAAAAAGAATAGAAACCCAGAGCTGCTGCAATACTGTATGCCTTCTGGGGATCCCTGCAGCCAAATGTGTCTGGGGAACTTCCCTTCATAGAATATAACTTCTTCATCATCCCTAGTAAGAGACATGAATAAACATCCCATAATATAGTTAAATACCTATTCTGCACACACAGACAAGTTTTTCATGACAGAACCCCCCACTTTTTTATTGCTTTTATTAGAATTACTGCACAAAGAGAGGACTAAGAATTGTTCTTACAAATCTTATTTGTGGTGAGATATGGGTATTTTAAGAAGATCAAGCATGGAAAGAGAAGGTGATTTTAATAATTTTTAATAATTAGACCATCACATTCAGGTTTACAGACTGATTGCAGATAATGTGATGGTCCAAATTAAGAAAATTAAGAATGAGAACTGTCAGAAGGAATTAAATTAAATAGGGAAAGAGTCAAGCCTCTAATCCCATTACAGTATTCACAGATAAAAGATAGTCAATTCAGTAGTATCATAAAACATGGACATGTTGACTCTAGAGAAACTCAGTGAGGCCAGTCACGAGTAGAATAATCACTGTGATGGCGTAAAAACTCTATATGTAAAATTGGCTCAAGAAATATTTTCTGAAGTGCTCAAGACTCAGAAAACATTTTCTGTCTGAAGTACTTTAAGGGTGAAGCATTATTTTTAGGTCTATATAACATACTTGAACTACGGAGACTCTAAATGCTAGCAAAATTTAAAGTATCTTTTAGGAATGTGCTGCTGCTGATGCTTAGTGACACAAAGAGAAATGTGATAATGCTGATAATGATACTCTTGCATAATTTTTTCCTCCATGTGAAAGGTACCGGGGTTTGAATCAGAAGTGTGGGTATGCTATAGCAGTGCCCACACTACCTTCCCAGCCCTGTGAGTGTTGGAATACTATCAATATTCCTGTGAGATTTTGATCCAAAATGGAGTGAAAATTATAGGACTGTTTATTGGTGTTGCAGAAGTAAGATACAAATTAATAAAGAAAGCAGTAGCAACAAAATGCTGCTGGTCACAATTTGTGATATGAAATTAAAGTAGACAGCCCAAAGGAGCTAGTGACAATAAGTAAATAACATTTACAAATATGCTGGAGGAAAAAAAAAAAGCAGAAGTAAGAGAAGCAGTCAGTCTCTTGATAGATGACAAGGGTAATAAAAAGCAGAGGCATGAGGCTCTGCTCAATTCTCTTATCTTTCTGTCCATGTTCTCACTCATGCATCCTAAGCTGGAAATGGGATCCTCTCATGTCTAATGAGAAGGGACATATAGCATAAAGGAAATAAGAAAAGCAGACATATTTCAGTGCCTTCACTGCTGCTTATGTGAGCTTGTCACCATATGGGAAACACAAAATCTGCAACCCTGTAGCAAAGCTCAGCCCAAATGCCTGGCAAGGCTCACAACACTGCAAGCATATCCTGCCTTTCCTGCTAGGTTTTCACACCTGGCCCCACTATCCTCCCACAGCACCCGAATCCTGGTATAAATGAGCATGTCACAGCCCTGCATGGATGCTCCAGGACTGAACAGGTCAGGAGGCAGCAGTTCTCACACTTATTTCTGCCTCTGCTCTGCTTTCTCACCAGAGTTCATCTGCCTTTCTCCTGTAATGTGCCCCTGCACTACTAGCTATCTGAAACTCTTCCACATCTGCTAGAGATGTGTATCACGTGAAAACGACATGATACACTTGAGTGACTTTTTTTGACTTCCCATATTCCCTCCTAGCATAGGTGAGATTTCTTCAGGGGAATAAACTACCAGTACAATGCTTCAGTCCTTGTGTTTCCCTATTGAGATCTCTCTGGGTGCCTTGGCATCAGATACCTACTCCACCAGGCTCTTCCAGGATTCCCATCACAGCCACAAAGCTTCCTTGACCACTCTGCCTTCACCCCTTACTTTCACAGTATCTCTCCCTTACTGGTTTTCCAGGACTCAGTGCTAGCCCTCTCTCCTTCCTCCCCCTTTCTGCCTCACCATCATTCCCCCCCCCCCGCATTTTCCCAGCAGCAGAAGCCTCTGTCTCCGTGTCAGCTTGGTGCCTCTGCCTGAGTGCTGTTGTTAACACAAGTCACTGGCGTAACATACAATTACATGGTTACAATTATGAAGCTCTATTTAGTAATCAAATCTTTGCTTTCTCAAATGGCAGAACATAAGTGAACTCGAAGTTTTGCCTTCTGTGGAAGTTTAACAGTTGAGGCAGGGAGCCACATGTGTGTGGAAAGGAAACTGGAAAGATTTATGGAAGGAAGGTAATGAGAGCTTGACAAATAGGGGAATTATCCCATAGAGGATCCCTGTGCTCCTCAGACTGCCTTCCTTCGAGCTGGAACAGGGCTGGCCTCCGGGGCTGTTCAAAAGGGGTCTGTCAGCAGACCCACAACACTGCAGGACTGTGACAAATGCAGCCAGAAATCTACTGGCATCTGGGACCTCCCTGAACCTGTGAGCTGCTTCTAGCCAGAGAAGAGGGGGATGGAAGGGCAAAGGAAATAATTTGGGAGGAACTTCAGATGAAGAAGGTGTCTTGGCTGTCTGGACACTGAATGCTGCGTACTGATGGAGTGCAGGGAGGCTGTCCCACCTGCAGGAAAGGAGCCAGCTAGTGGCTAGAATTTTGCTGACTGGGTCTGGGTCTGGGTGCCCTGGCAGAGCCAGGACAAATCAAGCTTGATGTAATACTGCCTGCAGGGGCAGCCTTCAGGAGCCTTTGGAAGGGCAGGTGTGTGGAGCTGTCTGCAGTTGTCAGCCTCAGTAGATATGTCCACACACTGTGTATGATGTTGGTCCTTCACTACACTGCTGCTCTTGCTAATGTAGCAAATTTATTCAGCACAGATTGCCATTGTGGCCTGGGTTAGCCCTAGGAACCTGCTCAGGTGCTGAAATTTAGGAGAGCAGTGAGTGACCCTGGCAGCTGGATGTTCATGTCTTCATGGGCTGGTGCTCTGTGGGCTCTGTCACCTTCATTGGGTGCAAATCCTGCAATAATCATCAAGTAAAACCTGTAACATACTGAAGTAGATTAACTAATGCAAAGTGCTTTTCCATCCCTGGTGCAATTTTGAGCCATTGCTCATTCTTCATTTAAATAAATACATATAATTTTGTCCCACTAATTTGCAATACCTACAACTGAGTGTATGAAAGCTCCAGATTGATCATGCATTCATGTTCCTTGATCATGTGTTCGGAACATGTATCACATATTCATTGCTTCTCTCTATAGAAAAACATTAAAGGTAGAGAAAGAATTGCAGTAAAATGAAGTGAAGAATTTCCTGAAGTGAAATTCCCACAGCAATGTTGCTCTGCAGGACTGAGAGCACACACTTCGCATAGAAACTATTGCAAAAGAAAAACATGTCATTTGTGTAATGAAACATGATAAAGCTAGTACTCTCTTGGAATCTTAAATTTTGGATCTCATGATTTCTGTGTGTGTAACATTTTCAGAATTTGTACTGTGATATCAGTCCTTTCCATTAATTTGCCATCTAGTTGCAAAAACAAAGCACTGCTTTTGTTTTATTAGTTTACCTTTTATTTACAGCATTCCTGCTTTACCAGGGGTGTGTTAAATTATTAACAGGTTATGTCCATGTTCACAGAAAAGCTAAATTGAATCCAGTACAATGTGGGCTTATTAAAAGACTGGCTAACAGATTTACTTTGCCCACAAAACTGTGCACTGTGGTTTCATATATTCTTTTTCCAATTAAGACTATTTATTTATTTTTATTTCTCGCAGTCATGGTGAATTCTTGTCAGTGGTATTTTTTTCCACAGAAACGCTCTGTATTTTTGCAGGAGTAAAACTGCATGTTTAATTGGTTATTTTAACACCTTTAGTGTAATATCTCTGTGCTTTAATAGGGCTATAATTTTTAAATGTAGGTCCATTATTTTCTATGGCATGAATATTGGCAGACTTCTCAAGTGTCTTGCTTCTCACTGGTGTGTCTGATTTCACATTAAAATCCCTCTTTGTCCCTCTTTAGTCCCTGCTGATGACCCTTATTAACCAGAAGGATTTCTAGAGCTGAAAAGCTTATCAGGTTAGAAAGGGGCATGTTACAAAAATCTGGTTTTGTTAGAATTTAAAGTAACTCTCAGGATTAAAAAAGGAAAACCTGTTGTGTTGCACTGGGCTGCATGAAGATAAAGATAAGTATGTCATAAGGTAGATGACTTTTTCTCTAGGTATTTTTTCTGCATCATGGGATGAAGTGCTAAGCAGAATCATATAAGTTTTGCACCACTAAAGGACATAAATCTGCAGTATTCTCCTTTCTTAGCAATTGACTGAACCTGCATGTCAGCAGGACAGGTCTCCTAGATGGTGACAAGCAGGTCATCTACGTACTTTCTGCGTGTATTTGGAGGAAACTTCATCCAACTTTTGCCCTCTTTGGGACCTGGCCCTTTGAGTTGTGTCTCTTTAGGTAGCAGTTTCATTCAAATGAAGCAAAATTTGTCCAATTGTGGTAAGAAGAATCATGTGCTATATCTTAAAATGCAGTGTGGCTGAAAAAGGCTAGAGTTCGTGATATATTTAGCCACTGAATGTGGAACTCAGTGGGAAGTGCTAAGGACAGATGGTGAATGTGATGTTTAGGTGTGTAAGAAAGGAATACCAAATATGAATCAGAAAACTACTGTTCCACGTTCTTCAATGTTGGGGAGATATTTATCAGAATAATAATAAATCAGGACAGAGTATCTTCAAGAGCAATACTGAAAACCAGGGAAATGTTAGGGACCTCATCACAAATCTTTCACCAAAATTTAACAAGAAATGTTTCAAGTCTGTAATATAACATAAATTCAGAGATGTAAGAAGCTTCATGTATTTTGATGCTCCAAAGAGGATATGAAGAGGTGAACTGATTATGATTTATACTTATGTAAGGAAGATATTTGTGGAATAGGCCTTTAATACAGTGAAAAGACATAATGGGATCCAATAGCTAGAATATAAGATGGACAAATAAGATGTGTGGTTTTAGTATTGAGGGTGATTAATTCACAAAACTGCTTAACTTGGAATATGGTATCTTTTCAATTGCCTGATGTCTTTGAATCAATAGTGAATATTTTTCTCAGATGTAGGCTATAGCTCACTGAGACATCATAAACTTGATATAGGAGTCTGTTGTTAAAAGTCTGTGGGGAAAGGTCAGACTAACTGATCATCTTATATCATATAACCTATGATTAATGAATAATCTTGTGATTTATGAATTATGTGATCTTGTCCAGTTCTACATTTTGATTCCTGTTTTTATATGACCTGTGTTTGAATATAGAATCTTCATGCACAATAGTCTACAGAATCAGGCAGAGGATCAGCAATATTTCTTGGGAAAATTTGTGAACTACTAATTTTTCTGCTTTTCCAAAGGAGTCAAGCAAATGGAAGAAATGTAAAGCAAATGAACATTGAAACCCTTAGCAATCCTTTCCTGTTGACCTGACCAAGAGGTCAACTGACATATGATAACTTGGGGCTGGGTTCAGGGTCAGCTGTCTCAGACTACATAGAGATGCAAAAAAGACATTTTTGCTCAGTCTGGACCCCTATGAGAGTAGTTCAGGCTGAGCAGAGTGTACAAGAGGATTTGTATTTCTTCTCTGTTTAAACTTCACTCCTTTCAAAGTGGGTCCTCTTTCAAACAATACTATAAGGAAGGAGTGGAAACAGAAAAAAAAAAACCCAGCCATAGGAGGGTTTTTCCTTTGTATCCACTTAAACTAAGAACATAAGTGAGGATTAAGCTATCTGAACAAATAGAAGGCTGATTCTCTGTAAATTGAAACATGACTCAAAGCAAAATGAAAATTTTTTCTTTGCAAAAGTATGTCATTATGTTGCTGTTGCTATTGAAAACACTTGTTTTATTCAAAAGCCTTGTTATAAAACCTTCATAAGAGCAAAGAGATGGCTGAGAAGTAGTCCACATAAGCCATAATTGGAGAATCATAACTGTAACCATTATTTCTGTGCTCCTGGAGTCTGTACAATTTCTTTCTCTCATCAAGGATTAAAATAATGAAAAAAATTACACTAATGTTGTCAGAGCATGGTTCATACTTTAATTCAAAGTTTGTGGGCTAATCCTGGCAGTGGCATAATTACAGTGAAGTTTATTGAAGTTACTCCACAGAGGGATTAGATGCTGTTTGTTTCCTCATGCCTCTACTTTCCACTCTGATAATATACCTTTATGTAATCAGTTAGGTTTTTCAACCATGGCTGAAATATTGACTATATTGTTTTTATAATTTGAAGCTGCAACTTAATTTTTATTTCATTTCAATAATATCTCTGTTAATTGACAACATACAGTGCTGAGTATGTTAAGTTTCTATTTAGGATGCACATGGGTGATGAATGTATACTCCCAGAGTAACCAGAAGCTGAACTCTAGTAATTGTGATTAATATTGTTTGGAAATAAATTGTGTTAATTTTAAGCTTAATGAAATTTAAATAGTTGATTTTACACTAAAAATTATGCTTGCAAGATCTTGAAGCAACCCTCTCTGTGGTGAATGCATTCACATCACAGTGCTCTTATCTGTGAGGAAATGTAAGCTTCATTTTGCTATGGAATACAATTTATGAAAATGCTATGTCCCAGAACTATGCACTCCTCCTTTCCAAATGACCAATATATGACTTTTCTTTTGCAAGGAATCCATTGGCTAAAATAAGAAGGAAAAATGAAAAAAAAAAAAACCAAACAAAAATCGAAAAAAAACAAACCCAAAAAGCCCTGGAGGTATTTACAATTCTAAAGGTTTTGACGTATTACCAGTGAAGAGAAGCAGTATATTCTTAGACCCTGAGCACATTAATATCTTCTGGGTCATCATGTTACAGAAGGATTACACTTATTTAGATATCCTTTAAGGAATTTAAGAAGAAATGCTAGGCTTATGTCACCTTGCTCTTAACTGGAAAATGCAGAGGCATCTGAAGAAGTTAAAGTGATAGCTGTGTACATTTATGTAAGTCTTCTGAAGTTTGGTCAGCTATGTAGAACCACAGGACAGAGAGAGTTTCCTGGAAAACATAACTCCTCTCAACTGTTCCAGTAGCAGCATCCTCTGGGGATTGTCTGTAGGAAGTGAAATGGCCTTTTCTGAGTCAGGTCTGCAAGTGTTTGCTTACTCTTGGTTCAAGTGCACAGTAACCCACTAGAATGGGAACTGGGGGAAGAGTGAACTCTGTGCAGCCACCACACAGGCCATTTTAATTTTACCTTCTTCTACAGGACAGGCTGAAGGGTGTCACAACCCATGTTCTTGTAGCACCTCTAAAAGCCCACCCATCAAGCAGGAAGGGGAGTGTTGCCTGACTGTGGCTGGTCCGTCCATCTTTTGCGGAAAAATAGAATTTTTCTCAAGACTTTGGAAATCCAGTCATTAGTGGGTAGAAAGTGAGATTTCCAGATGTTTGAGACTGCATATTTTCTTGACTATATAAATCTTTCGGTTTTGAACTAGACAGGATCTATTTCCATGTTTGTAACACTTTTCCTGTGGCAATTAAAGAAGTTATTCTGTATTTGATAGTATAAAGCTCACCTCAATGAACAGCAAAACTCCCATGGGCTTCTGTCAGATCAGGTTATTGCCTCCTATTCTTTGAGTACTCTCAGTTTGTTGTGGCTCTTCCTTGCCTGTGAGACAGCTTCTTGGCTCTGGTGCTTATTCTGATGTCTATTGAGCATCCTTTTGCTTGGTAGCATTATTTACCTTTCCTGCCCCTATGTCCCTTTTGTCTCAGGCTCTTGACAATTCCGTCAGTTGTTCTGATGGTTATGTTTACTCTATTCTATATTTCACTTTGAAAAGAAGAGAAGGAGTTGAATTTTAAGTCATCAAAATGATGATTTTGACAATATGAAAACATTAATCTACTAAAATATACATAGAAAAAATAAATTCAATGCAGTAAGCAAATGAGTGAAGTCTTGTGTCACTGGAGAAGCTCTAACAGGGATGAGCAATATTTATTTTATTCTCATGTTTCAGTTTCTCAGACTGCAATGCCAAAAAGGCCTATTAGGATCACCTAATTTGGACCTCCCTTGCATAAATAGAATTTCACCCAGTAATTTCTATGTCAAGCCTGATAATTTCTTTCTCCAAAGATATATTCTTTTAGCAGCTTTGTTCTTCTTAATGGTTATTGATTTAAGTGTCCTCCATCCTGCTCTTAAAAATGCTTTGTTTAGTGGAAGAAAAAGTACCCTTTGTTTCTTGTCTTAACAAAATAAGATTCTTTACACAGCTTGGCATTTGTCTTCTTTCTCTATAGAAAGAAACTTCTGCATAGCAGCTCAGGGCATTTCAGGGAATATTCTCAATTGTTAGTGGAAAAACCCTATTGATTTCAAGTAACAACTGGGGGAAAAAACCCCACAAAAAGAAGAGAAAAGAAAATGTGAATACTTGGCATATGATTAGCAGATTCAGCAGCTTCATTCACTACGCTAATTGTTTATAGACCGAAAGACAGGTTGATAGCAATAACTTGCTTCTTCCAAAATAATTATACTGTCCATGTCAGCTTTGCTTATCCTCCCAAAACAATTTGAAGAGGTGACTCCCTAAAATACTTATTCTTCAGTCAAAAAGATGGGAAAAAGCAGTAATACTGGCATGGCATGAATTTTCAGAAGTGGGTTTGAGGAACAAGCAGGATGATCTGGAATCATTTGTCAGCTCCCAGAGCTATGATCTCATTGGTGTTAGTCAGACTTGGTGGAATGAATCCTATGATTGGAATGCTGGGATGGAAGGTTACAGGCTGTTCAGGAGCAATAGGCAGGGCAAGCTAGGAGTTGCACTATATGTAAGGAAGATGTTTGATTGCACAGTCCTTAAAGTTAATGATGATGTAGTGGAGAGCCTCTGTGTGAGGATTAGGGCAAGGGAAAACAAAGGAAATGTTGTAGTGAGTGTCTACTACTGGTTGCCCTCCAGAATGAAAGCAGCAATGAGTTATTCTGTAGGCAATTAGGAGAAACCTCTGAATTAATAGCTCTTGTCCTTATGGGAAATTTCAACTTCCCTGACAGCAATTGAAAAAATCATACTACTGTGATGAACCAGTATTGGAAATTCTTGAAGTTAATATGAGATAACTTTTTGTCATAGGTATTCAGTGAGCCAACTAGGAAAGATGTGCTCCTAGACTTGCTATTTATGAATAGAGAAGGACTCATTGAGGGTGGGATGGTAGGTGGATGTATTGGCCACAGTGATCATGAAGTGGTTCAGTTTAAAATTTTCAGTGTGTTGAGAAAGAAGGACAGCAGACTGAGGAGAGCAATTCAGGGAGTTGGACTAGATGATTGTTATAGTTCCCTTTCAACTGGAACAGGCTATCATATTCTATTTGAATAAATGTGGTTGGGAGGAGGGCATACAGGACCTCCTGAGAGAGATAGGGAAAGGAGGGGGCAAGGACTCCCACATATGTACCATGGGCTTGGCCTAAGGAGCCACAAGATGTGTTATACTACACTTAGAATAAACCTGTCTTTAGAAGGTTTTATAGGCACCACAGTCACACTGTTCCTGTGAAGCACCTTATCTGCCTGCAAGGCATTAAACTCTTTGCATATACTGATAGTGGTAGGAATGGAAGTTAGAAAACATACTCCTAACAAAGGCCCAGGACTGGTAGGACCAAGATAATATGCTTCAGCAATCTAAATTTTTCAGGTCTGAGTTTTGCAATTATGGTTATTTGTGCTAGTGGTTCCTATTCTCTTCTAGACTGGAACCCTCTTGCGACAAAGTGGAAGAAGTGAGGAAGTCCACAGCTGCACCTAATTAGTCTGAAAGAGAATATAAGGCTTAGAAAAGAAATGGAAAATGTCCATTGTGAATACTAGAGGCATTTATAGTTATATATATTTTCATATATTTCTTTGTATTTCAATTCTAAAGTGATGTAATGTTCCAACATAACCCTCTCTAGAGTTAGGGTCCCCCCCCAAAACCCCAAAGGAACAGCAAAGTAAACAGTGCATGTGGACAGCTGTACTGCTGATGTTGACATTTGGTTTTACTCATTCAATTGCAAATGGGAAAAGAACATAAGCGATAGCAGTTGGCATAAGCCATGCCATTTTCCATTCTTCATTGCTTATTTCACATCTGCTGGGAAGGATGCAACAGGCTTGGCTGGACCTGATAAGGAGAAGTAGTGTACAGTAAAGGAGCCTATGATAGATGTCACCCCTGCATTTGTGATTGAATATTGGTAAATGAGCTATCTTATTATGAGGCGAATCCTGTTCTGCAGATTTGTAGGTAACAAGCAACATGAGAACAAATAGTTGCTGGTGAATACATCATAAATTTCAACAAATAAATTTGCAAATATTTTTTACTATTAGAATTTGATGTAATTTATGTAAAGAATTTGATGCAGATGATGACTACATAGTGAATACAAGATTTTATTTCTCTGGAAGTGCCCTCAAGTCATAAACTACAAACTCCTTGTGTTTTCATCTGTTCTCATTATGGAGCCATCTGTTGTTATTTCTAATACATGCTTCTTAGCTTTCACCTTTGATCTTTGCAATTTCTAGGTTTTTAAACTTTTATAGTTCATTATTACGTGTTTTAGTGATGCCAATGAAAGAATATTGTCACTTTCAATGGCCTAGTGGGAACTTATTAGTTTACTACCCTGAGAATTGCAAATAAATAAGCCAATAAATAAATATTATGGAGGGATGGCTGTGTCTCCATAGTTAGAGGTTGTGACTATGTGTGTCAAAGTTGATTATAATGTGCTCCCTCACAGGCAAGTTCACTAAAACCAAAGTAAGATGCCTAATAAATCACAGACAAAGTGTTTTGCTGAGGTTAATTCAATGTTAAGGCTTTGAGGATACTCAAAACAAGGCTGGACCAGAGTGCAGTGGTAGTATATTATCTCTTCGTATACTAACTCTCCTTTCTTTTTTTTTTTTTTAAACTGAACCATCAAAATTATTTTCTCAAGTAGTGCTAAATTTATGCATGTAAACTAAAGCAAAAAGAATCACTCTTGCAGTAGTGAAAGGGACAAAATAATTGGTGGTATAGCTGTTAGCACTCAATCTTTTCTCTCTGTCACTTCCCACACTTCATTATAAACTAGTCATATCCCTGAAATGAAAAACATAGTCTCCAGTAAAGGGCAAAGCAAAAGAAAATGTTATTTATCTGTCTTTTACCTTTCATTGTTTTTCCTTAGTCCCAGTCTTCATTAGAGGATATTTCAGCTTTCCTTTATCACTGGTACATATTCACATCACTGTGCAAACTTGATTCTTCAAATGTTCCATCTGCCTGGGTCAAAACAAGTTTAATTCATTGCAGGATGCTGCAGGACTCCATCCCTTAGACGTTCTCCCCACATCTCAATCCAAGAAGGCATGACTCACGTCTGAAGGGGGCTACTTCCTAAAAGGAGGTTGAGGTGACTGCTTGGATGTGCACAGCTGCTGTGGGTTGCTAACATATGAACACAAAGCTCTGCAACTCAGATCCTCCATCACTCAGATGATGCAGAATGCACCATTTTTCTTTTACGGATATGGTGTGCCCCATTTTTGTTCTCTGTTAGTATTTCTGGCCCTGTGTCAAGAAAGACGTGGGGGAGTTAGAGGAGATGCAGAGAAGGGTGAATAGAATAATTCATAGTCTGGGGCAGCTGCCTGATGAGAAGGGATTAGAACGTGTGGGATACTTTAACTGGAGAGTAAAAGGCTGAGGTGGGATGAGAGTGCAGTTCCTGAAGTCAGTAGGATGCTAGATAAGATAAAGGCAGAACTGCTGCTATTCAGCAAACCCTACATTGCTGGGTCTAGAAGACAGTATCAGAGGCAGGAACATTCCTTCTTGCACACCCACAGAAACAGCTGTGGGTGCTGGGGGTACAGGAAGACAAGGTAGTAAGAAACAGTCTGGATCGTGTATTTTCCTTAGTAGTGTCTCTATTCTTGTGCAAGTCAGAAGCATGATATTGGGGTGAATGAAGTGGGGCACATGTTAAAATTTCCCTCCACTGACTGTGTAAGGAATGAAGAATAGTTGTGCTCCTAATTTCTATTTCCTGACAGTTAATATTGTTTGGCATCAGTTCCAAGATGGATGCTCTGGAAGCAGCTACCTCTGATGTTGGTCTGACTTTCTGAACTTACAGAAGTTCACCAAGAGCTCTGTCTTTACTAGTGAGGTCAGCCTAAATGACCTGGGAGTGAGCAAGTTCTCTCTCCTCCTAATGAAATCTATGAGAATTATGGGCAATGAATGTATTCCAGCAGTTGCCCAGCATCCCACAAGGTCAGGCACTTGGTTAATAGACTGAGGCTGTATAAAATGGTGTATACTATTAGTAGCCAGGGGAAAAATCAAAAGGTAGAGAAGGACATTGGGCAAAGCTGTCAATTACATATTGGAAGAAGAAGAGAGAAAATGTCTGTAGCACTTAGAGCAGAAGAGCTTAGACAAAATATAAAAAGCCACTAATATTAGTTGCTATCAAATCTATTCTGCCTTTCTGAATACTAAGTATTTTTTAGTAGTGAAAACCTAAAAAGATTCTGCAGCGTCAAATGTACTAAAGAGTCACCAGCGCAGTCACATTGCTCAGTGAATACTAACCTGCCTCTAGGTTTGCACATATTCAGGTTCAGGTTAACCTTACAGATTTAGGTAAAGTTGACTTGATTTTGAATGCTTCCTTACCTGCATGAAATAAGCAAGTCTGAAAAGCCTGGTCAACTCAGGTCAAAACAGCAGTCCATAAAGTTTTTGAAATGACTAGAGTAACTTCATGGAGCTAGTAACCTCCATTTAACCATTTGTCACACCAATCATATTTGCTACACTTAATTTATAGCATCTATACAAGACTGTATCACAGAGTAGTGTAATTAAATTCATAGAAGCTTGTCATAGTTTTAACTTTGTAGCTGGGTGTAGCATTCAATAAATAATACCAATCTCATACCACAAATTGTCTCTAACGCAAACAGATACAAGAATCAAGCCTGTTCAGAAGAGCCTATTAGCAATATAATGGAAACAAAAACTGAGTTAGTATTGCTTAGCTAATCAGCACATATTTTATTATCCCATTCCTTTTTTCTTCAAGTTGTAAGAGACCAAATCAGAGGTAAAGTTACCAAGTTCAGGCTCAGTTTTCTTCAAAAACAAAAGCTTGAGCTCTGAAAGACTGTGGAGACCCACACCATGCCTCACAGTCTGGGGGAGGCTAAGCATCCTCTGTAGGTGGCAATTGGTAGTGCTGAGGTGCTCAGCGTCTGACAGCAGCGGGTGGAATGCTGCCGGCAATATTGCTCTCTGAGAATCAATTAGACAAGAAATATTGGCAATTAGTAACATAAACCCTGTGATATTCCTATAATTGGTTTGGCAAGATATTAACATTGGTACATTCATAGTTCCTTCATTAAAAGTGGCTGTGAAATACATCTACCTTTCATCAGAACTGTAGCGGTGGCATCTGCACCCATGCTCTTCTCCTGCATTGGGGGAAACATTTTTGACCCATCTCAAACTCTCTGGGCCAAAGAGGATACCCCTCAAATCTCCTTAATTTTAACTCTTCACGGTACTCCTTTCATTGTGCTGTGGTAATGTAGTTTTTAGCTTCTCAAGAGGCAGGTATTCCTTTAGGCTCATATTTGATTACTGAGCCTGTGAAGACTTCAGGGCATGCAATATCCATTGCTATATCACAATGGTTTTCTCACTTGTGCTGAGGCTGCTGAGTGCTTCTGGAATAGGAAAAAGATGATATTTTTTCCATTTTCCTCATCATCTGATATTGCATTCTGGTATCAAAACTCCCCTGAAGTAATTGTTCATCCTTCTGATCCCTAATTGCATTTATCAACTCAGTATGAAACCTATTGCTACCTGGAGCTTCATCTTTCTTTATCCAAATATTTCCTCACAACTATTTTCATAATCTGCAAAAATACCTACAAAATATATCCTCACAGGAGACACTGTTAGTATTGTTCTTAACAAATAAAGAAAAAAGTCATTGAGTTTTTATGTTCCAGTCAAAACTACTGTTAATATGAAAGAATGTTTTTTTCAGCATACAAATCCCATGCAGCACTATAGGTTGTGAGACAGAAATTGTTTCTCTATTATTAAGTTCATGCTGTTTTGAACTACAGAATCACTTCAGTAATATTTTTTCTTGGAAAATCAATTATATGTGAAATTGACTAGCAATTTAGTAACATAAATCCAGGTAATAATATAATTAAAAAGAAAATATTTACTTGCTGCATGGGGTATTTTGTATGCATCTTAATTATGTACTTTTGCTTGCTGACTTGTGTTATGTTTATAACCTTTGGGTAGGTTTAGCATCAGGTGGATAGCAAAATAATCAAAACTGATATTATAGTTAGACTTTAGTTGTAATTTGAATAATGATTGGTATCTAGATATTTGCTGCCAGTGGCACTGTGAAGAAAAGAGATAGAAAAAAGATTCCTCAGCATGCAAATCTTACATGATAACGTGAGCAATTAGACTGTAAGCATCCAACTATGTTTTAAGTATTTTAGGCAAGATTGATCTAAGTGTTGTAAATAGTTTGACTGTAGCAGAGTCAAATCCTTCATAATATTTCTCTTCTGAGAGTCAGCTCTGAATTAGATCCTTTGTTTTATTGTTCATTTTAATAAAAAAACTTTGGGAAGTATTCTTCCCAGATATCTTAGAACTGTAGACATAAACAGTCAGTGATTCCATTTTTCTTCTTTTATCAGAAGTAATTTCTTCAGTTTTTATATCAGAAAGATCCTCTTCATATATCTTGGGCTAGCTGTTTTATTAGGAGCTGAAGATGATGAAATCACCACAGTCATTTTCAGCATCACTGAAGTAAATGAGACAAGACTTAGCCAACTAACCAAGTGAGGATCTCAGGCTTATACATCAATATTTGTCAAAGTATTTACAGACTTTTGGAGTCTTTAATTAGCTGTTGTATGTTGAGGATTCAGTTCAGTAATTCAAACACACTGTATTCCCTTCCAGAGTTGAATGAGGTTTACTGTAGTGCTAACCTGAGGATTTGTTCTGTGTTGCAAAACAAATCAAGCACACTGTGATTATAGCTCTCCATTAATCACTTTCTGCATTGTTTCCTTACCAGCCCTAATGAGGTTTTTTCCTTAGAACTTTTAAATTAAGACTAAAATCCCTCAACAGGATATGTCTCCACTACTCAGTGAGCTTGGGGATTTTTTTAAGGGGACTGCTTCACTAATTTTGTATGATTTTAGGTGGAAATATCCACCACTGAGTAGATATCAAGTTCCCTGTTGTGGTCACTGTTGATCTAACCAAGACCAATCAAGATCAATGTAGTTTATTCTTCTGGCCAAAAGCAGGCCTAAAAAGTTGCTTGCTGAACTCCTCTGATAAACTCAGATGTACTCATCTATGCTGGTAGACCTACTTAGGAGATGAATGCCAATTTTGATGCATAAAATATAGGCAAAAGTCTACCCAAGTTAGGTAGAAGTGATATTTAAACTTCACCATTATAGAAGGAACCTGTTTTTCAAGGATATATGATGAATGCCTCATGTAACAAGGATGTGTCTCAAGTATTGGTAGAGTTGGTTCTGTTGCCCGTTTACTCATTTTGAACCTGCTGCCTTTTTTAATTCAGTAAAGGTGATACTTCATGATTTCCTTCCATCCCCAGGAATGACAAGCTCTGCTGCTATCTTGACATTCATGTTTTCTTCACCACATTTCTCCAGTCTTATATCCTTACATACATCTCCAAGACAAGAAAAAAGCAGGTTTGCTTCATGGCTCCATCCTTTGGGAAAAGAGAAGGGAGAAGACTTTTTGGTGACCTTTCAGCAGCAACACAGACTCCCCTAAAAGCTGTTTTTTTCTATAACTAATTTCAACTCAGAGTCTCTTTGCTGTTAGAGGCCAGTGTCCTGTATGCACTATTCTATATTTATACTCAGCTGAAGTCAGTGTCAAATGCTGTATTGGACAATTGCCAGGGCTGGCAAGTCCTTGTTTTCTGTGGAGAGTCCCATGTATGGTTGTCATTTATCAGTATTACAAAAGGTTTCTTCAGCAAGTAACGTCAGATTTCATAGATTCTCAAAAGGACAGCTTCTCCTGTAATAATGAGTAACTCGATTCAATTTTACCCAGAACGTCCCACTGGCTGTTCTCTGGCAGTCAATGTGTTGTGTAACAAAATTGCTGTTATATCTGACAACATAAAATTCAAGTGAGAAGGTGAATGCTTAGTTTCAAAGTAAGTTTGAAGACTCTTTGAGGACCCCCACCCCAGCCCTAAGTTCTGCTGAGAAATGTCTTCCTGTCTTTTGCAAAATCTTTGCCTATGCCACACCCACAGAAAAAAAGAACTGTGGTGGGAGTGAATAGACCAGAAAAGTGGGTGGTCATCTGGTCTAGATCCTATTGTCATCTCTGTTTAGGGTGTTGTTTTACCATCTAGTTTGTTTTACCACCTAGTCTGAGGTTTTTGGGGATGTCTTGCTGCCAGGGATCTCTCATTGTGGAATGAAAGATGGTGATGTGGTCCTATCCAAAAACTGCTCAGAACGCACCCTTCTTTTTGCCTACTGACTTTTTTTGCAGGCTTTGCTTTTTTGCTAGTAGTGTTTATTTTATTTACAAGTACTGCTATCATTGTGTTCTAAGATGTTTCACTAGAATCTATCCTGAGAAATTTCTGCCAGTTTGTTCAAGTTCTTGCCACCAGTCTCTTCTAAAAGGTGTTGGCTTGAGTTGTGATCTGTATTTTTCTTTAGGCTTTAATATTTGAAAGAACCAAATAGAGTCCAGATGTCCTAGATGTTTTTTTCTGATATAGGTATTGCAAAACACCTCCTTCTTACCCTAATCATCTCAGTCTTTGATTTGGTATATTTGCTCTTCACTAAGTATAGTGTATCAACCTTAATACCCACCTCTAGCAGTACTATTTAGCTCTGCTTTAAGTGGATATTATTGAATTTTCTTCCTTTATCTACAGTGCATAGTTATGTACTTCCTTCTAGGCATCTTTATCCCTTTTTGAAGTCACATAACTGCTGGGTTATTTTTGTTTTCCCCCTTGGGCCTTTTGAGTCAACATTAAGGTGCTCTTTAGGTATGTAATGGATCTTGAATTGAGTCAGAAGGAAAGAAGACTGGAAGAAAAATAACTCACTACTGCAACATTTTGGGTTGGTGAGCTTTCTTCCTGATGCCCACCTACAATACAACATCACTATACTTACTCTTGTAGCCCATTCTACTAGATGATAAAAATAATTTGGGATTTGTTAAACAATTGCACATGCTTGATGAAAAAATGAATGACCCTACTTACCATTACAAAAAAGGAGAGGAACCAAATTTTGAAAAGAGTAGTTCTTCTTTAAATCTCTCTTTTGATTACACTGCCTGTTAGGAAATGCAGCTAGGAACTTCTTTTGGTTAAGATAATAAAATACACAAAAGTATTCTTCATCTCTTTGTATCCACAATCAAAAATTTGTATTTACAGATAATATAAAAGCTCCACACAACAATCTGCAACAACTAGACTTGCTTTTTGGCCAGTAGAAAACTAATTTATTTTTCTGATCCAGAAGAAAGAATTAATGCAATCAAGACATATATTAGGACTTTAATCTAAAGTTCCAGGACATCAGACCCTGTAAATCATTCTTCAGATGCCACTGCATAAGAAAAGTATGATGCTAACCTGTTACTCTGACCTAAAACAGAATGCCAAAAATGGTAAATGCACCTGTGTGCCTCAATTTTCTGTCTGTAAGAGCAAATAGGCATTGAATGGGTTTCAAGTGGTTCTCCAGCTACAGTGGTTGAGCAGCCCACTGTGAAATCACAAAATTAGGTAAACACAATAGATTGATGTTGAGGACTTTTAGGGTAAATGAGATCTTCTAGTTTATACATGAGACAGCCAGGTAAATTAATAAGGGAAATTGACAATCATTTATACATGCCAGCATCAGCAGGAATCTCAGCAAAACTGCTGGTGAGAGGTAACAGCTCATCTGCCACTGGGACAACTATCAGCTAAGCTAAAAATTATTCATTTTCAGACACTGTTTAGGTACTTTGTTCACCATGGAGGCAAAAGGCCTTCTTTTTCTTCTTTTTAATTTTTTTTTTCAAGCAGGCAGAAGCAATAAATCACCTAGTTTAAGAAGACCCAGCTAGCCCAACACAGATCGATTTCATGGGGAAGTCGATGGGCTGCTAATAGAATTACAACTACCTGTCAAAATAGGGAAAACATATCTGTGACAATGACAAAGGGCAAATCAATTGAAGAAGTGTTGTAGGCTCTTTTCACTTTTTTTTTTTTTAGACATGGATGAGAAGTGCAAGCGTGTCTTTCAGTCTGCAACTGTGACGAACAGCAATGTTTATCCCTTTACAAGAGCCGCCAGTCCTGCAATGCTGAATTATTTCATCAGTTTATTTCTACTGCAATCAGTAGGTTACTCCCATGAAACAAAGCTAAAGAGCTGTATCCAGAGTCATTTGAGCAGTTTCTCATGTATTATGAAAGCTATTTAAATAGGTTTTATTAACAGCTGTAATAATGTGCTCCAGGTGAAAAACCTTGGCACATTTTGTTTACCACAAACTGTTCTTTTTTTCCAATTACTTATGAGTTTGCCAGTTTCAGGTGTTTTTTAGTGTTTGTACAGCTCAAGCAGAAAATCAGTTACAACAATGTTGTTGGCTCAGAAATGGTGTTATAGTTTGCTATAATTAGATAAAAATTGAGTGACTGAACAGAGGAAAGTTGCCCTTGTGCTGCAGCACTACTCTGCTGCCTGCATAACATTTATGTAATCTCTTATTTTGTTACTCTACATATCTATGTTAGAGATTAAAAAAGTTATATGTAGTTGAAAATGTAACAACAATACATGCATATTGATGCAAGAGTTTGTGATGGCCCTGCAGATGTCATGGCTGAATACTGAAGTTGCAAGATATTTACTGAGTCACGCCAGCACAGGCTTCTGCTCTGCTGGTACAGCTTCAAAACAATTAAGGAATACCACAGAAAAATAAATAGGGTGGCAGTTCTTATTCTCTTCTCACTGCAGCCATTCCTGGGTCCAAGGCTGCCTCTGACTTTCTATAGAGAAGTCTACATATTTTTATGAACTTTGTATACATGTGTGTATACTTTGTATACAACTTGGAATAAAACTGTAATCAAAATTAATTATCTGGGAATCTTCCTCTTATGCCATTACTTGGATATATAAACCAAAGAGGTATAAGTCTTGTTTCGTTTCTTAGTGCATACCAGTCTGGACAAAGATTGGTTGCCAGAAAACTGCACTGCCAAATTCAAAAAAGCAGAGTTCCATTTTCCAAAATTTACTCATATAGTTTCTTTTAAATATATGTATATATACACATACAGACTGACTAAACTGGGGAAGCTTCCTTGAAGTCAATTGAATTTACATTTAAATAGATGATAAAACTTCCATTGGCTCCCAATGAAAGCAGGATTTCATACAGTGCAATTAAACCAGACTATAAGAGGAGTCAAGGTCAAAATTCTCAGACCTGAATAACTTGCTTTTCTTACATTTCTTTACTTGCTTTGCCTATATAAAATAAATGCCCAGCTGTGCTCTTTATCATAGGTTGCAGTTTCTGTCGACTTTGTTGGGTCCTTCAGGCTTCCTTGAGTATGGCAACGTCTCTGGAGGCAGAACTGTGTTTTAAATTCTTTGGAGCAAGGAATAAACCATAACATTAATCTTTTTGTAGAGCATTCTATGCATTTTTAACACTATGATTTTTAATAGATAGTAATAATAGCAATTTTGAAGTACCCTGCAGATTCTAGTAAAAGACTTTTCTTCAGAAACACTATCCCCTGCTGCTAGTTTGCAAATCTTCTAATTCATTACCACATGGAGTGTCCTATGCGTGCAACATTTTTTTACTTCAAAACGGATAAATCCGTATATTTTACCAGCAAAGGTTCTCCGACAGCATGTTACCATTTCATCTGTGTGGGACTACAGCTACTTTAAATCATTTCCAAACAATGGTAGTGGATAATTTAAAGATCATGAATAAGTCATTTATTTAAATTAAACATTTAGATTAACCATCTGTATTTCAAAGCTTATGGATCCATACTAAACTAGTATATTTTTCCTGAATAGTGTATGTTATTCAGTGAGTCACAGTATTCCTCAGAAAGTCACATCATCCTTAAGTTATATATATCTGTAAGAAGTGTCTTTCCATGCCCAGCACGACATGGCTGTGGATCTTTGTGCTGTAGAGACCTCAGGAGCCCAGCAGGGAGTGGCTGGGCTGGCAGTTCACGGCTCCTGTGGCAGGGCAAACAATGGGGAAGCTGTTGCTGAAGCTCTCAGAACAAAAGGTATGAAGTTAGATCCAAGCACCGAGTGATGATGAGAGTGAGTGTCTGCCCACCACAGACCAGGGCTCTTTCTGGAACCTCACTCACTTCAAAAGTAGTGGCAAAACTCCAGGAAAGAGGGCAGATGGTCTCTTAGTTTCAAACAGACATATAAAAAACGGGGTAGCCAAAAAGGCTCTAACAACAGTTTTGTATCAAAATTCGGAAAAGAGCAAGTAGTTAGGGCTTTATCATCATGGCTTCAGAGTGCATCTGGTTTATGCAGCCCAATTTACATTGCACATGTCACTTCGGCTTTGATCTGTTTTATAAAGTAAGGCTTAGAACTCAAAGCCTTATGTGGGAGAGTTGCCATGAACTTTTGAAGTCTCTCAAATAAGAAAGGTTGGAAGAGAGTTTGCCTCTCCAGAAGTGCCAGAAAACCTGGGTTATGGAAACACTGAATCCTAAAATATTAACACAACAAATACCCTGCCACCACAGATCTGTGCCTTAAAAACTTGGCATCTTTGTGCAGGATTGTACCTGGAAGAGAAAGCTACTGGGGACAGAATGTGTAAGCACTGCTTTCTGCTCAGTGTTCAATCACTCTTGTGGCTGTGTTTGGCCCACGTTTATAAACTCTGTGTTTTAATAGGCACTATGAACATTTGACTAACAAAGGTATTCACTTTTATTAAATAGAATTTCAGTGAAATATGTGTTGAGAGGATATATGACCCTTTTAAGGCAGAAGCAACTATTAGTTACTATAGAAGCCTAGAAAATATTTGTTCAGTGCTCTCTTAAGCATGTAGCCTGAATGCCTTGCAAACACTGTGTCACCATTATAAATTAAGCACAAAGTGCCTGACTGTCTTCTATTGTTCTGGTTTGATACACAAAGTCCTGCGAATCCCAGGGCTTTTCAGTAGCATCAAGTCAGCACAACACAGTGGAAAATCAGATTGGAGAGGTATTCCTGATGGGTTTATGAGCCCTTTTGGGAAGAGGTCATGCTTCTGCCCCTTTTAAGGACTGTGCTTACTGATGAAGTTTTAAAAGGACTAATATTTTAATGGCGTGTTTTAGCATGTATAGCATATACTGAAAATATTCTAAAATGCCAAAGGTAAAAAACCTGGGATCAGCTTTTAAAAGACATTTTTGAAGGCTATTGCACCATTCAAACTATGAAAAGACTAAAGGAGCATCTGACTCTCTGAGGTACTCAGCACTTGCAGTGCAGTGCTACCAGAACTACAGATTTGCACTGCGTTTTAAAGGAGCTGAAAAGCTTTGTGTCTCATCTGTGTTGATATTTGATGAGTGATCTAAAATGACCATAAGCGCTAAATAATATCAAGTATATCTAAAGGATTTTAGGCATCTTATATGCAAAGTTTTTTGGTCATTTCATTGCAATTTTCAGATGGAAATAAAATTAAAGAATCTGGAAGAAAATGAGGAAAACATTAATTTTTTTACTGTGTTTTTCAGTTGTAGTGCTACTTACTGTGAAAAAAACACAAACTTCTGAACAACTGAACTACTGGAACAGAATTTAAAACAAGCAAAAAAAGTATCAAAATTTGAGCAAAATTAAAGTCCCTCCAAAAAAAGTCCAAGTCCAAAACAAGGCAGAGTCATTCCAATTAATGTAAAGTCTAGCCACAATATGGAGAATTTGTCTTCTACAAAACTTTACTCAAATTCATTAATTTCTTCATAGAGTTATAAACTGCATTAACTCTCCTGTGCAAAAATCAGCACTGTTAAGGTGCTCATGAGCAGATGTGATACAAGAAAGCCTTTTGATTTTTTCTTTTTTAAACTCAAAGAGTAATGACACCGCAATATCATGTGGTGAAGGAGCAATAATTTGATAAACATTGTCTTTCCATTAGATTAGAGCAATTAATCTGATTCTAATTTAGCTGAAACATTACCATACTGGAATCCCTAGAGCCCGATGAATAATCTCTAAACACATTGACACACTCAGCAGACAAACATTATCTCCACTCATACTGTTGTTCCATATGGTCTCCTCCCATTCTGATGGAGGGCACCCTGCTGCTTCAATCAAATAAATGTCAATTATCTGAGATAGATTTTTTACTTCACAAGCACAGGCTTACAATTCCGCAACAGTGGCTATGGAACAATTGTCTGCAGTTCTTCCCTGATTGCTGCTGCCTCCTTTTTCAGCTGCAGACCTTGCTGGATTGCTGTCAAACTTTGCTGCATCATACACAGTTTCAGAGGCTTTCTCTTGAAAATTGTAGGCGCAGAAAATCATTTGTGCCTGGGGAGAAAGCAGCAAAACAGAAGAAATGGCAGAAGGGTTTGCCATGTAGACTTCTTTACTGTATTAGTTGGGATGGTCTTTTTTGCCTTTTCTATTTGTTGATCTAGCAGGGTGCCAAAACTCTATGTTACTAAAGGCTGCTTAGAAAGTCTGATAGAATCTTACTCTTCTAATGCAATGTCTCATGAGCCTTTTGCTTCAGGGGGTTGCGGGTATGCTCACCACACGTCATAGACTGTCTTGCACTTTTATTTGAAAACAGTGTAAAATAAGACAGGGTGGAAACTTCAGTTCCTTGCAAGACACAGTTTTGACCACTGCTACAAGGTTCAAGGCTCATCCAAAATATCTCTTTGGCATGGTAGGGTAGATTTAGATTAGACATTAGGAAGAAATTCTTTACTGTGACATCAGTGAGGCACTGAAACAGATTGGCCAGAGAAGTTGCGGATGCCCCTTCCCTGGAAGTGTTCAAGGCCAGGTTGGATAGGGCTCTGAGCAAGCTGATCTAGTGGGAGGTGTCCCTGCCCATGACAGGGGTGTTGGACCTAGGTGAACTTTAAGGTCCCTTCCAACACAAGCCATTCTATGATTTTGTGATTATATGGTAATCAGCCTGATTAGTATATTTGCCTATTGTAAGCCTTGTGGCTACTGTGGTGTCTAACAATGAGGGAGTGATGTGCAATTCAGGTTTCTATCAGTAGAGATAAACTATTGTCATCAGCAGAGAAAAATACTCAGAGCATCTGCGGTAGAATCCTTTCAGTGGTGGTCTGATACAGCACTTTGCAGGCTGAATTCATTATTATACTACACCATATGTGACCTTGGTTTTCTTCTCTAGATGTATCATCTTAGGCAAATACACGCAATGGGAAGGACAGAACAACATGGAATATTTTGTTGAACTGTACTCTCTTCAACTTTCAATTATTTGGATGCTCAAAGTAATGTAGCAGAAGATACTTTATCAATACACCTTAAATTGTGTCAGATAATCCTATTGCACCTGCTCCAAGTTATGTGGCATTAGTTGATTACCATTGTTTATATAGACATGCAGCTTTAGAGAGAGTGTCTGTATGTGTGTGTTGGAAACATAAGTTGGATCACTTGGCAATCTGACAAGGAGAAAGTTTTAAAATTGAAAATTCTGCCATTTTTCAATGATATTTGGCATTCAGCTTGACCTAAATGACATGACCATTGTAAGAAGGAAAGTTTTTGAATTTGGCCTGTGGTCTGTGTGAGAAACTACTCTGTTCATGTGCGTGAGGGCTAGTACAGCATTCCTCTAGCCAAGAAAATCTTTGGCTTGAATAAGTCCTTTTAGGCACAGTAGACTGAAATATTAAAGACAGTGTGAATAGTTTCTTAACAGCTTTAAATCATGACTGTGAAACTGAACTATTTTGACCCACTCAGGTATATTACACCTGCTTTTTCCAACTGCCTTCCCTCTTGCCTTTCTTCCCAGGTTCTCTCTAGCACCCATCACACAGACTTGAAATGCTGCTGTATCTTACTGCTTAGAAAAAGTCTTATTTTTCAAGGTGCTGGCTATCTTCCTCTCTTCCCAATATCAAATGGCTCTTAGATGTTTCCATACCTCAGAAGCAAATTAATTCATCCCGTTTCCACCAGATTCTTCTTCTCTGGCACAGGCAGCAGAAAACACAGTGAATTTGTCAATAAAGTGGTGTTATTTGCATGCAGCAGTTATCCATACATTCTCACAGAAGACAGAGCTTTCAAGCAGAGCGGTATGGTTATCCGTTTCTAATGTAGAATTTTAGACCATCTGTAATTGCATTTTATAGCAATAAAAAGTGTCTCTTACTATGGATTTGGACATTCTGTCACCATTAATGTGCCAATAAAGGCTTTGCTTGAGGACATTTTGGAACAACACGCTTCTGTTAATGTTGCTCAATAAAATTATTAATATGATCAATTTGATTTGAAATGTCTCTTGTCTTGTAAAGTATCAGATCATTAACTTTAACAATGTAAGAGCATTGTGGCTATCATATTCAATTGTATTAAAGTCCAAGTAATAGCTAAGATGTCATATTTCATAGTGGAAAGTACTAATGTACTACTGGATGTAAATAAACTGAACAATGTTCAGATTCTTTAGGAAGGATGTAGACTTGCACTAGTACATGCCATAAAAACAAGGCAGGGAGAGATATGAGACAGAGGAGAAAAGAATAATGGTTCTCGTACTGAAGTAATGAGATAAAGAAAATTGTGTTGAACATCTGAAATTTGCTTGTAATCACAGTGATATGTTGATTCTCAGGGTCTCAGAGTAAGGCATTATATAATGATGTTTAACATTCTTATCTGTTTTATACATTTGAATGATGTATAATGAGTAATAGAGCACAAACAAAGCTAAAATTGGGGAAAGTAAAATAAAGCACACATTGATGGAATTGGGATATTATCTTCAGTCAGAAGACCTATGTTCTATCAGAAGTACTTTTCATGCAATACTTGCCTTTCTCCTTTCCCTGAACAGACTGCCCTGTGGTGGAGTTACCATCCCTGGAGGTATTTAAAAGCTGCGTAGATGTGGCATTTAGGAACACAGTTTAGTGTTGGACTTGACAGTGTTAGGTTAATGGTTGGACTCGATGATCTTAAGGTATTTTTCAGCCTAAATTAGTCTATTGTTCTTGCTATTGAGAGACAAGGTATAGAGTCAGGAAGTGCACAAAGAAGGAAGTCTACAGGTATCTCTGCATTAGCATTTTAGTTCAGATCAGGAAGCACTTCTGGAGCACAAATCTTAATCTTTACAATACTTTATCTTAGGAGTACATGAAAATAAACTGAAAGCTGTGGTCTGTTTGCACCTAATTCACTCTGTTCATGGTTGATCAAATCCATAGAAATAAACTGGAGCTAGTCAGAAATAAAATGCCCTGAAATTCTCACAAAGTGTAAAGTGAGTCCTCAGCACTAAGTGTTTCACTCAATAAATCCCCCTGTTTTGGGCTGCACTACTTGCTTGTGTGAACATAACAGTGAAATATACTGGAGGCTTCTTTCCCTGTCCTGCATGTATGTTCTCACCCTAATATACTCTGGCTGTATGAACATGTATAAATATTGACCAAGACAATAATAGTTGTCCCAATTACATTTGGGAAGGTCATGATTTTAAATCTGTTTTTAAAAACATCTCTGGGTGCTCTGGTACTGGCAGTTCCAACAGCTGAATTTAACGTAGTGTAGACATTGTGAGTACGGAAGGGGGAACTAAGGGAATAATAGGAACTGAAGGTGTTATTTTTGAACTCCTATGAATGTGCAGTGTTTTGGGCTTTTTTTTATCCTTGCTCTGGTCCTCTGCCTGAAATAAACTCACACACCAACAATACTGGGAACTGACTGTCCAAGTGGCAACTCTGCTGAAAAGGTCCAGGTGGATGCAAAAATAAATAGGATGTAACAGTGCACCCACATTGAAAGGGAAGCACATCATGCAGGGTACATTAGGAGGAATATGGCAGGCAGACTAAGGAAAATTACTCTTCCCCAGTCTACTCTGATGACGTTGTGCCTAGAACTAGGTAGACTGGCTGAAGGCCAATCACAAAGATGATACAACTGCAGTGCTTCACGGTGGTGGCAGGTCATACAACCAGGGGCAACAGCCAGAGACTGCACTGAGATTTCTCATTAGGAAAGAGCTTTTGCTTTTTGTAAGCACTGCACTGGAGAAGGTTACTTAGAAGGACTGGGTAATCTCTAATATTGGATATTTGCCCATAGCTAGGCAAAACTGGTCCAGTGCTTGTGGCAGCCATTCTTCAAGTGGGATGTTGGGCAAAGGCGACCTCTGAAGGCCCTTTCAAATCAGCACCGTTTTGACTTTAGAACACTGTGAACCAGACTTCAGTGCATATTAGGGGACTGACATGACAAGTAGATTTGTTAACCAGAACATTTGGCCTGGCCTGGCTTTGCAGAAGGTCACAGGTAGCATAAGCTGTATCACTCACTGAGACAACAAAATCTGAGCAGTTACCTGAGGAGAGTCTCTCCTTGCATCTATGATTTCTTAGCAAGGATGGGGGTAAAACTAAGGCAGAGAAAATAGAGGGAGTGCCTTGGGGAGCCTGATTTATCATTGCTGAGGGGAAGAGAGGAATGGTAGTTGCTTCAGGAATGAGGGCCGTCATTCTCCCACCTAGAGGTAGCTGCTGCCCTTCATGTTTCCAGCTGTAGTGACAGCAAAGGCTGAATTCCACCCTGGCAGCCTTCTGCCTGAGGCAGCTGCCTACATCACCTCACCTTGATGACTAACTCTATTCCAGGACTTGCAAACTTGCTCCAGGGAACAGAGCAGCTGTACTCAAAATACTGAGCAGACGACTTCACCTCCACCTCAATACTGAAGGTTTGCCTCTTTCTCCCCTTGGGCTAACTCAGTGGTTTAGGATAGTAGCAGAGACAGGTGTCAACATGGCCTTAGTCAGAATCCAAATTTTCACAGCTTTACTGAGAGATAAAGCCACAATCTGGTCTCAGAAATGTCACACATATGGAATGGCAACTAGATGTGACCCACAGAGGCATAGCTGAGCAGGTGTCTGCTTAAAAAGCATCTGCCTTGGTGATGGCTTTTCTTCACTGCCTATGTCAGTTTTCTTGTCCAAAGTCAATTGGATCAGCGGCATTAAAATTACTCAATACAATGTTTCAGCTCTGATTTAAAAATTTAAAAAATAGATATTAAAACCTTTTTCTTTCAAGATAATTTTTTTTCCAAAGTTTGACTTTTATTGAGGATATTTTTGTTAACATATGAATTTAGATTATTTTTCTTAGAAATCAGTGACTTTTTTGTTATTGAGTTCCTTTCTGAGAGCTTTAGGAAGGCAAAAGAAACCTTCTGTGTTGTGAGACTGGAGAAGCAGACTCCATTCATGACACAACAGTCTATTAGCAAATGGTAAATATGACCTATGGCTGTAAGAGTCTAAATGGATTTTTTTGCTGTGCTCTATTTTCAAGATGTGCCAAAATTACTAGGTAGCCTATGTATCTAAAGTTAGAAATAAACTGGGAGCTGAATATTGTCAGCAATACCAAGAAGCCTTATTTTCACTACATTGCAACACAGGAGAGTTCTGCTTTCATGGTGCATTAATTCAACACCTGCAGGCGCTCTCTTCCCTGTCTGAAATTACAGGCTGTCTAATAAGTAGTTAAGGCTTGAGACTGAAGTGTAAAGTCGTGAGGTCTTTATTGATCAACACAGTGACAGATCCTAATAGCTTGATGTAAGTTACAGATGCTCCCTCTTGTTGCCTAAAATGGGGACAAAGGATGAAACATAGCTGGGTGTTTACTGATGTGTCCAGTTTTTAAAGTTCTTTACTTTTAAAATAGAAGTTTCTTTAAATTCAAAATTATAGTGCTGGAAAATGATCAGCACTCAAATCTGTTAACTTATCCATTGAAATTGTACTTTAAAAGCTGCCTTGGCCTCTCAAAAAAGATTTTGAAGCCCAGGATCACATGAATCAGACAAAAGCCAAACCAAAATCTGTACTTTTGTTGTGTTTATTAACACATTAAATTAGAAGTATTACAGAAGCTTAATTTAATTTGAAAGTAGGGAGTTGACAGCATTGTTTGACTGTTGGGCTACTGAATCACCCTGATTCCTGTAGGAGGAACTGGAAGTAACAGAGTGTAAAGAGGAGGCCATAAATATAAGAGACATTCATTTCAGTATCTTGGGTAAATGTTTAACAGTCATAATGAGACTGCTGTGGGGCATGTTAATATGCTCCAATAAGCAATGTGTTGTTGCTGTTTCTTTGGCTTCCCTAATATGGCAGCTGAGTTATAAGGTTTCTGCCCAGCAGGGTAGAAAATGGGGCTATTTCTGAGATAGTGGAGAGCAAGAGCTGCTGCCTCGTTCCAAAAGGGAGATCCCACTCCTCTCCTATGTCTGCAGCAGTGGTGCTATAGGGTTTCTGAAGTGCCTTGTACTGCACTGACTTACGTCTCTTGGCTGGTTTTCCACCTTCAGGCAGACAGTAGCTCTCAAGGCTCTGTGCCTCATCAGAACTTTGAAAAGGGAGCTGCTACATCGCTGGCAGCAGGTGCTTGGTAGTATCAGGTCTCAGTGGTGGAAGATCATGCTGAATTCCTACCAGTGCTTGCAGTGAGGCAGTTACCTAAGAGTCTTCATCGTATTCAGTTGCTCAGTGGAGGTATGGGGACTAGTTGTACATCTTTAATTTAGGATATTAAAAAAGGCTATAAGAGCACTGGATGGGGTCATACCATATAGCTCTGTAGCTCTCTGACCTGTCCCTGATGGCTGTCAAAAGGAAGTGTCTAGGAAAGAGTATCAAAACAGGGTGCACAATATGTGGTACTTCCCTAGGCACTCTCTCTGCTTCCAATCATTTGTGGCTCAGAGACTTCCTGACCTGGAGATGTTTCTTTGAATTTATAGCCTGAAAATATTTCTGATCTGCAAACTTGCCCTGCTTCATCTTGAATCCAAGTAAGCTTTTAGCATCTGCAACATCCTGTGGCATGGTGTTCATCAAATGCACATGCTTTTTTAAGGTCACAGCCTCAGAGGTCAGGCTGACTTCTTGTGTCAAAAAGTTTCAGTCCCCCATTGTCATCACAGCAGGATTGGATTCCAGAAACAGCTCTTCCTCAGTACCCTCTCTCTCTACCTGTTAATACATGTTAATATTGATTAATGCACTCGCCACATATGGTGTAGGCACTTGTCTTACTTGCCATCCACCTGGGATACACATTAATCAACAGTACATCATGGTATAGTATGTCATGTCTCATTGCTTAAATGTTTTCCTACTCCCTTATGTTGTTTTTAAATTGAAGAAAACTGAGTGCTTAGGCAGAAGTAATAGATCAATATAACTAGATTTGTCTTAATACACCCTAGATGAATTTACTCAGAAGAGTTTAACAGAAAATCTTTTTCAGCATACAAAAACTTTTTGAGGACTTACATCACTGAGGATTGCTTTCTGCAGCAAAAACAAAGAAGGCCTTTTGTTCTGTTCCCACATCTTCCATAAGATTAGGATATTCCTTCTCTCTCACATATTAAAAAAAAAAAAAAAAATTACTGTCTTCAGAAAGCCTGCATTTAATCTTCCAAAACTTTCAGTTTCCAAAACAGTGTCCTATAATTACTTAACGGCTAAATACAACTCTGCTGTAGCTTAGTTCATCTGAGCACAATGATGGTGGTGTTAACACACTAGAAGTCAGGTGATTGGTCTGAGCAGACAATTCTGTAGTGGATATAGAGGAATAGGTGCCTCCTGAGACAGATTTATTTCACCCTGTGGTAAGTGTTTAAAATCAACCTCTAGAGATGTCTTTCTTGCTCTATTGTTTAGAGGTTATTGATTAATTGAAAACTAGCTTGGACTGCACATTTCCTATTGGAAAAGTTATACCCTAGGACCTGGAGCTTAGGGAACAAAGCAGCATGATGGAGAATGATTTCAGTTTGGTGTAGCAGGCTTGAAATATATTTAAATTCATGTTCAATAGACATAAAAAAAATTGAATAAGCCAAATTTTCATAGAAGCCTAATGCACAGAACACAAGATAAAGAGCTCATGGGGCAAAGAGCAGGTCCTTCCAGTGTGAGTGGTTACTGGTGAGAATTGTTCTGTTACAGGTCATATGATTAGTTCATACAACTAACTGATTACTAAATCCCTGTTGCTGATGGTCTGAGTGTAAAGTGAGGAGCTACTCACCGAACGCAGGAGGTCGTGGAAACTATACCATGACCAATATATTTGCTTGGTGTACCAGTGACTAAGAGCAAAAGAGTTGAAGATGATAACCAGAGGTTTTACGCTGTGTTCTGTGCTGTCCGACCTTCCTCTTGGGTGCAGAGTTTCTTTTTAGATTGTTTTGGAAATTATAGACACAAGTGTGTCTTTTATTACTTAGGGTATTTCTGAGCTCATACACAACCTAGTAATTACATGGTATATTTTAATGTGTTTACCCAAAATGATGCAGTTTTTGTTGCTTTATACTATTTTATCCTTTCTGAATCTGAGTTCAATGGACCATTAATGTAGTTTTTGAAACTTTTTTTTTTTAATTCTGTCAAACAAGCCTGCACCTTCCTTGGTTTTTTTTTTTTTTTTGTTTCTCTTTTTTTTTTTTATCTTCTAGATGTTAATATGCCTTGCAGATTATTGGTATGATATGAATACCAGATAGAAACTATGATTTCCTTACATTGGCTGCATATCAGCTACTGTGAGACGAAGGATAGTCAGACCTTCTGAGCATTGCAAATGTAGCTTGTGATGCAAAGAGTGAGTCAAGAATAACTTTGATGCAGGAAGTATCTTGATGCATTATCAAGAGCTTTTTCATGGAATTATACTTTCCAGAATATTTATGCTGTGCCTTCATCTGTAAGCGACTGTATAAACAATAAATAATCCTTCTCATCAGTGTCACTACATCCTATTGAATAAGTCCCCAGGGCACTATAAATAAAGGTTATCTTGTAACCATTAATAACAAACAGAAGAAAGATTTACTCACTAACTTTTATGAAGTTTTCAGTAGTGTTTTGATTTGGCATTTCTGATAGTGGCATAGTGTTTGCCTCTCTGACTGTCTGAGATGCTCAAAGGCAAGCAAGTTTGTTAGGTTGACAAATCCCACAAGTGTCTGAAGGACTTCACAGCCTTCTGGGTTGTTTGCTATCATCACTGCAATCTACTGATCTCCAGGGTACATTTGAAACTGTAATTACTTTGAAACATGTCAGGACTGTCCCTAGACATGTCTACAGGATGAAAACAGGTCTACCTGCTCTTGCTCTGACCAAAGACTGCTTATTCAGGTTCAGGTCAGCTTGGGTGGCTTTTACCCAGCCCAGCGCAATATAAAATCACAGAAGAGTTTGAGGTGAAAGGGACCTTAAGGATCATCTACTTCCAGCCATACTGCCATAGACAGGGACACCTCCTGCTAGACAGTGTTGCTCAGGGCCTTATCCAACCTGGCCTGGAACATTTCCAGGGATGTGGCATCCGCATCTTCTCTGGGCAACCTGTTCCAGTGTCTCACCTGTCTCATAGTAATAAATTTCTTCCTAATACCTAACCTAAATATACCCTCTTTCTGTTTATAGGCATTCCCCCTTGTTCTATCACTATATACCCTTGTAAAAAGTCTTTTTTGATATACATAATATGGGTGAAACTGTTAGCATAAGAAATTGACCTAATTTCACCTGAAGGAGCGTTTTGGACAATCTCAGGGAATGAACCCTCCTTACTAAATCACTTGAAAGGAATGGGCAGAAACTTGTTTAGTAAGAAAATAAATTTTAATTATAAATCCATTAGTGTTATTCCTCTTAACCTTTTCATTTGGTCTACAGATGCTTTCTTACAGCAGTCGAGGGGAGAGCTCCCCCTCGTCCCCCTTCCTCCATGTGGTCCCCGAAATGCCCCAGGAAGGAGACATACAGAGACCACCGGAGAGGGTGCAGAGAGAGAGAGAGTTTATTCAACATGGACCGGAGTATTTAAGGATTTTACAATCAATGGGGAAAGGGTTAACTAATGAGCCAATGGGGGGATTTCACATAGCCTTCCAAGGACAAATACTTGCATACTAAGTTAGGGAGAAAAGGATTCTCACAAGGGGTTTTGGGAAGAAGAAAGGTGATTCAGGGAAAAAAGACAGGGAATCCATTTTATATTACACTAAAAGCTTCAGTTTTTAGGGCATCTTGGCTGGCTTCTTCATTTTTTTCACAAATCCATTTCTGAAATGACTTCTTCCATTCCTGATACTATAAGTCCACTCCCACACTTTCCTGCACTTACCAGTGAAAGAGCTGAGAACCAACTATCTGCTGAGAGCACCTTTTTGCTTCAGGGAAGGGAGTGATAGAAGAGGTGAGTGCATTTTTCAAGAATGAATAAGGAACTCTGGGTTCAAGTCACATGGACCCCCAGATGCTTAAATTGCTTTGGAAATAGGAGTTGGGGTATGAGAGTCAACGGAAATGGGTGAGGCTCTGCTGCTTCAGGCCTCTTTCAGAGTTTGGCACATCTCTAACAGTGATTGGGGAATTGCATGTTAAACAACTCTGAACTAGCTCAGTTTTGAGATCCATATATTTAAAGAATCTAAAGTTAGTTGTTTGCTTTAATAAACCAGAGGATCGTTTCAGCAGTGATCTTGGCAATGGCCGTAGCTGCTGTCGCAAGAAGGGTTATAATCTACCACTGGCTCCTAAACTGACTTCCAGTTACTTTGCATATCAGTCCTTCTGAAACAGCCTGAATCTTGTGCAATTTTTTAAATGTTGAAATTTGACATTTAATAGTGCAAGGGCAGATAGGCAGTGCCTTCTCCATTCACCGTGAATAGAAGTTCAGAGTCTATGGTGCAGAGACCCATGACAGCAGGATAAGATTCAAATCAAAGGTGACCCAATAGGAAAAATTATTTTGGTGTGGACTAATGGACAATGATAACATTTTGAGATCATCAGTTTGCGTACAACAGGGAGCTGCATGAAATGCAGACAAGGCAGGTTAATTTGGGCAAATGTTCCCTGTGTTCTGAGCACATAATTTGGGCAAATTTGCTCTGCATTCTGAGCACATCGGGTATGGCAGAATAACACCCAGCAAATTAACCTGCATAAGAGATCCTCTGTACGTCCACGGGAACTCTTTGTCCCTTCAATGTAAGTCCTCTTGTGCAGTTTATGTGACAGGACAGGGCTTTGGTGTCACACATGGGTGGTGGGATGGCTCTTCCTGATGACTACCCTCTCTTATCCCTCTCTGTACTCCTGTTGAGCTGCAGCCAGTCACCAGGAACTCTTCATCCTTTTTCCTTTTTCCACCTCTCTTCCCAAGAAAAGTGAGTCTTCCTTACCCTTGGTTCTCTATAGGAACGAGGCCATACCTCTTCAGCTGTAAATACAGAGGAGCTAAATACAATATTTCTAGAAGACCAAGTAATTTATGACACCTATTTGCAAATATTTTTTACCTGTCCTGATTTCCTTACTTATTCATCTGTATGGTTCACTCAGTCACTCACTGATGATGAAGGCCTTCACTACTATGGATGTAAATGCTGGTTTGTCTTTTTAGGATCATGCATGCTGGTGGTTTCTGCGAAAGGCTTTCCCTCATCCTACCTCAGAAGTGACTTTGAGGTGCCATCATTGAATCTTCAGCCCCTGCCCAGCATCATGTTTTGAGCAAAGGTTTGCCATTGCTGTCAGTGGGATATTGTACTTGTTCTGTTTCCTATTTCTTTGTGTGTTTCTCATGATAGAGTATTTTTTTCCTAGCAGTGGTACATGCAAGAGGAACTCAAGGCTCAACTAAAGGAGAAAATTGAAAAAAACACTCAGGGATATTAATCAGACAAGAGATGAGTAACCTGAAAGAGAGGTGAGTTTTAGATTTCCACATTCAGACGACATTGCTTGCCTTGTACCTTTCAAACTTGTTAGTGCCACTGCTGATCCAAGCAGTAATCCTGGCAATTCTCATTAGGATTCTCCTGCTCAAAGTCAATGGACTGCCTATATCATAGAGCACAAGGACTAAACTTACCTTTGCACAGCATACACTAAAAATGTGACTGAAATGCTACCTATTCATTACAGTGCAAAGGACTCAACAAAATAGCCTGTGCAGGACCTAGTCTGATATTAACTTCTTCTATGGCCCTTATATCATGAAAATCTGATACCTCTGAGAGAAAGAACCTAAAATGTTTCACGGATCTTTTTCACCATTAATATGAGGCATAACTTTCTATGGTATCCAAATATCAGTTGATCCCACTGCGTTTTATTAGATCTAAAGAAAAATTTTATAGTAGACTTTTACTTCTAAAATGATTATATTTTTTTTTAACAGAAAACAAAGCAAAGCAAAACATGAACAGAAACCCAGGTCTAGAAATGTTGTGATCTGTTTGCAGAGAACCATGTTGGGTTGTTATGCCCTGTGCTTTTGTCATGCTTTGTCTCTTTGTTTAAATTAAATCCAAAAGCTACTATTGGATCAATTTTGGGTAAAGCAGAAGTGGCACAAAGCCAGTTTTTCTTGGTTGATTAAATACTTTCCCTCTGTGACATTGTATTTTAAAAAAAGACACTACGAATAAAATAAGCAGTAAAGTAAGAAACACCAAGGTAGATCCAATAGTCACACCGGGGTTTACTAATGTGTAAGAAACCCACCTGCTTCTCATAAGATCACCATAATCTACTGGATGTTTTTTGGTTTTAATTTTATGGTTTTAATATTTTATGTCTCTCTTTGTATTGAGAAAGTGGAAATGATATCTATCCAAATACACTGGCTCAATGAGTCTTGATTTTGAGTACCTTATGCCTTTTTGGTCTTCTGGTTTAACTGGTATGTCTGTTGTTGGCTTTCCAGCAGTTAAATGTAGTCTGAAAGCCTTTTCTTATTTCCTGCTTATTTTTTTTTTTAAAAATTTTTTCCTCCATCTTTTTTCCTTCTTATTGAAGAAAAAAAATACTATGGCGAGGAAAAACACTTAGCTTATGGATTTTTTTCTCTTCTCTTACTGTTTTTATTACAAAGCAACTCGGAAGACCTTTTAATTCTCTTGATTGTTTAAAGAGGCCTCATGAAAACATGACATCTCAGATGTGAAGATAGGTATAATTGAGTGCAAGATTCTGTTTGCCAGGACTCTACTATGGTAAGATCCTAAGGAATTCAACAAAATGAAAAAAGTCAGTAAGGATTTAGTGGAATTTGATAGGAGGCCCCATACAAATATCCAGATGAAACTATAGACAATTATTCTGTGCTGAATATTATGCCCTGATGAAAATAAAATACCTGAGTTTAATCTTTCATTCAGAGTAAAGATTTGTAGTATAATGACCTGATTTAGCTGAAAAAAGGAAAAAATAAGTAAGTCTGACAGCTGAGAACAGAAGGGAGATTAATCTCAAAAGTTGCTAGTCTTTGTTTCCCATCCTTTCATTACTGTTCAATCAGAGCAAAGAAAGGACTCGTTGCCCTGACACAGCTCCAATTTCATTGCTCAGAGAAAGGGGGAGGTAGGGTGGAGAGAGATATTCCAGTATTCATAGGCAGGGGAACTGAGCAGAAAACAGAGAAACGGGGCCAGTTGGTCCACCTTTGGGTCTGTCTGGGGCTTTGGGCAGAAGCAGGCTAACAGTGCCCACAATCATCAGCAGGTGAAGCAAGGGCAGCTGAAGGTAGGTACAACAGGGTGGGATGGCACACAAGGTGCAGTAAGCCCACTGAATGCATCAGTATCCCAATTTTCAGCATTACATTTGACCTCCAGTGTGCATGACAAGAGGAGAAGAAAGGAGATGATGCTGTAATGCACATTACAGTGCTGTCTGCTCTTCTGACCTATTTGACATGGTGTCTCTTCTTGACATGTGACATGATTCCAAATCTCATTCCCCTTGTGAACATTTACAACCATGAGCTCCACTATGCACCATAAATGCCAGTAGTTGCTTCAAGTCAGACTGCTTGCAGCTGCTTCCTCCATCTAACCAGAACTGCACTTGAAATTACCACAATGTACCATGAACTTCTTATGCCAGCTATTTGAATTAATGCTTGAGTTACCACATTCTCTACAATCACCATGTTAAAGTAGCAAGGGATAGAACAGCTAGCAAGAAAATTTTCTGCAAGTATGTTAGAAGTGAAAAAAGACCAAGGAGTAAAGTGGATTTACTATTAAAATAATAATAAAATAAGACATCAAATTTGAGGTTGAGGTGGTTGACAAGTTTAGTGTTTTGGTTTTTTTTTGGTGTGTGTGTCAGTCTTCACTAAAGTGGTCAGCTGTGCTCTGAAATTTAACAAAGTTAACCCCGAAGAAAACAATCAGATTGCAGATAGGCCATTTAGAGAATATTTAGCTGTTACGTGTTTTCAGGAATAAAGCAGATTTCTGGTCTCAGGAAATCCATTGTGATGTGAAGCCTTACAGAAACAACCTTACAGCTATTAGTGATTATCTTTGATAATTCCGAAATATACATGGGCTTCCAGAAGACTGGAAAAGAGAAACCATGGTGTCTAAAGAGTGACATGAGAAACTACAAAATTATAGGATGATCTGCTTAGCTTTGGTTTCTGAAATAATATTTGAACAAATATTCAAAGTATTTTTAAAGACCTGGGAGATGACGAGGATATGAGTTAACAGCCCTTATGGATTTGCCAAGAACAAATTATGTCAGCCATCTAATTTCTTTCTGGAACTAAATAATAACTGACTAAATAAGATAGAAAAGAAACAGGCTAGGACATGTTGCTTTCTCCTGATAAATTCTGATAATTATTTCTCATGGCGTTTTATAAACTAGCTAAGAAAGAACTCTATAGATTTAATTATCATAAGGCTAGTGGTACACTGTTTGGAAAACTGCATTTAGAAAGTTATCAGAAGCTCACTATCACTTTTCAGTATTTTTGTGAGCTTTCATATGATATCAACATTTAAGGAGCATGCTGTAGGACAGGATTAGTCTTCAGAAAGAGTTTGAGAAGTTAAAGATGCAGTCTTAGGCAGCAGTTCAACAAGAAGAATTTCAGGATATTAGGCTTGGACAGGAATAATCTTACATCCACACGGAAAGAGAATAAGAGGCTGGATAATTGGGTATCCTCCTCATTGGAGAATAAGAAGTTAGGCTGAATCTCCAGTCACAGAGAATCACCCAGTGAACTGGATAAAAAATGTAATTTTGTTGTGAGTTAATAGGATAGTTGCAGAGGAGTATTACCTGTAGGGTATGTGAATTTATCTCTTGTTCTATTAAGTTTGGTAAAGGCTCCTTTGGAATATTATGCCCAGGTTTGGGTACTAACTTATTGCAAATACCTGACTTAACTGGAGACATTGCTGAAAACAGTAGTTGTAGGAGTAGAAAATATGGTTTACAAAGAAAAGGTTAAGAAAGTGGGATGGTTAAGTAAAGAAAGAACATTAGTGGGAAACATAACAGTCTTTGCTCAACTTAAAAGAGTGGGGAAACTGTTCGCTTCACATTCTATGGATAGAACAAGAAATAGCAGGTGTTATTGGTGTAGTGAGGATTCACATTGAAATTTAGGAATAACATAATGAGAACAAAGACAGGACAACTTTAGCACAAGCTGTGAAAGGCTGTGAGATCTCCACCTTCTCTGCTAGACACGGCCTCAGTATTGTTGAGTGGGGAGAAGGATTAGATGTGCTCTTGAAGTAATTCCAGTCTGATTTTCTATAACTTTTTGCTGAGTCTGTTTTTGTTTTCCATTCAAGATGAGATTCATTCTCAAGAGCAACTGTGAAGTGAAAGATGTATTATTTAGCAGAACAAAAAGATTAATTGGATATCATTTCCACTTAGGTGCTCAATATCTGCTCATGATCACTTCTCACAAGCTCAAAATGAATTTTTTTCATCCTGTATGATCCTGTGGTGCTGGATGAGCCTAGTAGTCAGATTCCAAAATACTCCTGCTCTAGCTTCAAAAGGGTTTAGAAATTTGATGAATTTTATTGTATACATGAGACAGTTTTCAATGAGTTTGAAATCAGATGTGTTCTTTTAAAAAATGTTCTCTTCTTTAGAAAACCTCTGGCTTTAGTTCATCTGGAAACACTGAGTTGCCTTAAATTAGGGTCTACAGCAAAACAGTGCATGAAATTGGTAGCCACTTTGGTAAGTGCTGCCTTTTCTCAGTGTTGTTCAGCCTCCTAAAGAAAACTTCAACTGCCCTCACTGTAACCTTCTTACTCTCATGGTTCTAGGCTATGAATACATTGGCAACACAACATATAGTCCAAAAAGTTTTCTTGTTAACAAGATTTCCTGTTAAATGTCAGGGTTATAATGTCTGGTGCCAAAGACTTGGGAGTTCAACTGTTTCATCAGAAGGCTCTGAGCTCTGTTATTAGGATTGTTGATTTTGGCCAGTAATCGCAATCAAAGCTGAATAATTTGAAAAGTAGCAATGGTTCAAAATGATTGCCAGTTGTAACTGCAAACTAAAATCAACAATCCTACAACTTACTGGCACCATCTGCTTTTTTCTGCTCACTGTGGCTATAGTTCACCCATTTCCTCTTCTCACTCAGCACTGGACACCTGCCACTTGCTGTTTGACCCCTTTGCAGGGCATCAGAGCCTGGACCTTCCAGGGGGCTGTTGCTAGTAGGATACCTCCTGTTTACAGGCATTCTGCGCATGTGTATGGGCTTTGTCATCCTTCTCCCAAGAATCTGTCATGTGAAGAATGCCTCCTGTTGAAGGAAATATGAGGTAGCCAACAGAATTGATTAAAAAACTTCCATTATTGTTTGTTAAACTGATTCCCAGCTAACAGTTTTAATTTCTGTTTATCTAATTTCTTGAAAATAATCCAGGTTTCTCATTTAATGACTTGACTATGTTCTTTTTGCCTATGTGTCATGTACTGGATTTGCATAATGAGGTTTTAAAGCATGTCCAGAGGTAAAGAACCCCTAAATTAACCTAGATTATGTTGAAGGAGACAAGGAGACATTAACATATAGAAGCCAGAAGAGGGTGAAAAATAGCTTTTTCATAAATATTAAATATTCTGCAAGTTCACAGTAACATCTAATTTGACATTCATCATGTGCTATAGAGGCAAAACAATTATAACATAGAACATTGCAAACAAATGAAGCCCAAGCATAAATATAGAAGGAGTAAAAGGAAAATATTTTTGAATATAATTATTCACACAGAGTGTTACCTCCTTCAGCTGCCCAAGTATCCCATTCCTAGACTTATACCTAGTTTTAGGTCAAGTCTTCTGCTTTCTGAAAAAAAACCCCAGCTATATTGGTGCCCTAGTTTCAGCCAGGACAGGGTTAATTTTTTACAGTATCCAGAGTGGCCAGACCCTCATGTTATTCAATACCATCTCATGTCACTTACAAGGGGCGGGAGTAGGGGACTTACTTCCAGACTAGGGAGAAGCATGGTGTGGTGGTTGATATTTTGCCTATTTTGTCATGTTTTTTCCTGGTAAATAATTTCTTTGTCTTATACCTTTTATTATTAATATTTTTGCTGTTAGTCTTTGTTTTCTTATTGCTGTTTCCAGTGAATTGTTCTTATCTCAACCCAGAATTTTTACCTTCTTGTGCCTCCAGTTGTCAACTCCAATTCTGAAACTGGAAGAGAGAGGGAAAGGCAGGGGTGGGGACAAGGGGGAGTTGGGGAGCCAGCAAGTGGCTCTGCTTTGGAAGAATCTTGGTTGGGGTGGGCACTAAATTGAGAATTGGCATTCCTAAACCATGACAATTGGTTTCCAGTGATTTTTCACTAAGTAGTGATTTAAGAGAAAGTATACACTTCTTATCATATTTGAATTCTCTCATATATATTCAGGAGAATGAAGTAGCTGAAAACCACTTGGATTTTCTGACATTCAGACACTTGAATCTCAGTACTGCTTATGAAGAAGGTGCTCACTAGTCAAGACTTCCCTCTCAGGGAAAAAGCTTGTTGTTCAATATAATATGTGGAGATACAAAACCTGACCTGTAACCTCTTCAGTCTGAGAGTGAAAAGCAGATTAGCAGACCCGAGCCACAAGTCTGCAGGTGGTACTGAAATTCACTTTTTTCAAGATGAAGATCAGCTACAGAACTGAGATGCTGTTTGAGAGAAAAGAACATTGGTGAACACTTGAGAGAAAAGAACATCCTGTGGTACATAGAATTTTTGTGGCATCTTTTGTAATTTTTCATGAAATATCTAACATTAAAATATGATGTCAAGAGGTGGCTGAACAGCAGGGCATGAATATGTCTGTAAACAAACAAACAAACAAAGTTATGTGTATTTCACCTGTGCCATCTTCCTGTTGTAAAAAAAAATCCCAATAAACAATATTTTATTAGGATTAAACATTATTTGATTTCCCTTCTATTTTATGTTAGAAATTGGAGCTTTATTATTAAAATACAAATAAAGTGAAGAAATAATGGTAATGAGGTTTGATAATTTCATATAAATGATGAACAGGGTCCCACATGTTTTTAAAGTAAAACTGATTGAAATTCATTCTAGTTGGCTCCCATTAATCTTAATTGTAATCCTGTATTTCACTTTAATAGGTTGCTAAATTTTAGGTAGCTGTGTTATTGTTCTTATATACTTGGTTGGTTTTTAACTCACAAAGTTTTTCTGACTTCTGGACAGAAATGTAAACACTGCCATTTTCTGTATGGGTGTTTATATGCCTAGCAGTATTGGTCTGATTCAAAGCAACCAGAGGAAATACAGAAAGTTCTGTTTAAGCACAAACTTCTGTACCTGGGATAAATTTGGGTGAAGGCTTTTTTTTTTTTTTTTTGTAGTACAGCTTTTAAAATAAAAATAAATCATTCTGTCCACAAGGAACAAAACAAACTGATATGACACATGCGTTTGCTTCAGAAACTCTGCTCACTTTTTTATTGTCCAGTAGGAGACTTGGCATTTGTAACGCAGTACCTGGGAGGAAAAAAATCTCATCCTTTCTGCTTTCACTGACTTCAAGGAGAATCGAGTGTTCTCCACACCTTGCAGGATGGAAACCTTTGTAAACTTGCTCATGATTAATATATGTTATGAATATCTATTAAATGTTACAGTAGGTTGATAACACCCAGCCATATCACTCATTTATTAAAAGAAACTGTTCAGTCAAAGTCTGAACAGGGGGGTGAGAGAGCAGCTCAACTGCAGTTAGATTGATGATGCTTCCAAAAATTGTCCAAGCATGTGTGCAAGAACCTGTCAAAGTAAGGGTTTAATAAATGAGAAAGTGAAGGACAGGTAACTTTCCCAATATACAAAAGTTGTGCACATTCATGTGCATGCTTCATTTATTCCACGCTTTCTAGTAGGTAAACAATACAGAAAGAGAGTCTGTTTGACATTTTTGAGCTATATTGTGTGGACAAGAAATTTGCCAAGTCAGTTATTACTGGAGTTACAGTGGCATGCTGCGTGGTACCACTGAAGGCTGCTTTCGCATCAGCAAATTTCCACCAAATTCAGCGTAGCAGTTCTTGCTCACTACTCCAAGAACCTGCTCTGGTATTCTGGGCAGCATCAACAACAGTAGTGTTTGACCTCTGGGAGAACAGGTGGCTTCTGAAGGGAGGTTGAGTAAGGGAGGGTGACGAAGCAGGGGGAGATGCAGACCAGGAACTGGGGAGCAATTGATGCTGTGGAGATGTCTACTGCAAGAAGCCTCATCTGTCCTCCACAGTGACAGCATCAGTGCCTGATTTTATTGGAAATTTGCCCTTTTCAGATGTCTGTTGCCCAAGTTAATTTCTGATCTTGCCTTTATTAGAAGCTGGCCCTGTTACAGCAGAACTGGTGAGGTGCCATGGTGCTGTAGAACTCTCAAACACAACAGGGCATGTGATATATCAAAGCATTTTCCTCCCTACTGATAACTTGGAGGTGTTTGTGGTGAAAACTTGGTAAACTAGATGAGGAATATATTTTGAAAAATACAGGAATTGAAAGCTAGCTTTAGTTTCTTGCCTGATGTGGAACCATCATCTTAACTCCAGGCTTTGATTGTATAAGTCTCTGAGAGCAAAATATAAAGCAGTTGGAAATGGCACTCAAGCAGAAAAGGACTGTTGACTGAGCAGTTCTTAGTGCCTGAGCACTCCACAAAGAGAGTCTTTTCTGTGCAGTCATCTGCTCTGATTTCTCCCTCATAGGTACAGAAGTTATTCAACTAGTGATTGCAATAAAGGGCTTGACACTCCACAATTCTAATAAACTGCTACAGTACTTATCAGCTAGTTTTTTTATTATTACAATTCACATGTAACACTCCTGATAGGTTACTGAGTAAATGTCTGGGAATGTTACCTCCTTTGTATTTCACCTTGTCATTTTGACATTATTAGTACTACTGTGATCGCAGATAGGGCATCATGGATTAGTAAGTGGGCTGTGGGTTTTCTGTGGTAAAATGTTGCATTGCTAGATTTTGGGGATCCAGGATTTTGTTTGAATAAAATTGCAAAGTCTGAGTGAGCTTTCTTTGCCTAAATGTCTGTTTTTGACACTGTAGTTTGATATCTGATATCTGATTTACTATGATGACGTAGTTGACTGAAGTTGCTAACTTCCATATGTTTGTGTTTTCCTGTATTCTGGTGTGTATACAATAGGCAAGCATTGTGAAAGCTGGCTGGCTAACTTTGGTATTTACTGCCCTTTGAAAGGGGAAGCATGCTGCCTGGGCCATAAGGACACCCAAATGCCTCTATTGCCATTACCACCCACGCATCCTCTGCCTATGGACAAGGAGTTCCATTTCAGTACAGGTCCTCAGTCCTGGCTGACAAATATTGAGGGTGGCTTGGTTTCTTTCTCTCTTGGCTTCCTGATGGAACGTTCTGGAGGGACCCCACATGTGTGTTCCAGTCAGGTCCTCATCCCTGCCTTCCCCTGTTCCCAAATAGATCTTCCTGGACAGCCCTCAGGTCTCACTTATTCACCTTGTCTGATGATCATCAGCTGGCTGACGGCTGTCATAGTTACTGGGCTCCCTCTTCTCAGATGTGGCAGGTCAGCACTGGTTGGAGAGGACACTGGCTGTTCTGTGTCCCCTCAGCTCCCATGGGCTCCTCTTCCCTCAGAAACAGCCCTGATCCCCTGGAGGCAGTATTTTCTGCCTCAGTTGGCTCAGGCAGCTGGTCATATTATATAATGACCTCTTTGAATTGCCAGTCCCAAGTCTTACTGGCAGGAGCAGGAGCCTTTGATGATTTGATAAATCCAAAATAGATGAGGGTCACTTTGCGGTCATGGTCAGGTTGCCTAGAAACATCTGCTTCATCTAATGGCGTTTGGTGCCTTCTATGTGAAGGTGGATTTGTCCGGGCATGTGACGTATTTAAAGAGTGTGAGTCATCAACATCTGAAAGGACTTTAGTGGCCTCATATTGTATGCTTGGCATTGGCAGTAAATGTAAGTGAAGACAGTACGCTGAGCCACATTGGAAACACTCACACTGTTGTGCCCACGGAAGCACTGGAATATCTCAGCAATCACTTCTCATGGCTCTGTTTGCCCCTTTGAGAGCAAGGAATAATAACTTATTATCAGGCTCTGTGAGATATGAATAGTGTGCAATTCTTGCCTGTTAATTCCTCCTGAAATTGCTCTGTGATTTCTGCTGCACACTGTAATGCAAGGTAAATTAAATGTATTTCTGGGAAAGGGAAAACAACCCCAAACCAGACCAACAGTTCTCAAGCAAACTAAATGAATTGTTTAATAATTTACTTTGATGGAAGAGGCACATGGATGGGAAAAGTTAACCAGTCAGGGAAAATAATATCAGTAGTAAAGAACAGTAATTGGTGTGAAATAACCACCATAGTATCTGGGTCCTTGTTCAAAGTCCAAAAGTCTTCATCAAGTCCCAGTCTCCTCTTGGCAGGATAGAGGTCACAGTCTGTCACTTTCTGTCATTTTGGCACAAACTACTTAATGTGATGTGATGAGAAAAAAAAAGTCCAGGCTTGTGGTATGTGCCATTTGTAAAAAAAGTCTGCTATTCAGAAAAATTACTTCTATTTTTGAAAGATTTAAGCCAATGCTAGATGGATTTTTAGGGTAGGTTACATAGAAGGCTGTGCAATATAGTTTGCTCTACTAAACTGAACAAACCTTGCATTCATCAATATGGGTTTCTTGGCATGCAAGTGGTATTCAGGAGCACACAAGGGAGGGGAAAGGTGGGCCAGAATAAAGGTGAAGAATGAGAGGAAGTTGGCACAGACACAAATGATACTGAAAATGCTGATTTAGGAAGGAAAAATGTAAATCATTTTGAGTGTCTTTTACAGAAATGTGCCCAAGTTAAAGTTGTCTTGAAGGCATATGACCCAGCCTGACACTTCTTTGGCAGCAGAAGGGTGTGTATGCATAGATGAAATGTCCTTTGATGGAGTGCTCACAAACAACCTTTCTGGCAGTGACAGCAATGCCAGTACCTTTGAAGATCCAGTTACTTTTTCTGTCTCTGGGCAAAGAGAATCAGGTACAATTTGTTAACAATGAAGCAAAATGGATCTCATTTTCCATATATGAGTGTATTTTATGCTCCCATATCTTCAAAATCAGGGGCGTAGCCTAGCACTAACTCTGAGCATGTAACTGGTCCAAAGCTTTGTTTTTTCCTGAAACAGAGACAGGTACCAAACTATAAGTTTGAAATCATCGTGGTCAGTTTGGGACTTAACCAGTAAATAGTTACCACTTCAAATACTGAGCTGACCATAAAATGACATCTCTGCTGGGGAGCTATTGAGAACTGAACTGTCTATACCTTCTAGGGTATACAAGGCCACATCACACACAGCCTCCCCTCCTCCTAACCCTTCTCTGACTCTCCCCAGCCCCGAATATTCCCAGTGTGAGTAGGAAAAGTCTTCATTCCTGCGCTGTGATACAAAGCCATGATGCTTGGCAGTTGGGTAATTACTAATTCAGGTACTTTTTGTGCTCACTTAGCTCTATTCTTTTGATGTCCTTTATTTTACAACAGGGAGCAATGCATTTTTTTGCAGCAGAGCCCTTTATACATCTTTTGAACCTTGGCAGTCCTGAGGGGCAAATCACTGTATAAGTGTGCATGAGTTTCTGTACATCTGGGATGTAAGCAGATAGCAGATAGGTTATTTTTTTACTCTCTCTTCTGCTTGATTTCTACAGCACAGCAGCACCCACACAGCTCCACAGTGTCTCTCCATCTTCTCAAGCCAGATGTGAGAGGTATGAGGACACTGTGGCACTGTGCTACAAGTGTGAAAGTTACCTGTGCTGCTGTGGGATCAGGGACTGTCCCTCTGGCTGAGCTGCACCTGGAAGTTTTGCCTTTGTCACATACTCATTCCTATTTTTAAATGCAGCATTTTTCAGTGTTAAATGCTCCAAGGAATTGCTGGACCTGATCATGATAATTATGGGCCTGAACTGGGACCCAAACCAGAAGTATTTTAGTCCCAGTTTAAACTGAACTAAGATTCGATTGAAAATGTGTTAGTTCACGTCCCACCTGCAGGCTGCTTCAATTTCTGAAATCCCTGTTGCACTACACATGCTCAAATCTCCAATGTCTGGAAAGCAGCTGCCAGTGTTGGATGGGTTAGTTACATTCTGCAACAGCAGTTGCAGCCTGAAGACCTTTAATTTCTCCTGGTGCTCTTTTGTGCAGCTTAATATCTTGATGGACTATCATCACCACTCGCAGCCATGGGAGCAGGAGAATTAGAAACGGGCTCTTTACAGAAGCTACCTGGGTCCTGCTGGGAGAATGGGTTAATTACAAGGTGGAAGAGATTGCCTTGCTTTGTGTGTGTGGGAACTGCTTTGCGTCTCTGCAGGTTGCTGAGGAGGTGAAGTGTGGGACTTGAAGCAGACATCCTGAAGGACGGGGCTTTGGTTTGATTTCAAATTACAAGAATTAAAGGTGTTCACTTCACTAGTTCAGAAAAATCAACACTGCTAAGTTTACCTGTGAGCAAAGAGCTCCCAGGAGAGGCTTAAGCCTGCTGCTTGCTGATGCACTGTTTCAGCTTTGGATCTACCCTTTACAGTTGCTTCATGTGCTCCATTCTGGGACTTGACCATTCCAAACTTGACCCTTATGGAAGGAGCCTGAAGTCCATACATAACTTGCCTCTTTGTTTTACCTTGTACTGACCAGTTACTCAGAAATAAATTGAATCCCTCCTGTTTTCTGCTTTCCAATATGTATATTTAAAAAACCCAAATGAACTGAGACCATTTCTGTTTTGGAGAAACCTTAATAACATTTCATAGCCTCTAAATTCTTGGCTCAGAAATCTTTTTTTCTTTCTGAAGACTTCTCTGACTTTTAATAAGGGAGAAGGTGCCTGCCCCAAGCAGAGAAATACAAAAAGCACTTTCTCTTTTGGTTATTCTTTAAAAAAGAGATTCTTACGAAGAAGGTTAATAGCTTGTCACCTGGGTATATCAACAAAAAAACTTACTAGTATCATTTACTTAGTCCTAGAGGAAAACAATTTCTTTATTTATCTTCATCCTTCAAAATAGAAATTTGTAGAACCTGCTTAGAGATTTAGGGAGATGTTCATTGCTTCATTGCCAATTTAACATTACCATTTAATGTACACAGTATGTGGGCTTCTCTTCCACATTCTGCAATGGATTCAGCATAAGAGTCATAATATATCACTTTCACAAGCAATTTAGCACAGCACAAGGAAGGAAATGTAGCTGTACTGTCTTGCTACTTATTTTCTAATAAAATTCTAATAGATTTTGGGTTAATGACACAGAAGATGACATTCATACCCTTTTTTTTTTTTTTTTTTTTAAATCTGCAGCAGCACAGTGAAGCTGGAAGTTGTAAGACCAGATGATAAGATAATGCACTCCTTGCTTCTGTACAATAAAGTACCCTTATAAAATGCTGGCTTGACTTTGACACTTAACTAAAGTCTCTCTGTGAGACAGTACCTGTCAGGCCAGAGTCAGTAAGGTTAGTTAGGCTTTCCTTCATGAGAAATTGATTTGCTCTTTACTTGAAAGATGATCTGCTTTAACCCCCACAACAAGTATTATCAGACTTTTTTTTTTTTTTTTTAAACAGAAAGGCAGGAAAAACAACAACAATTTTTTTCTACGGTTAATAAAGGAAGAAGATTAGAAAGACTCCTCCATTGATAAGATCTAACCATTTATGTTCTTGTGTGATAAGAGGTGAATACCTATTTAAGACTTGTTTAGTATTTTGGCATTTATAATGAATCTAAAGGGCACAACAATTTGTCTTAACATTCCATAACGCAATGAAGCTCATTTTAACAAATAACTATATAAATAACACATTTACTAAGCCCCCTGGTTGACTGATCTTGTGCTTGAGCTGTAAAACATTTTTAATTGATATCAGACTGAATCTGAAACAGCAGAATGGATTCTTTCTGTATAGAAAATAAAATAAAAAGGGAGTGTAAGGCACTTGTAGCCATGTGCACATGTACCTGTAAATCTTGCTGTGCATCTATACAGGGTCTCATCTCTCATTTCTAGCCCCTCAAAGTAATTCTGAATATTATCACTGACTACTTTGGACATGGCACTGGACAATATCTACTTTGAAGTGGATTCTCTTCAAGTTTTTCAGAACTTAAATGAAGCAAACATCACAATATTTCTCTGAAATGTCATAATGTTCTTTGATTTCCAGAGGAAGAAAGAAGAATCCTTGTTTTCCGATCATTTTTTTTACTACTAGCCTGTCCTGGCACTTGATACAAAAGATGAGCATCACTGTACAAAAGAAGTAAAAGAATATTGTGGATAGATTTGATGTTTATAGAATTGTGCAACCAATCAAAAAGTTGTGAGACCTTAGTGCTCTCACCACGACTTTCTTTTCAGTTCTCAATATCTGTGTTTCAGTTCAACATATATGATCTTTAAGGTGGCTTTTCCCACATATTGTGAATCACTTGGCTCATTCTTGGACTGAGAAGCAGCAAATCAGTAAGAAAATGACTATACAGTGTAGGAATATGCCCAGTGGAAGGACTAGTCAAGCTTCCCATATAATCATATCAAATCGTCTCTATTGTGAGCTGTGCCTATCTGTGAAAGAAGTGTGAGAGTAGAAGATCTGAGTTTTAGTTTCTGCTGTGGAGAATATACTTTCTTCAGCAGTTCAGTCTGAATTCACTGCAGTCTAGAAGGATGGAGCACAGGCACCAGGCTATCATATGTACCTTTTCCCTTCCAAGGCAAGCCCTGAACAACTGAAAAAGGCACATTTCATATGGCAGTGAGTTTACTCAAGTAAAACAGGTCAGTGTGTTTGTTGTGGGCAGAGTGAGAGCTTCAGACAAAGTTTGTTAGAGAAGTCCTTATGCTGAGCCATGAGGTGCAGAGAGGACACCCTTGCTTTTGTAACTCCTCTGAGAGATGAGCCTAGGTGTGACTGGATCCAATCCTAGTCCCAGACTAGGACAACTGTTTATGTCAGAAGGATTGTACAGGTGCAATTGAGCCTTTATACAACTTTGTCCTGCAACCCAAATATATTTATATAAATAAAATGAATTATTTAAGTTCATTACAATAATTATAATAAGACAAAAAAAGAGCTTAATTGGAATTATTCACTACACAGTATGGATGGCTATAACTACTAGCATAGTGCTATTTTTTAAGCAATACTGAAGCAACTATATTGAAGGTATTATATTACAGCTAGCAAAACCAATTTTTAATATCTTTCACTCAGTCTTGAGAAGTAACCTTGAGGGGTGTCCCCACTCAAGGGATGGATTATCATACACCTTAGGGAGGTATGCTGGAGGTTGTCACCGGACAAGAGGTGAGTATTTTAATGGTGTGACACTGAAATAATTTAGCAACAGTCATGTGGGCCCCCGAGGATGGTACTTTTGCAGTATTCTCTGATTTATTTTATTACTTCTTTCTGAAAATGAATTATTTCCATGGCTATTTCTCTCAACAGACTATAAGAAGTCCAGATGAGTATCTCAGACATAGACCTCTAGTTGCTGAGACCCAACGTTAGGTATTTATATTATAGAATCTACCTAGCTAGTCCAATTTACTGTGTCTCACTCTGAATTTGAACTCAGCATTTCACTTCCAATGAAGCATTCTCAAAAGTAAGATACATGGGGAGGAACTGGAGCTACAGTGCTGGAGGAGAGGGACTAAGAGTCTTCTATGGTGGGACTCCAGGGGGCCCTTAGGAATCTTCTGCTCTGTGTCTCTATGTGCTCTCTTAGATTATGTACATGCATTAGTTAGAAACAACAGATTGAATGCATTAACCAAGACCTTTTAACTCACCTTGTCTAAAATTCTTTGTTCTACAATGCCAGTCACAGTTCTTTGGCTGCATCTGAGAAGTAGTTTTTTAAAAGGTAAAGAATACAATCAATGTCCAGCTGAATAAGTACTAAGATTTTGTCATATATTGAAAGCTCTTCAGATGTTTTAAGAAAATAATCAGAATTCAGAGTGTATATTAAATTATCAACTATCTAATAAGCATGCTACTTCACAGCTGGGTTCCTTCTGGTACATTCATTCATCTTCAACCAGTGTAATTAAAGATGAAAGGTGTAACACTGATGATCCCTCTCTAGAGATCTCATCAGTTTAATTCTAGAACTATCAATGGAGGGAGAATATCATATAAATTGTTCAGACCTAATTGGACACCTGCTGGAGGTCAAGCAAAACAACAAGGATCTACTGAAATAGGGATTGCCTTCAGTAATTTAGTAATTTAGTAGGAGGGAATTTGGCAAGGCAATGCAATCTTTGCTTCATATCCGTTAAAACCAAGCTAGATTTGCCTAGTAAAGTAAGCACTAGGAAAGAAGTGGAAAACAATAAGAGCAAACAGGAATGTTGTTAAAATCTCACCATGAGAAACTGGTAACCTCATGCATGAAGAAAGTGAAGCAAAGAATGCAGTGTCAAGGTCTCATTCAATAGCTTCCTACTGGTGCAACAAGAGTGTGCAGACACAACTTCTTTATAACTTTCTACTCCGAAAGTGTACTGTAATGGATGAATGAAAGAACAGTTTGTTTCTCTCAACAGTGATTTTAAATCCCATCTGTGTTTTGATTTAGTGAAAAAAAAAAGAGAATAACTCCCTTTAAAAATTTTTTTCATATGGTGATGTCAAAAATAATTTTTCATTATGGTGATGTCATCAAATCCACTGGATCCGTTTACAGCTGTTATTTAAAATGCTGTTTCCATAAATGTATATGACTACCTTGAGGGTGTCTGTATTTGTTACAGAACTTGTCTCAGGAATCTTGGAGCAATCTCCCAGTCTAATTAAGAGTGCTTTAATTACAGAATAAAGGGCTGTGCTGCTAATACTAAAGATTCAAAATCATGAGTCAGGCCCTATAATTTGGGACTGGCCCCCAAATGTGAATATTTGCTTTTAAAGAGGCTATATTATGTTTTGAGCTCATGGTTAATTTTTGAACTCCCTTTGCCCTTTGCATGGTTTGTGTGTGTGCCTGTGTATGTGTGCATGCATATATGCTGCTGTAATTCTGAATAATGTTACCTCTTCACCATATGTTTAGCATAAAGCAGTGATGGTCCCTAGTCTCACTCCTATCTACCTGCTTACCTTTAAACCTATGCAAGAATTGTTACTCCACAGGTCCTCCTGTGGAACCTCATGCCACTTACTCCTTGAGAAGGGGACAAATTGCAGTGTCTTGTGTTCTTCTTCCCAGGCTTGGATGAAAAAGAGATGAAAAAAAAGGAACAGAGGGAGACTTCCCACATAGGAGGAAGAGGTGGATATCTTGAGCTTTCAGTCTCTTTTTGTCTCTTCGTCTCTTTGCTAGTCAGATGAGAAGTTTATCTCCCTGGCTTTCATTTTCCCCAGAGGTGCAGAAGTACGTGGGAAATGGAACAAGATCTGAAACAAGACCAAAGTCTCTTGATTTATCTATAGCATAAGCCAGGATCTTTCTTGTCCTGGCTACAGGACAAAGCTAAGAGTTGGTGATAACAGTTTGAGTCCCTATGTTGCAGGAAACAGGACTTATTATGCAGTATTTTTCTTCTGTCAACTTTGTATTCAAGTTCTTTGTGTACAAAAGGTGCTCAGCTATGGCATTGGTGGGTACAGTATATGTCGGTCTTCCACAGGAAACAGAGTGGAGGAATCTCTGCTTGGATAGACTCATACAAGAGTTAATCTCTGTTTTTCTTATGTTATAGCTTAACCTATACCTGGAATATTTTATTCAGGTTATCCCTGGAATTTCAATTAGTGAATTGCCATAGAGCATCACCATGTCTTGCAAGATAATTTGAATGTTTTGCCTTAGAAATGGTTTGTGTTAAAACTTAATGTAGGAACTGTTGCCTGCGGATGGAAATAGTTTTGATTTCCCTCCTCGTGGCTATGACCTACGTAACAAAATCATCCAACATTCCCCCCACAGAGCAGCAGGGAGCTGCCTTACCACAAAACATTCCTTGGCATGACACTTCAAAGGGTTATTGTACTAATTGAGAAGGATTTTGTAAAGATAAGAAGCTTTCAGACATTCTTTTAGATCCCTATAAACATTTCCTCATACTTCAGCCTTTGTCTCATCCTCTGAATTGCTTGGCATCATTGGATACGCCCTTCTATTTGCATCTCTCCTTCAGTAATATATGCTTTTTGTATCAGTTGACTCAAGGTCCCTGGGTACTTTTCTCCTTTTATGATGTTTGCAACTTTTGAAGAGACACAATTATCTAAGAATGACTAATAGGAGATACTAAGTTTGACAAGACATTTTCTCATACTAATAAGCATGTCTGTCACTTGATTTCTTTCCTCAGTTTTCACTCAACTGTTCGTATGTTGACTCGGCCAACTGCAAAGACTACATATCCCCCTTCGCAGTTCTTGTTTGCGCATTGTCTGCTTGAGCAGGGCCATTCTCAAGCAGCCTTCTCTAATTATTAAGGACTATATTTTTAAGTTTGAGAGTTTGGGTGTTGTTGCATAGTCTTTTGGAAAAATGCAAAACTAATATCAGAATGGGGGCTCCTTCGGTAGTATCCGAATAGAGGCAAGTCATCTTTCCTCATCATCTGAGCTTCACCTCTAATCAACAGACAGAGAAACTGGTACCACAGAGAAGTGCACATTTTTTCCTGAAAGAGAAGACTAAGCAGGAGAAATTGTTCTCTGCAGGTACCCATCATCCTTCCCTTGCATCCAGGTGAACTGCAATATTCTAATTCTGAAGACATATCAGGCCTAAGTTTTCACTGTCTCCTTTTCATACACTGAGCAAATCTTCATCCACTGGATGTAATGGAGCACCCAGTACTGGGTTCTCTGCTCCAGGGCCAACTCCTCCTGTCTCACCAGTGGCATGCACCCGGTAACAGGTTTCTGAGAGAGGTAAACTAGAAACTTTCTGAAGCCTGGACCTTCACCTCATTAAGAGAAAAACACCTTTTACCTGGAAATGTTGCTGCTTATGTTTTGTACTTTGTTGAGGATGGAGGTGTCAAATGTTAGCAGTATGACTTCATTTTATGGGCCAATCACATCACCATTCCTGTTTCATCAGCCTCCTGTAGAATGGCACAGGGATACTACACAATTCCCCCAGGTTCAGCCAACCATAATGCCTCAAAACACAAACCATGTTCTGCTCCAAATTCTTTTTTTTCTAAATAAAAGCAGCCAAACCCCAAGAACTACGTATTAACACAAGTGGGACATTGTATTGCTAAGCCTTAACACTGCATAAGTTAAAATTTTTTTGTTAAAGTGTCTCAGTCCCAGAAATTTCCCTTTTCCTGACAGTTTAAGAAGGTGAATTTGTCCTTGGCAGGTTGCAATTCTTCCCTTCAGAACTCACACATTTTCCTAGAACTCCCCTAATTATACTTGGGTATTTCAGTGTTGCAATGTATAGCATCAGCTCAGTACAGCAAAGTTATTGAGCTATTGTACTGGTTAATATAGTGAAATTTATACAAGTTTAATCACATTTATTATCTCTGACAACAATGCAGATGTTCTGAATGCTAAGTGAATTTTTTATGAAGAATATAATTAATTTTTCTGGCCCTGTCCAAAAATGCTTAGTGGTCAGTTCTGCCATTGAAATGTATTTGATAATAAGCAATTCTGGCATTTGGGGAAGTAATTAAAAATAAAGTTGCTTTAATTTTAAATTCAGCTAATATCTGTCTTGCTACGTTCTAAAGTGGTACTAGGCTAAGTGCTTGAACTAATCGATTTTTAAAAGGGTTTGGTTAGTGATCTCAGGGGAAATAAGGTAGGTTGTATGAAAACATATTAATTATACAGCCTTCTTTTTTAATGATGCATGGCCTTTTTCGAGTACAATATATTGATGTAGCAACTTCTTCAGCTTAAATCATCCAACAAACCTTTCCAGTTTTGTCTCATCTATCTTGATTGTTAGCTATATTTATTACAGAATGAAAATAAGATTTTAGATTTTTAATTATTAGCTATAAAGGATTCCAGAGTAGTTCAGTGATTTCATTTCTTTGTAAAAAGTATACAACTTCAACAAATTTTTGCTGACTAGGATATTTGTCTTTCTCAAGATTAATATTACTTTCCTGTTCAGTATGTCATATTTTGCTCTCAAGTACGCAGAAAACTTATTCATGAAGAAGTTTTTACTCTTTGAGTTAATATTTTAAATTAATTTTAGAATTGCTATTGCAGTTTTGCTTGAAGTGAATCAATACTTCAGAATTTTTTATTTAAAAAGAATAAAGGCATGGCGTTTAATGCAGAGATAAATGTTATGCCTAGTCCCTGGATTGGAGTGGAATATCAGATTGTCTGGTGCAGAGAGGCTGGGATATTACCTGTAGAATGCTGGGCAAGACTGGAACAGTTTCTAGGCAGCGTGGACAAAGCATTTTCTGATAGGCATGTCCTTTGCTGGAGGAAGCTGACTGCAGCCATGGTGAGACATGGCAGAAACTGCTCTGCAGAAGGAAGGTTGGCATGTCAGGATTTAGTGTGGAGATAGCATAGGTAGTTAGCAATGGTCACAGCCTACTCATCTAAACAAGATGGAATGCACAATAAGCTGAAGCGTTAAGGTGGAGCTGCCTGAACCTTTCTCCTTCAATGAGTGCAAAAGGGCATTGAGTATCAAAATATTCATCTTACTGGAATGCAGCTTTGAACACATTAGTTTTGAAACTGAAATAATTTATGTGCTACACAAGAACAAAAACTATTTCTCTTAGCCATTGCTCCTTGAATGACAGATCCTTTCCTCCAGCTCTGCTCTCAGTTTTAGTGGCTTCTTAGGCTACAGCCTAACACTATATAAAAAGTCTGGTCTTCGGTTTGAACGCTGGCTGTGTGTCTGCTCCTGCTTCTCAGAGTTTCTGTTTTTGCCACCCTGAAATCTAGGCCAGTGTGCTTGGGGACAGTCCCCCACTCCCTACAGGGAGGTTTCTTTGACCCAAGGAGCAACCTCCTCTCGTAAATCAAAAGGACAGCTTTCCCCTCTAGCTTCTTAAAAGACAAAGTATGAAATGCAACAGTCAGTAAGCCATGGATCAACAGATAAAGTGGGATCATAGGATTATTTATGCTGGAAAAGATCTCTAAGATCATGGAATCCCACTGTTAACCCAGCACTGCCAAGTCCACTGCTAAAGCATGCTCTTAAGTGCCACATCCACACCTTTCAAGATACATTCAGAGATGGTGATCCAGTACTTCCCTGGACAGACTGTTCCAATGCTTGACAACACTTGCCATGAATCAATGTTCCCTAATATCCAACCTAAATATCCCCTGGTGCAATTTGAGGCCATTTCCTCTTGTTTCGTTGCTTGTTGCCTGGGAGAAAAGACCAACACCCACCTGCCTCCTTTCAGGTTGTGGAGAACAATAAGGTCCCCTCTGAGCCTTCTTTTCTCCAGGCTAAACGACCCCATCTGCCTCAGCCACTCCTTGTAAGACTTGTGCTCCAGAGCCTTCCCCAGCTTTGTCGACCTTCTCTGGACACACTCCAGCACCCCTGTGTCCTTCTGGTACGGAGAGGCCCAGAAGTGAACACTCTGACTTGAGGTGCAGCCTGCCAATATAGGGACCAGCTTTTCTGCTTTGTGTCATAGATGCTGCAATAAGAATCAAAAAGTGTGTTTTCTTTTACTGTTTCTTTAATTCACTAAAGTAAGATTCCCTTACTTCTTCGTTTCATGGTTTTCATTTGTTTGTTTATTTTTGTGTGGGGCATATGCTTCAAAGAGGATGTTAATTTATCCTCTGCTAGGTATGATCCTGTTCTGTCTTTGTGACAAATGAAACCACTACTTACACAGGTAAGACACTACTAGGCAGACATTTCAAGTATTTTTAATGACCTGTACAGCTAAGAAACAGAATCTTATGTCACACGTTTGGTCAAAATCTTCACATGTCATCAGAGACTATAACTTTCAGCTAAAAGAAAATTATTAAGTGAATACTTATATCTGAGTATCCTGTCTGAAAGAGCAATGTGAACATAATGAGCATTTCAGTTACTGATTAGACAATAGTGTTCTGTTTGTGTTCAGATAATGAAACTTCTGAGGTGTTTGCCTGACCTTAATAAGGCAGTGTATGGAGAGTGGAGTGCCTGGAACAAATCTGATGATACACATCAGTGGCATTTTCAATGCTGGGATGTAGATGACCAGAAATGTGTATTTCACAAGATGGTTGTGCTAATTTTCCAGCACAGGAGATCCTGTGCCTTCTTTTCCCATTGCATTCTGGCTGTGTGATCCTGTACATTTTCTTTTGCTGTCTCTGAAGCCAGTCTGACCCCTTGATGAGACATGTCATCTTATTCAACAGGCAGAAAATTACCTCCCTTTTTTTGCTTGCTGAGTGAGCTGAATTGAGTCATCAAACTGTTGGAGCTAGCACAAAGGAAGTGGTAAGTACACACAGCTGGGAGGGAGAAAAAGGGGAAAGCTGAACCATATTTTTAGTGGTAGGAAGCTGTTAGACCAGCTCAGCACTCTTGTGAAAACTCATTCTCACTGAAGTACTCCTGTGTCATTCTCTCTGCCTCTGGACTGGTGAAACCTGAATATGTTGGCTGCTAAGGCTGGTGGTTCTGCAGAAGTGTTTGCCAGAAGAAAGGTCATTTGATTTAAGTGGGTCCCTTGGTGGAGATGTCATTGGCAATGGATATGGATGCATTGGAGAAAATTACTAAGTCTTAGTGCATAACCTTTTAGTTGTTATATATATATTTTTGTAAATGTAAAACTGACTATCATTTGTTTACTCTTGCAAAAGATTTTGCCATTTGCACTTCAGAAACGTTTGTGGAACCTCAGAAGTTTTTTTAAAAACTACAGATGTATCCACTTAGTATATCTGTTAGTAACATGAAGAGGATGGGAATGCCTCTAAATCTGCAATGCTAAATAATGTGAGACTTACTGAAGAGATGCTTGCTGGAAAAATATAAAGCCACACAGAAATGAGCATTTTGGAGAGGTTTATTTTTGTCACTATAGACTAATGCTAGTGATTATGTCAAGATTTGAAATTTTTGCAGTGTTCAGCAACCAACATAAATAAACCCCCACAAGCAATGCAAACCCAACAACAAAGAAACCCCAGCTTCTGTCCTGGCATTAAAGAAAGGGACAAATTTTTTAAACTGTATTTAGTACCCTCACAAATATATACCTTCACTAAGTATTTAACCATGTGATAAACTCAACAGTCCTCCCAACCAAACCAAACAACAAATACATTGGATATAACTATCTTGGAGTCAAAATTACTTTTAGAAAGGTGATAAAAGCTGTAATATTGGCAATGGACCATCATACCTTGATTTGGCAATCCCTGTGGGTCTGATATTGATTTCAGAAAGATAAATACCACTGGAAATGTATATTTATTTAACTAAATCTTAACTTCCCCAGGACAAATTAGAAAACAAATGCTGTGAAGAAGTCCATCACCACCTTCTTTCTTAAGAGTGGTCTTTTTATTTTTTCCTCAATAGTCACTGAACTAGCAAATATTGATGCCTTCTAAGCTTGATTTTGCATGAAGATTGCTGAGAAAAGAGTATAATACAAAATGACTTTGAATTGGAGGGCCCTGCTACCTTTCAGTCTGAATGAAAGAACAGACAAAGGAAAGTCCACAGAGTTCTCAGTCTGAACAGGAGAGAAGTGTTTTCAAAGAGGGGGATTTGGCCAGGCAGAGCAGCCAATTGAGATATTCATAGACTTGGTGGAGGAAACTCGTAAATAGGTCAAACATGGAAAACAAGTTTAGAATTTCAGTCCAGGATAGAAGGGAAAACATGTTGGAAATGCAGCTGCATAAGGGTTCACTGTAAGGGGTACCCTAGGAATGTCCAAAGTGAAAGAAATCAATAATTTCAAGGCAACAGATAATTGTTACTGAAGAACTGGGAAAAATCAGCCCATGGAATCACAGATCCAACATTAATTTTTTCAATGGTTTCCTTGGTTTTGAAGTGTTTCTATAGTGGATATAAGTCTTCTGATGGGAAAAAGTAGAGAAACCTCTATCTATCAGGTATATATATATATATTTAGTGCTACATATATCACTATAAAGCTGAATACTTTATCAAATTCAGAACATGTTTTGAGAAAAATCATAATTAAGGACATCAAAACAAATCAGAGGTTGGATAGAATGTAAAAAAAATTTACTGAAATAGAAATCTGCAAGCCTATCCTCTCACTTTCTTTAGTATAATCAATTATTTTCAAGGCAAAAGAAATACAGCATACTTAACTAATCAGAATTGCAATGAAATGGTATATGAATTGCCTATTAGGTAAACTTGATAATGAGGTTGGTAAAAAACCCCCAACCTGTCAAGAGAGGAACCATCTAAAAAAGGAGATAGCCATATAGGATAGAGGGAGTTTATTGTTAGACTTCCTCTGGAGAAACTACTGGAATATATCTCCTACAATCTTTTCATTACTGTCTGCATAAAAGCTCAATGTTTAGAGCCCAAATTAATTTTGCTGATGGTTGAGATTGGGGAGGCTTCATTAATACAGAAGAGGATCATAATATGACAGTGGCAAGATTGGATAATCTTGAGAACTGGATCACAGAAATGGAATGGAATTTAAATTTGAAATACAAGGGTCACATTGAAGATTTCCGATGTGGCTTGGGATGTCACCATTAGAAGAGACAGAAGAAAAAGCTTGATCAAAGAAGGATACAAGTAGAAAAAATGACACAGTGCTAAAGAAAGAAGAGTTGATTCTAGGATGTGTCTGCTGAGGAACCAGTACAGAGGGAGGGAAGGGAGGATATGACTGGATGAGGAACATCATTATTGCTCTACAAACCCAGTGTCCTATGTTTGTTAAATATAGCTGAAGTCAGAAAAACTGGAGAGAAAGGCTAGGAAGATGATGAGAGGAGTTGAGAGAAAACAAAAAGATCTTGTATTTTTTAGTCAAGCAAAAGACTGAAAAAGTATTTAGTATAGATCTGTATCACTTGAACAAGTTCTTGTCTAGGAATGAGGTTCTTCCAGTCAGATATTCCTGCATCTGCTGATTTTGGTTCCTTTGCTATTCACCATGGAATTTCTCTTAAAATACAACAGCTCTTAAGAGACTAGGCCTAGGGAATTAAAAGAATTTAAGTAAAATAGCATATGCTTAGATGCTTTCATGTTGTCTTGAACTGCCATTAGATGCATTTAAGGGGAAAAAGCTGTGGAAAATATGCAGAGTGAAATTCTGGCTCCAGCAAAGACACTGGTGAAAAGGAGTGGTTATGATTTCCCACCAGCACTATATTTTGTTTGAAATAAAGTAGCTTGAAATAGTTCGTTTTTATGGTCATACCATCTTTCCATTGTTCACATTCTTTTTTCAAATTTAGAAGTGTTAACGCAACCGGTTTTTAAAGAATAAAAACCTGAGATTATGAAAAACTAGTATTCCTGGCATGAGGAAAATAGGACAAGTTCTGTTTTCTTAATCTGAACAAATAATTATCAGGAATTAAAAAAAACCCCAAGCTCTCACAAGTCCTTAGACACACTTTCTTTGGAATGAAGTGTTCTTAGATTATGGGAGAGAGGAGGGTTGTAATTTTGCTATGTCTTTCACTGTCACTCAATAAATTTCAAAGATTATTGGAAGCAGGTTCACACGAGACTCTGTTATTTGTCTTTCGAAATACTCACGAACTCTTAGGACAGTTCATCTAAATCACTTTGAAACACCCAGCAGCCTGGTACTGTAATGCAAACAGAACTATTTTATAAATCAGTCAGGAGCGCTCATTCTTTAAAAGATATGCTACATTACTGGAGGCAAAAAGCTCTCTGTTTTGTTATATAACAATGACAATAACTCAATTTAAGTGTATAATGATCCAAGTCAGCAGTCCACAGCAACAAAAATTTAATAGGAACCTTATCTAGTTTGCTGACATGTTTTTCTCTAGAAGCCATTATAGGCTCTTCAGTATACAAAACAATTGGCTCTAATCTTTAATATTGCTAAGCAGTGGGGGGCAAATAGGCATTTTAGCACAGCTTTGCTTTTTATAAACAGCATTTAATATATTCACGTGCTCTTAGGCACAGAGCTGTATGTCAAATGTTTCTGAAGTTTGGTCATTAGAACAGGCGCTCTCAAAGTAGAGAAACGTTTCTGCACTCCCATGATGCCCTTTAAAATGGATTGAATGTCACCTTGTTGCAAAGGCAGAACATTCTGGTGAGGGTCTTCTTCAGGAACAGCGCGGTTTCTGATTATCTCCTGATGTAAATTAAAGCCATAGTAAAATGAATGTGCTTCAGAGAACTATTATAAAGGAAATAGCTCTATTAAAAAAAAAATCAAATCCTTATTTCTTTCACTAGTTTTCTATATACTGCATGTAAAGAGTACATACTAATGCCTACACTGAGTAGGTTGTAATGGCCACTTAGCTTCTGATATGGAATATTTATTGGGGTAGTAGTGCTGGGACAAGGACAGGAACAGAGGAATAAGCTATCGGAAAAAAAGCACCTGTATTTACATCTCAGTCATGGGTGTTCAAAATTCATCCATTGTATTCATTTAAATGTCAATTTTTAACTTCTACAGTTTACAAGGTAGTCAGAGGACATTAGCTATAAATACATTTTTAATGTTTTTGGTAATGCTGCACTGCTTTAGCAGTACATATTGGCCCTTCATAACAGAAAGCTGAAAATTAGCATACAAAAAAAATCTACTCTTCGTCTGAAACACAAGATTTTATGCAGAAGGCACTGTCTGAGTCACTGAGTCCAGTCACATGTCATCACAGATTAATGATTTTGTTTAAGAAAGCCTTGCACCAGATGTGTCTCACACACCTCCTTGCACACAGGCCCACAAAAATAACCCAAATGCACTTTAATACAGCAAAAGCCAACAGTAAAGGAGGAGACATCCCTAGAAGAGAAATGGGAAAGAAGAGTATATGGGGTAAAAGGAGCTGTGATGAAGGGATGTGAATGAGAAAGGGAAATCTAAAGCTAAGAAATGGAGAGGGAAGGTTTTTGGTGCACATAGAGGTCCAACCCTGACTAAGTCACACCATGTTTACCATGGGATAATGTCACACACAATCATTGCACCTTGTCTGCCACGTGGGGTGAGGTTTATTTCACTTCAAATGCTTGTGATATAACCCATTACATCTGAGCTAGCCAGGCTGATCCCTCTTTATCCTAACAGAGAAAACCAGGCAATTTTAGGACAAGACCAGTTTACAACATATACTTTAGATGGGATGCATTGAGTCATAGGAGTACCTAATTCTCTCCATTGAATCCTATGGGGTTTTTCAGTTTAGATTTTGTTTTCATTCTGTGCATGGGAAATAGATCCTACTGGTATGGACAATTTCTGCAAGAAATGTTATTACAGGACACATCCTCTGTGTCCAACTAGTTTAGGCATGGAGCCATATTCCCATGCATAATGATATGGTTGTGTGTGATAAGTGCCGTCTGTGCTCTGTTGTGATGGCTCTCTTTGCCTCCTCCCTTTCTCTTTATGGCTCAGCTAGCAGAACGAGTTCAAAAGGTTAGTGTTTATGCAGCCAGTGGTGTAGGAAACAGAACACCAGAAACTGTGAAAAATCATCCTGCGGAAGGAGGATTTTTTGAAGTTTCATTCCATTATATTCTTTTCAGTGGCTGCTGACAATTTGCTATTTAGTATTGTCAGTCTTTTCTAATGTTTCTTTTCTACAGAACTTGTGGGGCCTTCTTTTTATTTTAAATTACCAAATAGTTATCTGACACCTTGTAAATGGGACCTGAGGAATAATGAAATTGAAAGATTGTGTCATGTGAGGATGTTATTTGACAAGATAACTGTGCTGCTCCAGCAGCTTCCAGCTGCCAAAGAAGGTAGTTTTGCTCTTGTGTTCTCTGCTCCATCCCTACTATCAGTTTTCAGTTGCTTCAGCAGTGAATGGCCAAAGCTGGCTTGGCAAAAGAAGAAAAAAAAAAAAAGAAGAAAAAAAAAAGGAAAGAAAGAAAAAAAGGAGAGGGAAGGAGACCATAGAGCACCTGTGCTGCTGAAATTTAGAAGTCAGGACTGTGTGTGCTGAGGGAATGATGTTCCTGAAGAGAGGAGGAAGAAAGTTTCCTTTTGGCAACAACATGTTTCTCCCTGTCTTACCTGAGAACAAACATGATGACTATAGCCAAGCATCCGAACAAGTGAAAAAAAAGTTGCAATGACCTAGGAATGATGACATTTACTCAGAAGCTCATCTAGGCAGGCAGTTTTCACTGCTTAGAGTCCTGAGACAGGGCTTGCACCACTCTGCTGATGCTGGTGATGCTGAGGGCTTCCAGGACTTGTAGGGCTTCTCAAGAGGCTTTGTGGTTTTAGGTGTGTGAGCAGGAGACTTAGAGGCTCAACTAAATGTTTTCCATCAGGTTTAACAATAAGAGGTAAATGTGCAAAAGAAAGAAAAGGCTTTGGAGGTTATGTTCATGTTTTTATTAAAGCAGTCTCACAGAATTTCCTTTGGCTATTTTTCTGATTCCTCAAGCTGGGGCCTTTAGAGATTAGGTAACATGCTGGCAAAGCATTTCCACTTCTAAAATACAGTGTTGGGCTGTCATTAGACCCTTGAGATGGCCTCATGTTCTCCTGTCTGTGGTTAGGAAAGAAAACTTGTTTTACGTGCACTAAAATGCCTAAGGAGAAGTTGTTACTCTTCCTCCATTGCCCACCACGAAGCTGTTTTTATTCCAATTAAAATGTCTTTGGGTTTTTGGAAACATTTAACACTTTTTACTTGCTTTTCTTTTTCCTCATGAAAAGTAGTGGGGTCCAACTACCCTGGAGAGAAGGTGAGCCCATGTTTGATGGAGAGCTATTAGCTATTGGGTGGTGAAGTGTGAACTTACCTTGTCTCACTAAGGAAACTGACAGAGGCAACATATCACTTTCCTCCCTTTAGTGACTGCTGTAAGGCAAAACGATTTTTTGAAGCCTTGAGAAAGAAAAATTCCCATTAGAAAAGTCTTACTGATTTAATAATTGCTGACCTCATAAGTGGCTGCTGACTGACTTCTTTCCAGCCCAAAGGAACATTCCTAGTTCCTTTAAGAGGAAGCAGACTTAAGGCAATGTCTGTCATGGAGCAAAACCATAGGCTCAGATAATTTGGCATTGTTTATTTCTCTTAGAACTCATTCATTATGTTTCTCATTCTTTTTGGATTGCAGAGGCTTATTTCAGAAAATGAACAGTTCAATACCGATCTGTGCTAAAGCAAACACATGGTACATCTGGTGGATTGTACATCTATCCTCAGACAATAGAGGACGATTGGACATTCTCCAAGATGGTATTATGCCATAGGCTGTGCTTTGTCTTGTGTCTTACTAGAGATTTCAGACTCTCTCATTTTTGTAGCAGTGTCTTCATATAAAGATGTTTCATTTTTGAACTTTTCCCTTAGCAACCTTCAGGAAGTTTTATCTGTGTTATCATAGGAGCACAGAATGTAAAATGAAAATATGGTATAAAGCCAGAATCCTGCAGTTGGCTCAAATAGCTGATTAAGGGGGTTCCTCCCGCACAGAACCATTTGAAGATTCAGGGCCCAAGTCTACAATATCTATAAAGACAGAGATTGGAGAAGACTAAATTATTATATAATGATGATTAAACACCAAAGCCTTTCTCTAATAAAGAAATGAGGTATGATCTAATTACTACTGTTTGCTAGTAAAGATTGATCCATTTATCATTTCACTCTCTGTAATGGTTAAAGTATTTCCCCTCAATTTTTAATAAAGTGGAACTTTTGAAATATTTTCAAACTTTTAAGTTTAAGGAAAAGTCAACATCACTTACTGAGGCTCAAGCAGTCACAATTAAATTATGATGACCTGAGAAATTATTCTGCCTTAACTACTTTGTGTTTTCAGTTCACCTCAGTACAATGAAAAATGATGAAATTTTAAGGCTAAACCTTCAGCTTGTAAAAGTTTAATCTATTTTTTGCTGAGAAGTGAGTCAGCAATGGTAACTGAAATGCACAAAAAGCATTCACATTATGGTCTAGGTTGGCTTGTTTGACAGAATAACCTATGCAGCCACTGAAATTTGGTCAAGCTTCCTCAAGAGTCAGAGTTCCAGCATTTTTGTCTGATGTCCTGGGAAGAGCAATGGAAATCTGCATTTAACTCCATGGCAAGTCTCATGCAAAGTAATTTAAATGTAGGGATATATCTGCCTTTCCCTCCTGGCTTTGAAGGTGTTATTCAACAATAGGAGAGCAATACCATTGTGATGATAGTGGTTGAATTAGATAGCACACTCTTGTTTTTGTTTAAGAGAGGACATTTGTTTTAAAATATGGTACAGAAGACATAGCCATGCCAGATTCCAGAATTTCCTTTCTTGGGCAAATGGTCTCATGATGCTAATGTTTATGATTCAGGTAGAATCACAGTTTAGGTAGAATTTGTCTGTGATTCTGGGGTCAGTCCCATATCTGGCTGGACAGAGAGCCTTTCCTCTGGTACTTTGGGATTTGCACAATAGTGTTTTACCTGCATCGGATTCCTGTGCTGCAGATTAAGTGTTGCCCAGAAGAGAAAAGTGAATATCAGCTGGCAGGCTGACAGTGAGCTTTTTCCATAAACCTTGCTGAGCCTCAGGCTGTTGATGAACACAGAGTGAGCCATCTTTACTATAAAACCCATGTGAGGCCCTATGTGCAACAAGGTGAAGGTTTCAGGTGTTTTAAACTTGTAAAGCGCAGTGCTGTCCAGAAGAAGGACCAACCATTAATGATGGTTCCTACTTGAAGTTTAGACACTTTCAAACAACCTGTTTTTATTTATCCAGGCTGTTATGAGAGAAGAGGATTGTAAATGACTAGATCAGATGATTTAGCTGTAGAGTCTGCTTTCAAGATGGCAAGCAGCACACGTGAAATATGCTTGTTGCAATTCCGCCAGCACACTCAGAACTTCATCAATGAGACAAATATTGAAGATAATTTCCACTGCTCCCATTGACCTGTAGTGTCTGATTGTGTCTGTTAAACTGACCTTTGGGAAAACATTAATAAAATAACAAACTGATCAAAACATTATTAGGACACTTCTGCCTTTTTTCATAGTTTTTGAAACCTTCAGTAAAAATGCTTACTGCTGTCATTGATGGTTAAGGAATATATATAAAAGAATTTTTGCAGGTTTTCCTCAGTATTTCCCCTTTTTTAATTTTGAATTTAATTGAATTCAAACAAGGATCAGTGTATGGATTTGTCCATACTAAAAGTGTATTGCTCTGTGTAGCTATTGTTTCTAGATTACTCTAGTTTTCGCCAATAATTGTAGTGAATATGGTAGCTTCATTTTTCTGAAATGAGAAATGAATGGACTGATAAAACATTACAGCTCATGTGGGACAAGTTTAGAAGTTATTCAATTTATTGCAGAGTTGTTTTCCTTGCTATGCTTGGTATTGTTAGAGCAAAAAAATGAAGGCCATAGGCTTGTGGTCTGCTTCTCTGCTCTTAGCCTGGTATGTGTCTTTGCTTCACAGGCAAGCCAGGAGGTTTCTCCCTCTTGCCTCTTCTTTTGTCTTCTGTCATTTCTACTCCCTTGACCTTTACATCTGCTGGTGTTGGAGTAGATCAAATGGTGCTTTTGACGCTTAGAATTTTAGAAAATGTTTAGTTTAACTTTAGACTTAAATCTTTCAACTTAAACTTTAAATAAAAGATGTTCACTGTTAGGTCTTTGGTCCTCTGGAGAGCTGAAATTCAGTGCTCCATAAACCTGTACAATTGCAGCCACAATACTGTGCTTCCTACTCTTCTCCTCATGCTATAGATTTTATGATTTTGCAATACAGTCTTTGTACTGCAGCTATAGAAACCCCTTTTTATTTTCGTTGATTTTGCCAAGAGAGCTTTGCAACAGATCCTTTATAGCCTCAGAGAAGACCTCCAGTTCCAGTGGTTTGCCTGTGTTCTTCCTTACCTTGGCGTTATATCACATGGGGTCCCAGAGAGTTCCATAACTCCCAGGTCCTGTTGTGCCCCACATTGTCGGGAACATCACTGTCCCTTCTGTGTCTCTCTATTTAAAGGAAACCCAAGAAGGAAGATGTGACCCGTGCTCTATCAAGTCTCCTGAAGTGATTGATCAGAATGCTGGGACTGCAAGCCACATTGTGCCTTTTACCTTCAATGTAGAAATAGCCTCTGGGCTGGGTCTAAATTTGTGTGTTATTGAAGTGGGTGAACTGTTCCTGTGTTCTCCAAAGAGGATGAGAGAAGGAATAAGGAAATTAGCAGCGAGTTCCAGCATTGCGACAGATCAGCTGGACTACTGCAGGAAAGATCTGTTTCATTAATCACCTGTGAGATAATTATGTGAAAAAACTCTATTTCTATTAAATTGTAGGATCTATGTCTTAAAGCAATTATATATAGAGTTTCTTCAACTGTAGCTACAATTCCTCACCTCTGATGGGAGAGCAGATTTTCAGATGCCTCCCACAGACTATTTCTCCTTGCAAACGTATTCTTCTTACCATTTTTTCTTTAGGCTAAACACAGGGGAAAAGGCCAAACTTTTGTTGGTCTCTGTGTCTGTCAGTCACATGCACAAGGGGACAGTAAGGCTATATACTTTCAAATATGCAATGAAAAATAAAAAAGCATCTGTTTTCAAAGTACTTGATTTTCATACATTTAAAATGTATAGTCTGTAAAGAGCTGACGTAGTATTTTATAGGATATTAACCATTTTTCTCCAGTTCTGTCCTCCAGTTATGATTATATTTTGCATGTAGAATTGAATATTCAGTTAGGCGCAAAGCTATGGAAGCAAATTTTCCTGTCTCTAATTGCACTGTTTGCTTCAGTTCCCCTTTTAATAGTATTTAGATTCAGTTGAACATGCAGTTTATCCTACATGTTTAACTTAAAGTACCTGAAAATGTAGCTCCATATACATATACATATATATATGTATATATTTGCAACAAGTATTTGCTGAGTTTTGCAATGATCAGATCCTTGATTTTAAAATGCTGGCAATGATGAAAGAATTAGCAAGTTCATATTTGCTAGAATTTTTGTATTTATTTTATTTTGTAAGAAATCCAAGGCAGCAAGCAATTCAAGGGAAAAAGGCATTGCAATAACAGGAGGTCACTGATGAATCCTTAGAATCAAATTTCAAATGTAGTAGAGAATAAAATATTTCAGATCACTTTCAAAAGCTATCAAGCCAAAGAAGCCTGACACTCACAAAAAGTCAAAAAGCATTAATGCGTTTTAGCACCTCCTGCATGGGATCTAGAAGGAGCCATTGCGTATCAAACACAGTTTTCAGGTTGTATAAAAAACAATCACAAATTAAAAAAAAAAGTGCTATTAAATAGTACTATTATTTCATTGTTATCACCTTCTGTTTCAGGATAAACCCTGATGGCTACTGTAAAACTGCCTGAAAGGAAGCATACTAACTCCCTGTACATGTGTAAATTTTCTTGTAATTACTGAAGGATGCTGTTTTTTGTGCTTTCTTCATGAGCAGGGCTGTGGGGAAAGCAGACATAGCTTTAGGCAGTGGCTTGGAGCTTCAGGATGCTGCCACATCCATGGCTTCTGGCTCCCTGTTCTCCTCCCCAGGGAGATGTGGCTGCTGCAGCAGAGACGTGAATTTACAGCTGCTTGTTGTGACCAGGGTGATGTGGGGCAGTCACAGCATTCCTGTGAATCTGGCCAATGCCCTTTTTATAGGGTGAAATCCTATCCTTGTGAAATCAATGGGATATTTGCCATCACAGAGCCAGGGCTTCTTCCAGAAGTTCCTCATTGTAATCTGAGATAGACAGGCAGGCATCTCTGGGAGTGTTGAAAAAAATGCCTCAACTTGCTCTAGTTTGCTCCTGCTAGGTCAGGTTTTCCACTGCCTTCTATATGAAGTTTAATTTCTCCCGTGCCTGAGGCCTGGCAGCCTGAGAATTAGTTAGGACTACCTGCTCTGTTTATCCCCCCCAGGGCAGGAGGGATCTTTAGACTCAGACTGCTCTAGAAGGCTGTGCAACAGAGCAGATGAACAGTAACCCACACTTCACCTCCTGTTTTTTCTTTTCCAAATTCCTTCCTCCCTGCTTGACTATTCATTTGCAGGGTGATGGTGATACAGGAGGTCTCTTCTCTCTCTCCTCCTCCTTGATACAAGTGAGGTGGCTGCAGGGGAGGCGGGTGACAAAGGAAAAGGACAGGGTTTTCAAGCACAGCAAAGCACATCTGTTGTTTCTCAGATTAGAATTGAGCCTATAATAGTTGTCTGACAATTTGCAAGCTGGATTTACAAATCTGCCCTTGTAAGAGGCTGAGTTATAAATGCACTGTGCAGTTTATAGAACCTACCAGCAAATCTTAACTGCAAGCCCTTGATTTATACACCATCTTTTAAAACAGCAATTTTTAGATCATTTTTTACTGAAGTATGTCAGTACGTGCTAAGTCAGAGAAAAAATTTCCATATCCTAAATGAGATTAACAAATCTTAAATCAGATCTGTTAAGTCCTACAACAGATTTACAAATTATACCAATAAATCCAAAATAAAACTATGTCTTTTTTTTTTTTTCCCCTTTGACTTACAAATTCTTATTTTGCAGATGCTTGGTAAGGAAGTGATTTATAAAGTAAGAATTTGAAGCTCAACTACCAGCATGAACAGCTCTGAGAGGTCTGGCTCTCATATCTTATCTGAGCAGTTTGATTTACAAGCTGTAGTGAGGCTCTCTCTATCAGAGATTTTCTTCTGAAACTTGGAATTGTTTATTATGAGATCTACAAAAGGTTAAACCCCCTGTATACCGCAGTTTAACTGGCCTGGCAGTGTTATGGAAAAGGTGATACCTAATCAGATTGCAGCTGGCTAAAGTGCTCTGCATAACATTTGGTTGTCAGAGAAAACAAACAGCAACTGAGCAACAAATTCTTGAAATGTTAATAAGCTGAGATCCCTGACTCTTTCTTCTTGCATGCATGAGTAAGGCACAGTGCACACCTACAATAGCAACAAAGACAGAGGTGTAGGTCCACATGCTGCTTTGCAGTTGTTTAGGTCCTTTTAGAGGTAAGTTGAAACATAGGTCACAGACTTTACTGAGTATGTATGGACATAAGCAACATGCTTCACCTTGTATTTTAGTACACTGCTGAACAGGATTGAAGCTGACTCTTTTTCAGATCTGAGATTGGATTTTCTTTCTAACTCATGTCAATATCTTTGAAATTCATACAAATAAAAGTGCCAGACAATTAAAACTACATAATTACAGAATGCATTCTGGAGGCTGAAATCAATGTAATAATCTGTCTCCTTCTGATGAAAAAAAACCTCTACCAACAATCGAAAACAGCTTCAATGACAAGAGAATATTTAATTTATGGAATATTTATGTGAATTTGTTTCTGCTTGACAGATGAGTCCCCACTAATCAGATAAGTAATTTAAAAATCACTTTCTATACTCTAGAGTGATTTCTTTAAGTGCTCATTTTTTCTTTATTGATAGTTAAGCTTTTCTTTATCTCATCTAACATGTTTTCCTTCTACCTACTCTTCACCTCCTCTTTATAGATTTAATACTAAGAGTCCTTTTATATTAAAGAACTCAGCAAATAGACTATGTCCCATCTACTACTTGGATTCACTCACTGACCTGTGCATACAACACCTTGTAGTTCAGAGGTTGCTTTCATTATTGTTTGAGCTCCTTCAGAGGTTCTGCGTATTTGCAGACAGAAGACACAGCGGCAATCAAGTTACAACACAATCTACAGACTCATGTTAATATTGCCAAGTTCTTTAAGTTAGCCAGCATTTGCCTAAACTAGATGCAAATGCTTGGTTGTGCTTTCAGGGTTCAAACTCATAAGTGTTAAAGATAATAGATTACATGGTAGAAAATAAGTGAGCTTATACAAATACAATTGGAAGCTCATTTCATAGTATAAAAGGAGATTATTTAGATTTCTGAATTATCTGCCTAATATAACCATGTTGGCTAGTTTTGGAGCAGTTATTGCTCCTGTCAAAATTTAATTAGGACCAGCATTTTTAGATGCAGATGTCTTTGTATCATGTACCTGGCAAAGTTAAATGATACCAACTGCAGCTGTTGGAAACGTTTTATTGGGGCTGGATTTCACTGGTTTATTACTTGATTGGTCTAATACTCCCTCCAAGTACATAACTGGCCAGGGGACAGCCAGTCAGTACTGCTCAGTACTCTGGCCTCATTATTCCTGGTGATGCTTAGGAGTTTCATGCTAAGTTCAAGGTTGCCATGTTGCAGCAGAATCCATTCAAAACCAGAAAGTCCATTACTCTATTGCAGTAAACTCACTGAAACTCCTTAAAAAGTGAGTGGGATGATTCTGAGTGTGATAAATGTCGTGATTTGACAGACAGCTACCTGGCTTTGAAGAAGTAAGATCCGATGTGCTGGTGTCTACTGATTACACAGTGATTATTTAAATCCTTGTTTGTTGTTGGGAGCTGTTTACTGAACACAGCAGCTCATCAAGAAGAGACTTCCCAATCTGAACAAATAAATCACGTAATCCTAATAGCAAACAAAGTGTTACAGAAATAATGAAAGGCTTCAAGGAGGGTGTGGGGGCTGAAACATGGGTGAGTAACTTTGTCAGTGCATACATCCCTCACTAGCGCCTGTCGGATTTTTCCAGGACCAAGCAAGTAAATGTCAGGGCAGCAGTTGTACTGATAACAAGATATTACATAAAGATAAACATAATTACAACCATGGTTCTATGCATTTTTTTCTTTTTTAAAGAACCCAAACCCCTAATTATGATAGTAGCATGGTTTTAATAATGCATGGAGCTGTTCCAGAATAAGCAAGTATCTATTACTACTCAGGAAAACTGTGTTTTACTTTACTTGTCCTTGGTTTTATCCAAGCATACTGAAACTACCTCAGAAAGAGCTATGGGATTTGAAGAGCCATTTGACCTATGATGAAAAGGAAAACAGGAATCCAAAAATTTACTTTGTGGCTTCCGTGGCTTTAACAAATCAAAGGAAATCTCACATATAAAATGGCATAAATATATTTACTCTACTACCTTGGAGAAATGGATACGTAAAACTATGCAGACAAAGCTTATGCAGATCTGGGAAATTGTGAAGTAGAAGTCGTCTTTGTTTTTGTTATTGCAGTTGGCATACATGCATACCTAAAGGGGTGTTTGGATTTTCTCAACTACATACCAAAATTTCTTCCTTGAAAATCCTCCTCTGGATAAACTGAAACCCCTCGAGCAGGGATATAGTAAAGAATTTGAAGTAAAAGGTCCTCTCTGCATTGCTCTGCACTGAGCTGGAGGAGGGCTAGAACATCTCAGGGACCTTATGTGCCATGCCAGTGTATGACATCCTGTACTGGCTGTTTAGGCCACAATACTAAACTCAAGAATGAACTTTTTATGATCTGAGTATAAAGTGTCACTTCAATGGCTCAGAATTTTGTTTCACAGTTGTATGCTATGTTTACCAGCAATTTGTACCAGAGCAAATGAGTACAAATTCTGGCCCATGGTATAAATAGTAGAACTTACCAAAATGTGTCTCTACTCTCCTTGGAAAGCTCTATTTTTCCTTTAAAAATATGAGAATTCTTTATTGAAAACAGAAAGCAAAATATTTATTTCAAGTTGCTCCGATATGATTTACAATGTCTCAGTTTATTTAACCAAACCAAGAGGTTTCATCTGGGGCCAACTTGATGTTAAAAACTGTAGGTTTAAATTTTTGGGTTTTTTCCTAAACTGTATCTTTCTAGGGTCCAACTGCGATTTTCCCATCATTTGAAGTGCAAATAGCTCATACTTCATTCGCCTCAATGGGTCAGCCTTTCCTGTCTGTACTGCAGCACAGATTACTACAGGGACTTCTTGCAGTACAAAATGGAACTGCTGCTGGAAAGCAGTTCAGAGGAAGCATGTTGCTTTGTGAAAACGGGAGTATTTGGCTCCTAAAATACAATTCTTATGAAGTTTTGTGACAGCTTACAAAGATCATATTGAATAGTGAACTGTAGTCAAGCATTTGCTTATAGGACTGCTGAGATGTTTTGCTTCAGTTAAAAGACATACGTTCTTATTTCTCAGAAAAAGTCTTCAGCCTTTGGCTAAATATTTTTTTTTAATTCTCTTTTTTTTTAAAATTTTTTTTCCCCAAAGAAGTCAAAATTATACATGGTAATAAGAGATTACTATTTGAAAACTGAGAACATTCCCAGTCGTACAGCTATTTCAGAAGAAAAAAAATTGTTTTGGTCTGTTCTTTCCACTATTTTAATGGACAGTTTTGCAGTAGTATTCACACACAAGCATGTGCAAATGCACACAGCCCTTGTTGGCTGATATACTCAGGAGTCCAGGCATTAAAGACAAGCCATTACATTTTACTGTGCGTTGTAAAAGGCTACAGCCATTTCTCATCACAATGAAAAGAAAGGTGGGAAAATGTGTTTTGTATTTAACTTTTGAAGTTTCATCTTGTTCAGGACAGAAGACGCTTGAACAATAAGTTGTTACTGTTCTCAGCTCTACCCAGCCCTATCTCCCACTAAGAAAGTTGTGAGGGGAAAGAAGAAAGCTCTTTTTGGGGAGCTGGGAGCTGGAAAGGCTCCATAGCGAGACAAGAATAGCGACCCTCCATACTATCTTCTCCCTGTGAGAAGAACAAAGACTGTTTTCCTGGCCCTTTGCCTTGTGTCTCCCTCTTGGTGGAAATCATCCAGCTCTCACGTCCCAGCAGCCCCTGGCAGTGGGGAGGAACTGTTCTGGCTTCTTTCTGTGTTAACTCCCTTGTGAATTAGATTTGATAAGGATTCTCTGTCTCTTGGGAAAAATGCACATTATTGGAGCAAGTTTGCAAATATGCTGGTTTACAGAGTTTAAAATTATAAACCTTTCACAGGAAGTCATGAAGAAGAAAGTAAAGTAACATTTTATGAACTGACAGTTCTTAACAGCTCTTTCAGTGAGTCCTCATATCAGAGGACATTTAAAGTAAAGAAGAGAGAGACTCCTAATGGGATAAACTTTTCCTATGACTTTGAATTACAGGTCAGGCTTTGCTTATAACAATGAAAAAGAAGTCAGAGCAGGTATTGACTTCACAATGATGCAGCTCAGGTTTGTGTACTCTCACAGTCATAAATGAGAATTCAAAGCCAGACACCATCTCACAGAGGGAAGAAATGGAAAATTAAACCTCTCATTATTGCATTGGAAATTATAGGATTATATCTATCACCCATAGCATATACCAAATGTTGTAGCCAGCTTTGCTGAGTGGATTTGCAAGAAAATTTCTAGAAACTAGACATTTAGAAATAGTAGCTAAAGAAGGAAATAGTAATTGCAAGCTGTTTTTTTATCTTTGTGACATATATATAACTTACAGTTTTCTTAAAAGGAGAAGAACTACCTCTTCAGCCTCATCTGCTTTATAAGTTAGATTGCATTGCTGACGAAAGAAGCAGCTTAATGAAGACCATATCCTTAAACAACTGCATCAATTTGACCAGTAGACCAAATCACTGCTTCCCTTAGGTGTATTTGACCTGACACTATTCTTACTGGCTTCACTTGCAGCAGGGATTTAATTCACAGTGTTTAATTTTCAGTTCTTAATATTCATCTATGCTGTCGGTTTATTTGATAAACATTTAATATTAATTAATTTAACAGGGTGATGTTTAAAACTGAAAACTTTCTGCCTTTTTATTTTTCACTGCTATCATAAGTCGTCCTCAAAAAAGCAAATTATATAGGAAAGAAAAAGCCCCAACAGTAACATTTAGAGCTTAGTAGCGAGCAGCACACAGGCTGTCAAGCATTTTTCTTTGAATTCTTGACAAAATAAAAAAAAAAAAACCTTAAAAAAAACCCTGGCACTTAGAAATATTCTGGAGTTAATGTATGTGTCTGAGGAAGATAAGAACTTGACCTAAGTGTTTAGTTTTATCATTTTGCATTCTTATCCATTACAAATTTGCTTCCAAACACGGTGAGCTGTGAAGTATAGCCATGTCCAGACATAGTGGGTATTTCAGGTTTCTCAGGCATCCATGTTTAGTGAATGGAAGGAATTGTTAAACTGTACTAAATAAGAACAAAAGCCCCAGTGAAGTATTCCCTTACTTAGAAGCAGCCTTGTGTTTCAATCTCCTTATTCAATTACATCCTGAGACAATATGCAGGAGACACTGAGCTGGAATCACTTTAATCAAATAAAGAAACTGAAAAGGACTTCTCCTCTCAGTATCATTTTATTGAGACTAATATTGTTAATGTCTACAGTGTCCATATCAAAGAATCTGGATTGATTTAATCATTTCAGGCAAGCTTATATAGAGTATCCTCAGTACATGTCCATCAGCATATGTTTATGGAGTTCATTGCCCTCATACTGACTTACATCAGCCCAGGGTTTACCTGGTAACTTCAGATCCCAGCCATCTTGGTAAGTACCTGGATGAACTCTGGCTGATTCACTATGCAATAATCATCAAAGGGAGCATCCTTATTTGAAAATACGTGGTATATGCTGTTTCCCATGTGAGAACTGGCTGCTTTTTACCAGGTGAAAGGTGGCAAGAGACTCTGTCATTGCCCTTACCCTCCGCGGTGGTGCTGGTGTCGCTGCTGCCAGCACAAGACTGGACTTGTTTCTGTGCTCAAGAAGCAGGGAAGGTTGCCAAGAGCTGATGACTGCCAAGGGTAAGTGATGACTAGGAATGCAATGAGCTAAGGAAAAGCTTCTTGGTCTTCCTCCCCCTCTACTACACCCATATGTGGTTAACCACCATCTGGACTGAGTACAATGTTTGAATCATGACAGATGCAATAACCCTTAAGTCTGCCTGTGACAAGCTGAGAGAGAACGTACTGTGGTTGCTCCAGTTTGGCAGTGCTGACTTGGTGTTTCCACAAAAAGTGCTGCATTTTTATAAACATTAATGGATTGGTTTAAATCATTGCTGTAATTAGGCCTTTGGTGATCCTAATTAGGGGTTTGTCAGCTAATGCAGAATGGCATTTGAGAACATGTGTGTAGGGTGTGAATGACAAAGCATAGGGGCTTTATTTGCAAATCTGTGTGAACAAGCTGTGTGAGGAGATTTTTGTCTGCAACTTGCCTTCTTGGTAAGTCATGTGTTCAGTGACAGTGATAAGGAAGATGGCACGAACAAGGGGGTCTCACTCTTTTTGCTCCGTTTTCGTTTGTTCAAAAGATTTCTGTTGCCACACCAGGGGAGAAATGATAACGCACACTTATCAAGACACTGTGACATATCAACAGCAAAGGTGAGAATGAATCAGATCATTATCTGACCAGAACATTGTCGAAGAGATAGCCAAGGACCTCCACGTGCCAACTGTCTGTCAAAGTGTCTGGCTGATGGCTGTAAATGGCAAATACATCCTCTGAAATACACATCAGTTCTGGAAAAATTTGCTAAGGGGAACAGGTCATGAATGACTTAACTATCACTAATAGTGATCTGTAATTATTACCTCGTTAGGCTGCGTTTAAGCCACCCCCTGGGAGAAGCAATGAAGTCAAGGGCACATCTTGGACAGATCTCCCCTTACAGACCTCTCTGTGGGATTACCTTTGTGTTTAGCTTCGCTGTTGAAACAATCAATTACGTTCATCTTCTAATTAATGAACTAGTATCCGTTTCATAGAACATGCTCATACCGTAATTACCACAATTATGTTACCAGTGGAGAACTAGGGGAATGAACGTGTGTGGAGTGCTGTTGAGCTTGAATTGCATGCTGTGGTGAGGCAAATGGAATGTTTCCTCTTCTGTTGAGTGGACAATTTTTGATGAGAAAATATGGAAGAATTTAGTCAAAATGCCACTAATGAGACAGCTTTTTTTTGTTTTGTTTTGTTTTGGCTTATGGTATATTAACCATCTCTTTTATGATGAGAATTTATTTGCATTTTAGTTTAAGCATTTATCTCACCTGCAGGAAAAAGTCTATTCTGTACACAGGAAAAGTCTGCAACGCACTGTGTGTGGAGAAAGAAAAAAGCATTTTGCTTCCTTCTATTTTTTTATACTATGCTGTCAAATATTTTTGTGTATAAGACTTCAAAATTCCATGGTATCTTGCAAATCTTTAATAAAAAGTGTAACATCAATATTAAACATATCTGAATAGAGGCTCTATGAGGGGTGAACTAGATGAACAGTCTGATCACTTGGAAAGTGATACTTTCATTTGAGAAGAGTTTACCTAATAATATTTTAGACCTTATGTCAACTGAATTCTATATTGGAAATGAGAAGAAAAAAATATGTATGTAAAACTTTATTAAAGCCAAGTAGAAATGTCACAATGGTGACTGGGGCAGTTCTTTAACTGGTGTAAATTAGCCTGGCTCCACTCAATTACTAAAGGACCTAGTTTTTTAAGTTCTAGTTATAAGAGTAGCTTTTCTATGTTTCTCCTGGAATTTGAGAATCATATACAGATTTATTTCAGTGAATCAGGACATACAGCAATGCAAAGTAGCAGAGAGGCAGTAAAGGGCTCTTTGTACATAAAACTAAATGTCTGGACTCTTACAACACTTCAGTCAAACTGTGAACAAAAAAAAAAGGCAGAGGATTTAATTTGTGTGGGTTTTTTTATTGGTTTGCTTTGTCATTTCCCCCTCATTTATTTCCTTGTTATCTATTGAACACCTTAGTTTAAAATTTGCATTTCAATTAGTTATACTACTGATATTTATTTGTATAGCACATCTTTGTTACTGATTGTCTGGTGGAGGAATGTTGCTGTATGCTTAGCAAATTAGTGTTCTGTTATGTAGATGATGACAGAAAATATCTGCTTTATATAATTACAGTTTTAGAGCAAACAAGAAGAAAATTCCATTAATAATTTATGCATATGGTGCTCAAAGTAAGTTATCATATTCCATATTCCAGAAAAGAGGCATCATGCAATAATTTTCTAGAAATTAAAGTAACTGTTTCTTACTTTGGCTTCCTCATGCATTTGTGTGTCAAGTTTCAGCCTGAAGCAGATTTTAGTGGTTGTATTATGAAACTCTCAAAGTGGCTGTGATGAAGACACCGACAAACTGAGCAATACTGTTATTGTCCAGTTACAATGCAAAAGTTGCATGTGAGAAGTTATATAAATCATTATGCAGTGGATGCATGTCAGCTGCCAAATGACTGGATTTGAAAGAAAATTCTGTGTGTGCAGCTTATTCCAGACTTTTTCTCTTCAATATTTCTTTTACCTGTCAGTAAAATCTCTCACTTGTCTTGTTGTGAGAGCATGAATACTGAATTAATGGATCTCTGTTCCTATCTGGACAGAAGTTTCCTAACAGAAAGTCCTGTGTTTTGGAGTGCACAGCTGTACCAGTGCTTTGCGCTGGTGTCTACATCTAGATGTGTGTTTGTGTTTGCTTTAGCAGCAGCATGCACAGAGATGGCACTTCAGAAACTTGTGCTGGTTTGTGTTCTGCCTCTTCCCCCTGGATCTAACAGGAAAAATCTTTCTTATGAAGAGGCATGTGAATGTTATATACTGAGTTGTGATAAATTACAGATGTGTAGTAAGTTAAATTTATGATCGCTACCTTTGACCTCCTTCTATATGCTTTACTTATTAATCACCTTTTTTTCTGGGATCACTTCTGCTGAACAGCTTCTAAGATTTCCATGTTTTTAAACTGGTCTGCTAGGGGTGTGCATGAATATATGATGCTACTGAAGGAGGCATGAGTCAGAGACCTCATCAAGGAGAAATATTTCACTGGTTTGGAAAATTTTACTTGAATGGAGAAAGAGGAGGAAAGTTACAGCACTGAGCAACACTAGATTAATGTCAGCCACTTCAGTGGTTCTTTCTCTTATTGACTACATTGTGCTAGTGGTGTGCTCATACATAGACAAATGTCTAATGAACATTAGGATACGATGGCCCAATCTCTGCTCCATTTTGATCCAATTCTGGATTCAGATCTTGGATGATAAATCAGTGAAGTCAACCACTGTGCTACCCTCTCTCCCATGTCCCCATACCAACATTTCCACCCTCAACACAGAATTGTGAAAAGGGGTCCATATAAACTCACTGAAAGTGTCAGCTCCAGGAAATTGTGCTCCTTCCTTTCATGAGCCTGTGAAGATAAAAATACTATCCCACCACCATCCATTAAATGCATTCTCTATATATAGAGAATATATTAGAATGATACTACGGATATTGAATTTATCTTCATGAGATGGGGATGGTCTCATCAGTCATGAGTGTCACAACTAAGCAAAGACACAAGTGAATAATGAAGCCACCCTTATCGAGTACAGATGAATTCAATTTCCTCTGCACTATAATGTCATATTTGATTCAGTGAACTATAACATCTACTTTTTATTTTTTAAGTTGCCCATGGGTTCCATCTCTTTCTCATTCTCCCTTTCTAAAGCTGTTTTGACGATGCATTTTTCTGCTTTTATGCATCCTGCATGTCTTTTTCCTCTGTCTGACATAACAACTGAGTTGAATTCATAAATGGCATACACAGAATGAGAGCACTTACCCTGTCAGATGGCTAAATTCTCTACCTCTACTAGTTTTTCTGAAACACCTATCCCTGAGAGTTATGCTGAAAAAACCTTAAGCACAGAACTGCAGGGCAAGGATAAACGGGCTTGTTCTGGAATATCTATAAGGCTATATTCTCTTATGATATCTGAAAAAGTGTGTATTAATCTGTCTGTCTTGATGGACAGAGTACTACAAGGGAGCAAATGATAGGAGTGGTCCTAGTATTAAGCAACCACAACTGCTGTGAACACAGACTGAGAAGAATAAACCAAATGTATAGAATACTATGCCACAGGAGGTCATATGCAGAAGAGTCCAGGGAGCAAAAATTGCTGTTGCCTTCCTCTTACTAGAACAGTCTTTAATATGAGGAGAGCTAAACATAAAGCATGTTCCTCTCTATACCACAAGCCCCTTGAGCTTTTCCCAGAAAATGGCCTTACTGTGAGCTCCTATTAGCCTGCCATTAAGCTGCTTTTTCAGGATGCTTTGGATGCACTGGGAATAAATGCCACTTGCACAGCTCTGCCACAGCTGGGCATTAGACACTGCAAGAAGTGCAGAGGGACAAAGCGTATTTGAACCCTTTCACACTGTTGAAGTTGTGCCAGCATGCTGGCTGCAGACAACACCAGATTTGTTTTCAGGCAATCCAACCATTCACATAATCCTACAAAATTGAGGTCTCTCTGCTTAGACAGAAGAATGTGCAACTTAAGCTACCAAGGGCAGAGCAGAATGCTGTCCCTGGGAAGAGCTCCTCCTGGCTGGTGCAGCACCTGGCACAGTGGAGGCATGGCCTCTGTCTCAATTTCACACAGCTTGCTCTAAGTCTTTCTCCTTGCAATAAAAAGAAAAAAACACAAACATATTGCATGAGCAATGCAGCTGCTGCATTGACTTTGGGCATGGTGCTGTTTTGTACCTAGAGTGTATATTCTGTATTGCTTAACACAGAAAAGGGCACAATAGCTCAATTTCAAGCTAATTATAGTGGTAGAAGATTCTATGGGAAAGCCTCTCCAGGTTTTACCAATAAACCCCTTAGAGAAACAAGGAAACGTATTCACATTATATTTACTTAATAGATGTGATTCAGTCTATTAGATGAGATATGAAGTAAATTAAATTCCATGGCAGGTGAACACCCTGAGGGTACTGTAGTTTATAACACTACATTAATATTCTGTAAGACCACTGCATGAGCTTAGTATAGCTAACTTCAAATTACAGGCCACCTGCAGAATTTTTTCTGGTTGCTTTCATAGTCAGTGCTGCAATCATAGATAATTTAACATAAATATTAAGTAAATAATTGGTTCAGAATATTTCAGGGTTAGGGACATAAATCTCATTCCCATTACATGAATACAAACCATAAAAATACAAGGTGGTACTTAACCTGGCAATTTTAGTTTCCAACGAGCCATATTCCATTTTCTGAAAAGTAGAAAAGGCCTAAACAAATTCTACAGCATGCAGTTGCTGGAGGTGTAGAAGAATTATTGTGGAAAGGAGATATTAATTCAGAACTGTATGTAAAAAGTGCTCAGGCTGATGAGATTATTGTAATGAGCACTACTAAGATTTTAGAGTGCATTTGTATAGATTTAGTGATATGAATACAGAGTGAAGGGTTTTTGTTATGCTTTATGAAAGAATGATTTCTGAAGCTGAGTACTATCTGAGGTAATAAGAAAGAGGTAGTAGGTGTGCCTCCTTGTGACAGCTATGGCTATGAGATGCTTTTTAATTAGCTTTCAGAAGTTTAGTACTTGCAGGTTAGCCAGAAGTAATCATCACAATAACTAGGTGGTCTCTTAGGCAGGAAAACACATTTACATTTTAAAGGAGGTAAGCTCTTTTTCTAATGCAGTTCTCTAGTGCCAGAGCTTAGGAATGAGATCAAGAACTACTCTTAGATGTCAGACTTTAGTCTGTTTCCAAAAAAATCTCAACAGTTTGTAACAGTGATATTTGGGAATAAGTCTGCAAGGTACTATGTCTATTGTGTGCGTTTTCCTAGCATCAGCAGACCTTTAGTTTGCCTTTTATTTTAATATATATACTGCTTTCATTTTTTTCTGACTACAGCATGTCTGATAAAGTTTGATGTCCTTGTGCCTTATTTGTCTTTAAATATACAAGGAATTTGTATTTTAATCTTTGTTTTGGACTGTAAGTTGGTTTAATTAGTCTTCCATTGCTTTTCAGATCCTTCTTAAAACATTTGCTCTCTGATATTATTTTCAAATCGTAAGAGGTAGGTGAGGAAGGAGACCTGTAAGTGTTTCTCATGGACTAGATGATGCCTCTCCATGCAAAATTGATCTGAAAAACTAACTTTAACACCCCTTGTCACAGAAAAAATTATAATCAGAGACTCTGCTATCAGGGTTTGGATCCTGTTGCTTCCTTCTGTGTATAGCACTTTACTAGGCATTGCAATTGGTTTGGGTTTAGCAAGACTTTTCTATGTTCTTTCTATTTCATACCACTAAATGTTGAATGTCAACAAACTAAGCCTCCTTAAGGGATTCCATCAGAAAATGTTTGCAGCAGATACCTGCTGGCTATTCCCTTACTGCATCAGGGAAATCTTTCACAGATATAAATTTGGGATAGCATGTCTCCCTCTGGGCTTTCTTTTTGAAGGGAAGTATGCAGAGGCATTGGTTTTGGAGGGGATGTGCTTTGAATCTTCTAGTCATGATAGCAAAATCCACCAGAGATGGTTGTTGACACAACACCTGAATATTTAGCAACCTAAGCAACTGTAGGGAATGTTATTTAAGAGTAACTGAAATGGATTAAAAAGGAGTCAAAATCCACTGAGATCTTGAAAAAAAATCTGTGAGTTTTTAGGAAGGTTTTCACTTTCTTTTCTCATACATGTAATAAATGTTGTTCTTCTTGTGTGCCCAAAAGTGAGGGCATATCAGTGAACTCTTAAAGTGATGTATTGATTTGTACACAAATTCTCTCTCAGAATTGAGGTATACTTGTGTGGGAATAGTGCTTACAAAACACTTGCATATGAAAGTGTGAACAAAAAAAAACTTAGAGAAGGAAAACAGACAATAGAAAATGAAGATAGAATAAGGATATAGAAAGAAGGCAGGGACTATCTTGCTTATTCTGATAATTTTCTCTCCTAATTTTCGTACTGAGATACTGAAATGTATCTTGGCTACATTATTGCGTGTCAGCTAACATTCCTCATTTTGCACTTTGATGCTATGTGGACTCACACCTACTATTAAAGTTTCATGACTGAATAATTTCAGTAGGGAAAAGTCTGTTCTATTAAAGTGCATAGTAGTTCAATAGCTAAAGTCTAAGGCAGACATATGAGGTAATATATAGTGTAACTTTTTATATATTCTACTCTTCTTACTACACCCTAGAGATACCAGGAGATAATGGAGACAACGTGTAATGAAAGACAGAAAATGTGTGTAAAAGCATTGTATGGTGAATAAATTAAAGCATTTAGTCATAAAGCTAATAACAGGAGAAGTGAGAAATTAAGACGTATAAGCAAGGGAGACAAAACATCTAGCAGAACAAATGGATATAATAATTTTCAAACATGTCAGCTTGAATCAACTAAGGTAAACATTCATAGCCTCAGTGCATGCCTAGACTAGGCAAGCTTTGCCACTGAGTATTGTAAAATGGAAAGGAGTCATAAACTGTTGGAGAACAGAATAGGAGTATGTGTCTGATCATTTATAATTTTTTAATCAAACATGGAGCTCATAGCTTGGAGTCTCGTAGTTTTGGAGAGCACTTTGTCTGTGTATTCATAGGCCATTTGTAACGCAGTGAGCCATAAAATGCTCTCTCACTTTCTTGCTTCGGTGGTTTCAACACCTTCCTCTGGGACAAATTTCTCTAATAACAAGAAGTAATTCAATTTTGCTCTTGCTGAGTCCTAAGCAAACAGTTCTGGCTGTTGTGACTTACCAGATTTGTGGAGGTTGTGCAGGGAAGACATAACAGAAGTTACTGGATGCCCTGTTAGACTGTAAATTGACTGTTCTATGGATTGTCATGGATATTGATGCTTTCAAAATGTAAAGGTATTGCTGTACTTTGTGGCATGGTAGAAGTGGTGCACTCCTTCGCTGTGCATGGCAGAAGCAGTGCAAGGAAAGGGCCCTAGAGGGGCAGCACCACTTCCCTGCCTTCCTCTCCTTTCTGCCATGGTGCTACTTATGAGCTTACCACTGAATGTGTGCTTTGCTGATTTTAGGATCTAATGAACAGATAAACTGGTCAATAACACCCTTCATTTCAACACTTGTTTTTCTGCCACAGATATAAGGCTTCAGCCAGTAGTAGTGTGAATCAGGGGACAATTTGTTTCAGTGTTCACACACTGATTTAGTTTGGATTTTATACATGCCTTGAAATTTGCAAGTTCAGAATTTAATTTAGTTTGTAAAACTGTCGAGTTTGTGAAGAATACTTTGAAACGTTTTCCTTATCCAGTTCTTTAAAATTTTTTTCTTATAACTGTTTTAGAGATAAAATTATATGTGTTTTTTACTAATAATGAGCACTTAAAGACTTGAATTTACATTACTGAAGGGAGAATGCACATGAAAATTTATACAGAAATTGAATAAACTTGTATTCTATTCTGTAAGAACAGAACTTTGATTTATTCGGGTTAGTTTAAAAAACAACAAAACCCTCAGTGAATGAATTTCCTTTGCAAAGTTTCTTGGGCCTTCCTCTGATGCACCTTACCCTTTTTGAAATGCCACTGGTGAGATTTGTGTTGTCAGAGCAAGTATTTTTCCTGTAGCTCTTTTTCACTCTAACCTATGAGTATGAGGCTCATCTGCAGGCCACATGGTGCCAAAGCTCTGGTCCTGTCTTGTTCTGACTGGGGATTTCCATTCAGTGAGGGTTTCACAAATAGCATCCTTACTACTCCTGAGGATTTCCTGGTTGAGGAGGTTCTGAATCCTTTTGTGTTTTAACTGTTTCTTAACATTCCAAAGCAGCTGTGTTCACCTAACATTTTCCTATATTTTCCTTTTTTCTTCTCTAGATGGCAGTGTAGCACTTTTTTCTGCCACTGGGAGCCTCATGTTTCTGTAAGATTTGTATTAGCCTAGTAAGTCAGCAATAGATATATCTTATTATGTGTACACAGTACTAGCTGTAATGGCTCCCCTGCCACTCAGCTGTAACTCTCACCCCTTGCTTGTACCCCCCCTCCTTCCTTGTCTTCCCTCTGTCCTCACCTCACAGGCTCCATCTCCTGCTCCTGCCACTCTTATCCCACCAGCTTAATATTTAACCTGCATCAGATGAGGATAACTGTTCATGAGACAGCCTTGACTTCTGGTTTTTTCACCCTTCTTGTGACACTGGTCTCAATCTTGGCTTTCACAGTATTACATTTCCACTGCTTCCTTCATGTCCAAATTACTGATTTCATATCCATCCCCTCTTTATGTTCTCTTTATTTTTTCCTCTATTTTTTCCCATTCTTTTTCCTGTAAAGGCTAATAGCATATATTTCCAGTTATTTAAAGGCAGTTGCACTGCATCAGACTAACACCTACCTATTATTCTACCTTAACAGTGGTGAATAGGGGATGATGAGGGAATGTTAGACAAATGGTTGTATGAATTTCCTTCAGGTGGCACTTGAAACTTCAAAGATTCCTTGAGTCAAAGGTTGTGTATTGTTGCATCTGACCATTTTGGTGGATATTTCTTCTATGAATTGTGAAATTTGATCCATAATTACATTATGGAACCTATGTAAACAATTCTTAATTTTCAGATGCTTTAAATCTTCTTCTTGATAATTATGGTGTCCTTAGTTACTGGGTTATAAGACCTTGTGAATAACTGTTATCCCTAATTTTTTTTTGGGGGGGATGAGGTACAATGAAGTGCACTGTGTAACAGAGTTGTATAATGATGCTGTCTGTTCTGTTCATTTTTCCTTTCCTATTGATCCCCAGTGGTCCATTTTATTTTTTAATCTGCTGCTGAGCATTAAGATGATTTTTTTGAGATGAGTGCAAGATCTCTTTTCAAATGGTAGTAGTTAATTTGAAACATATTGTGTTTACATTGTGTGATTATTTCCCTCTCTTGTTCTTTGCTTTGTATTTATTGACAGTGGCTTTACTTTGGTGTGTTATTACCACTTCACTTAGAAACAGGGTATCTCCTGCAGGTCTTCATAGGCAATTTACAAGTGAAGTGAGTAGTTTTGAATAGTCAGAAAACTTAAATTCCCCATTCATGAATGTGTTGAGGAGTATTAACTTTAGCACAGAAGACCGTCATCAGTTATCTTCCTTAAATGTGAAAATTGACCTTTTATTCAAATCAATAATTTTATAGCCCTTAACTAGTAATTAATTATTGATATCCTTGAGAGGACCTTCATTTGTATCCCAGGACAGCTGTTTGAGAGTTGCATGTGGTGAACCTTGTAAAGGGGCAGGGGAGAAGGCATTATCTGGAATTTACTTTTCCATATGCTTTTTAACACTTTTGGAGCACTCCAATGCATTTCTGGGTCATGACTTCCCTGAAAATTTTTTGGGGCCTTTCTGCTCAGTGTTTATTTTGAACTTTACCAATGTTCTGAACTTGGTATTACCGTGAAGCTGGGAGGCATTGCAAATTCTCTGGAGGACAAAGTCAGAATTCAAAATGATGAAATAGTTTCTAATAAAAACCTGTAAATCAATAGGGATATTCAGTAAGGCAGTGATAATCAGCTGCACAAATACGGGATGAGAAACAACTGATTAAGCAACAGTCCTTCAGGAAAGAGTCTGTAAGTATAGTGATAACAACCTGAACATGAGTCAACAGTGTCTTGCTGTTACATGTTACACAAGGACAAACTTCATAGTGAGAAGTATAAGCAAAAAGAAGTTTGCAAGTCATGTGACATAATCTTTTTGCTGTATTTGGCCTTGGTAAGGATACACTGGAGAACTATGAGTATGAACTGGTCTAGAGTATCGCATTGCATGATAAATGTGGGATTATGACAATAGACTTGTAAGATGTGAGAGCCTTATGTGAGGGAGTAGTCTGTTCTCTACATTTGTGGTGTGGTCAATGGGTATGAACTGCAGCAAGAAAGGTTAAGGTTAGGTTTCAGTTTCTAACAGGAGTCTGAGTCACTTGAACCGTGTGCTTTCCTAATGCCATAGAAGGTATATTGTTGGAGGCTTTCCCACCACATCTTTCAAGGATGAGCTAACATATTAGAAATGACCCATTCTTGAGACAGGGGACAGACTCGTAACACTTCCAGTTCTGTTCACTCTTATCTCTCACTTTATCTCTTGCCCCTAGCTCCTCTCTTTTTATCACTTTTAAGCTGCTTGCCATCTGCTTCAAGACCTTCTACTTCCTGTCCCAAGTTTTTTTTTCTTAAACTTATAGAGAGCTAGGAAGGCCAATGTCAGACTTGGTGAGACCTCATGATTCTCTTACTTTCACTCATTAGTTTATTCAACAACATTGGCCCCAACTTTGATTTTTGAGGTACATGTACTGACAAATTCCCCACCTTCTGGGAAGGAGTCGTGTTTCAAATTGTTTTCTGTCTTCCAAACTATTATTAATCCCTGAAAAGCCTTTGCTCTTCTACTATACCACCTTAGTTTCTCTTAAGAACTGTTGTTGAAGAACCTTATTTAAAGCCCGTGTTTGGGTTTGTTTTTAGTTTGAATCATTGTACCTACTGTAACAATTTCTCACCATGTCCTTTAAATCTCTGTTTCTTGAATTACAAAAATGATGTTGATTCTGCCCCAGTATGTTACAGTTATTCATATGCCCACCTGTTCTAACTTCTATTATATTTTATGCTAATTAGCAGGCAAATGAATTTTCTGGTATGTTAATCAGACTCATTAGTCTGTAATTTCCAAAATTGCCTCTGTGGTCCCTTAAAAAGCTTGGTCTGATATTTGTCTTTTCTCACTCTGCTGGAAAGTAATAGAACTTGCAGTAAGCAGAAGGGGACATACTTCTGTAATTTATTCTGTGGTTTCACAACTGAATTTCTTTAAAACTATTTGTGAGTATGACCTGACCCTGGGTTTATGTATGTATTGTTAACTTTTTGGGGACTAAGACTTAACATTTCCATTGTTACTTAACCTTCTTCTTAACCAGGTTCAAAGCCATTCAAAAATTGCTTCTTAAGACCTCTCAGATTTTGACTTCTGTTGATGCCAATAAAAATAATTAATTTCCTACAATGGCATTACCTTTCTTAAGTATGCCTCTTTCACTCTGAGTGTCATTTTGGCCAAATGACTAGCTAATTTAGTTATTTAAAAAAACCAAACAACTATGTTATACCCTTATCATTGTTCTTCCCTCCTGTTTAGTCCTTGAAGCCAGCCGTGAGGAAATAATTTCCCAAAATTAAAAATAAGCTGCCTAGAGAAAATAATGTGGATGCCTTAAATGGCATCCCCTAAGTGCCTATGACATTAACTGCTTTCTCTTTATTCTTTGTTAAAAATTCAAAATCTATTAGCATTAGTTAATCAGAACCACTTAGTGTACTGGAACTTCTTGGAGCAGTATTTATTGGTATATTACTACACCAAAGCATGATCCTAGGTTGCAGATGGGGCTTTAAGCCATTCTAATCGCCCCCTAATCACTCTTAGTGCTTCAATAATTTCAGCAAGAAAGGTATAGTGATTCTTCAGTCCTTCCAAAACAAATTAATTGCTTTAAAATATCTAAAAATATATATATATATATATATATAAGGCATAGACCTGTTAAGGCAGGTCCAGATGAGGACTATGAAAATGATCAGAAGTTTGGAATCTCTAGTTTGAAGAAAGGCTGAGACAGATGGGGTTGTTCAACATTAAGAAGAGAAGGCTCTGGGGAGACCTTACTGGGGAGACTTTCCAATACTTAATGGGGCTTATAAGAAACACAGAGATAAAGTTTTTGCAAGGGCCTGTAGTGATGTGAAAAGGGGTAATAGTTTTAAACCAAAAGAGGGTAGATTTAAATTGGACATAAGGAAGAAAATTTTACAATGAGCATGGCTCACTGAAGCAGGTTTCCTGGAGTAGTTGTGAATGTTCCATAGCTGAAAACATTCAAGGTCAGGTTGGACAAGGCTTTGAGCAACCTGAGCAACTAAAAGATGTCCTTGACCATGTCAGGGAGTTTGGACTGGGTGATCTTTAAAGGTCTTTTCCAATCCAAACCATTCTGTAGTTTTGTCTCTTCTGTGGTAACTTTTTCATCTGATTAACATTTTTCACAGGAAAATGCAAATTCATAAAAGACCACATATAAGTACATAAGCCAGGACCTCGGAAAATGGGGACATACATAGTTCCAAACATCAATTACAGGTAATGAGTTGGGATCTCTTAACCAGAGCATCGCAAAGGAAACGAGCCAATTGGAAACTGATGCTGCAATATGATAGGTCCTGCAGTGAAGGATCTTGTTGGAAGAGTTTAACTTCCTAAATTCATCAATGATTTGGTCTCAGATATGTTTTACTCCTTCTGTTCTCCTTATATGACAGAGGTCAGAAGGAAAAATAGCTGTAGTATATAAAAACATTTCACCTGAAAAGTTTGCTTCTCTAATAAAGCATGATTCTAAATAGTACAGTGTAAACCTAAATATATTTCAGAGAGAAGGAGAGGTACCTTTGCTCAAAGTAACATAAACAAAGGAGAATTAGGAAGTTGTATAGCTCCATATAAATGGAGTGACTTTTGGCTGATCAGCTACCATGTAGTGAACCAGAAGCAAAAATTCTGCATGTTGTATCTTCTCTAAAAGAAAAGTGAAGCAAAAAAACTATTTGTGAAGCAAGTACTCCAATAACGTTTGAATTGAGGATTGATTCTGCAACCCTGTCTCTAAAACATCACATTAATTCCAAAATACTACAGAGCAGTTGAAAAGATGACTGTCCTGTGACTGTTGACCTAGCCACAGCTGAGAGTGTGATGGATTTAACATGAAAGAACTAATGTGAAATTTCCATACTTTATTGGGTGCAGGTGGTGACTGATACAACTGATGATTGTTTTGAATTGCACATATTGATACTGTCCCACTGATTTGTATTGCTTTAGCAATGCAAAGCAAATGTAAACTAGCATTAACTAGTCAACTAATCTATTTTTCTGACTGTTTCATGTCAAGGGAGTGGAAAAGCGGACAGATCATGCTGGTTTATTTTTTCTACCCATGTAGACTGGCTGGTCAAAAGGAGGACTAGCTTTTTAAGATTAGAGAAATCTAAGGGTTCTTTTCATTGCTTTGTTTGAAAGGAAATATTGTGGAGTTTCAGTGCTCTGGTGTACAGACAGAGAGTACAGGATGAACAACTTGTAAATTGTGACAGCAATTTCCTTCAAAAAAGCAAACCTTTGAATGTCCTGTGTCAGGTCTCATCCTGAGCAGTTTATCCTAGTTCTTTCCCTTTTCTTCAGCCTTTTTTATTGTTTCTGCATTGTTAGATATTATACCACCCTTCAAAGTAATTTTTTTCATCAGATATATGCTGATGCATTATTAAGGATAAATATTTAAGTGATGCAAAGGTCCCTCAACTTCTTTTGAACTATATTTTTAATATCTAGTAAAGTTGATGTTTCAAATAATTCCTGATCTTAGTACCCTAGGGCTTGCAAAACATCCCCAGTATTAATGAATGTAATCTGAGGAAAACATTTGTCAGAGTGAGCTGGGAAAGGAACCATGAAAAACGAATTACATAGACTGGAGCAAAATGGTTAGCCTTCTGATTATAAATCTAAAATATTAAAATAATGAATTCACAGAACCCTATTAGACATCAAAGCTTGTGTCTTATTGGGGTATGCTTTTAATTTATATGCCCTCTTTCAGGCCAAAAGCAAACCTGATAAATTGAACAGTGAATTCCTAACCTGATTGAAAAAACCTGACTCTGGATCGCTGTTGTCAATAGAAGGGAGACTGTGTAAGCTGAACTCTACTCAAGTAGATGCCTGTGGTATAATTTAATGGCACATTTTCAAACTTTACAACTTTTAAATACAGAGCTGAACTTTAAAGCAGCAACTTGGTAGCCGTTATGTTCTTTGCTCTTTTATTTCAATTTTCTTTGTTTCAGAAGTCTGCAACAGGGGCAGCTGTAGGAAGAGAATTTAAGTGTTTTCAGTTGGCAAGAGCAACAGTGTTAAACCTAATAAACATTACATCTTTTTCCCCCTTTTTCCAAAGGAGTGAGGAATGCGCTGAAATGAACATGCAGGCAGCTCATAATCTATACATTACCCAAACCCAAATTTCAGTTTAGGAATGTTTAAGCACTCTTCATTACATAGCCTTCCCATTTTAGAAGCATGAAGGTTTTATTATATTCTACCTAGGAATACATTAGGATTCCAGAGATGACAGATAAATATAGTGGATGAAGCATGTTAAACATCAGTAATGGGCAGACAGGATGAGAGAAGGTGAGTGATTATGGTGCTAATGTGAGATTTGGGAGACCTGCTTTCAATTCCCTTATCCAACACAGGCTGCGTCTCTGACCTTGAGCAAATTTGTCTCTCAGGTTTAAATTTACAAATGTGTTTAGGCACATAACTGCATCTGTTTAAACAAATACACTGCTGATGAAATGAATAGTAAGTTATTGATCAGTATATTTGCTTCCTCGGGCTTCTGTTTTTGCTCTGCAGAATTGGAGGTAATGTTGCTCCATTATCTTGGAGCTTTGTTGGGAGCATAAATAGCTTACTAGGCTCTTGGAATGCTGGTTGTCCAACTGTAGGAAGCGTCAGAATATCTCGTATGATTATGGCTCTGTGTGAATTCCTGTTGAGTTCCTTTCTGATATTGTATTTAGTTCTGATCAACTCATCTCAAAAAGCCTAAAGCAAACCCAAAGAACGGCTATGGAAATGATCAAAGGTATGTAATAGTTTCTGTACCTGGAGAGGTTGAATAGACTAGCACTCTGCAACCTGAACCGGAGGGGACTGAATGGGGATGTGATGGCAATCAATGCAGTTGTGAATAGGGAGCAATTACTGAGAGTTTCTCACCATATAATTGCCATAGACTTAGTTTTTTACCTAGCATACAATTAAACTGCAGGACCCTTTTCCAAGGGGATTATGGGTGACAAAAGTTTGATAGTTGTAAAACACATAATAGAAAAATTTCTGGATGAAACATCCATTCTGGATTATGGAACACAAAAAAAATGACCTTGAGTTCAAGAAATTCTGTAGGCTCAGGCTGCAGGAACCTGTGGGGAACTGCTGCCTCCTGTTTATCCTTATATATTTTTGACATACTTGGTACTGACCAAATCAGAGAGCATTCTAAGATAGATGAACCTTCTGTCTTGCCTGACAGATATTCTTATGTTCTTACTTTCTAAAGAGAAACAAATATAGACAAATATATTCTTTTGTGCACTTTGTTATATTTCATCGATTCAATGACAGATGCTAGGCGTGCTCTTTGCTAAGAAAGATGAAGGGAAAGGGTTGAAAATATATTTTTGCATTTATATTTTATCTTCTTTCCCTGGGAATGGGAAGGAAGGGATTCCCTTTGAAGAGCATGTCCTCCTTCAGTGACTGAATGTTTAGTATTAAGAGAAGGTCAAATGTAATGACAACCATCTTAGGAACAGACCAAGGAATCAGTTGTGACAACCTTCTGCCACATGTCACCTTTGCTCTAGAGAGGTAGTAAATCTGATGGCTTTCATCGTTCCCTTACCCTTGCCCAGTTACTTCTTGTTGATAAGAGAAAGCAGTCCTGGTTCAGCTGTGGTTAAAAGCCTGAGAGGTCATAAACACGTCCATATTTTTCCTATGCAAGCCAGCTGGTATCACAGTCACAGCAGAGTAGTGGGGGGAGCTAGTTGTTTTGGAGATGCTCATAGTAAAGGGAGGCATGATTCAGTCTAGCCTTGAGTGTTTTGAGTGAGGCAGACTGTGTACTTTTGAGGAAAGACGGGTCATAATTTGACTGTGAACGTCACCATGGCAATACGCAGCACCACCTGCTGGCCTATCTCCTTATAAGAGAGGAAGTTATTTCCTGATTTGATTTCCCCCAGCACTCTTCCTTGCAAAAACACCATTTGGAACAGGGCATCCTTCTAGGTGAACTTCTAGACATGCATCTCTCCCTCTGAGGTTTGCTAACACTAGTTGCCATGTGGAAATAGGGCATACCCAGCAGCAAAACATGGCACTTTCCTCCAGCAGGACTGGAATACAGCTTCCAGGTTTGCTGTAACCCCAACAGTCCCCGGAGTGAGGAACTGAGCTGAGACAGTTTATTTGCAAAACAGAGAGCTGTTTCGCTAGCAATAGCGAACTGAAGAACAAACAGAAAACTTTACACAAATCTGGCACTTGCTCTTTTCAAATTACAGCCATTGTATTTTTACTACAGATGAAAAACAAACAAGCTGCTCTGTCTTGTCTCTCTGAGCTTGCTTAAAAACTCAGCTCAGCTTGGCTGCATGTAGATCAATTTGTTACAAGAGATCAGCATTTCCTTTTTAACCTTTTGCACTGTAAGTCCCCATAGGATCCTGATGTTTTCATCAATTATATATTTTCATTTTGTACTGGTAATCAATAGCACTTTAGAACACTAATGTCATACCTTATCTTTGTCTTGGACTAGTAAGTGAGTAATAACTAAATAATGCATTTCAAACAAGAGAGCAAATGAATATTCTCCCTCCAGTGCACAAAGAAACATGCAAAAAGAAGTCACTGAACAATAGGGCATTGATTTTTATGGCTCCAAACTTTCCAGGTGCAGGCAGAAAAGACCAGAATAGAGTTTTAGTGCAATATCTTACTCCTGAAGTTTTACTTGGGCATGAAACTTCAAGATGCATCCCATTTCCTATGCATTACAACTGGGTAAAGATTTGCTGCAGACCATGGTAATGCTGATAATTCACAGTCTTTGGAAAGAAAAAGAAATGCTTTCAGTCCAGATTTATTGGCAAGGCTTTCTCAAATCCTATGTGTTCTCAACAGACAAAGCTTTCAGACAACTGATGTCTGGAAAACAAGGCCACACCTGTACTAGCAGACCTGAGAGGGTCAGGGAATAGCCTTAGACTCTGCTTTGCAATCATATGCTGTTACATTGTTAGCACACGTTTTGTCAGAATTTTGGCTGGTGCTCAGGAGCATTCTCCCAAGCAGCACTGGAGTGTGTGTAGATTGGGAGTCAGTGCTCTTGGCAAAGAGCTTGAACATGAATTCCCTATTTTGGGTATGAGAACTTGGCTGTGCAGGTTGGAACCATGCTGTGTCAGCTGGCCTTGAAGCCAAGGAGCAGCCTATCTCTCATTTAATTTGCTAATGTAGACATGGTCAATAGGTACTAGCTGCATTTGATAACCTTACTACCAGCTGGGGAAGGACAATCTCATGGCTACAGGGTTCATCTGGGACTAGAGAGATTCAGTTCCTAAGCATGGCACAGATTTTTAGTGTAACTTGAGGAAACAGACCCTCTGTGTTTCTTGTTTCACCTATTACAAAAAAAAAAAAGAAAAATACCCAGAACTTTCTTACTTTAAGTACTGTGACAATGACATGTGGAAAGATGTCACAGATGGATAGTAATCTATTTAATACAGCAATAGTCTCTTATTAGATGTGTCTAGAATAATGGGGAATTCAACTGACTGAGAAAAGTTTCCAGTTCTCTCTCTCCCCCCACTGTTTATTTCGCCAGATCAAACTGCTTAGCTCAAACATTGAGGACTCTGAAAGCACTGCAATTTGGCTGTGTTATTTTTGTCTTTTGTGAATTCAGCCCACCAGTGTACTAGTAAGGATTGGACCCCTGCTTGGAGTTTGTCAAAATATGTTTTGAGCCTGAAATATTTTGAAGACGACAGACATATGGCATTTTCTAAGTAAAGTCTGTGTCACTGGAACACAGCTGTCAGTGATAGAGTGCTGCACAATCCCAATTAAAATAATAACAACAATAGTAATAACAAAGACAGAAAAGAATAGTGAAAAACTGTTGAAGATCCACAGAAGATGTTTTTTCACTCTGATTCAGATAGCACTTAAACTTATCCTTAATGTTAAGCACGCTTAAGCATCTTTCTCAAGTAAAGACCGATATCATCTGATTTTGGTAAGAGTAGTGCATGATGCTAGACAGCTATCATGTCCAGAACTAGATTCAAAACAAAAGAAGCATTTACTCGGACAAATTTCTCTCAAAAAATTGATTACCTGGTGATAACAGCACTGGAGTTTGCCCTCACTGAATTTAACATACTGCTCTTTATCAGTTCTTTATCAGTCAAGCCACAAGATTAACAGAGGATTCCCAAATATGTGCTAATGTGTTGATGTATGTACTGATAAAATTATTCTGGCGAATCAGTGTAAACTTGCAGGTGCAAGTTTAGGCATGCTGCATTTTTCATAGAAGTAGTGTTGCATTTGAATAAAGTGCCTCTGCCTTATTCTAAGAAGACTGCATTTGTTAGCATGATGACTGAGTTGCTGGGAGTATATATACTGAGTAGGTATATATGCTGCATCAGGTTATTACACGATAGTGTTTTAATGTATTGCAGTGCCCTGTCATGTGTTCCTTCTGTCAGCCAAGTTACACTCTCCTGTGGCAGTGAAATGAACAAAAAACCTGCGCTTTGGATATACTCACATATATCAATATATATCCGAGATCCTTTGGCTTGATTCCTTATCATAGAACAAGATGTCTCCATGTATTCTTTATCTGGATATGTTTTGTCTGCCAACTTTGTGGCATTTCATTATTCTTTTACATTTCACATGCTGTATTCATGCTGTATTATATTTCACTAACTAATTTAATTCTGAACATGCAGGTCAAGAAACTTCTGTCTTCCTTAAGGTATATTAAAAGTGAACACTTAAAATGATTCACCCTCTAACTTGATTTTTCAAAATCTGTCTTTTTTTAAATCCAGAATGTTAAATATGATTTTGACAGATAGTCAGCAACAAATGTCTGAAGCTCTAGGAATGAAGAATGTTTTCTCTGATTTCATGTGTTAAAATTTATAAGATCTAGACAAACTTTTCTTCCTTTTTTATGCTCAAGCAGTTAGAACATGGAGTAGCATGTTTAATTTGGCCTGAAATCCTTTCTTTTCTAGCTTCTTGCACATACTTCAAGTGTCTGTCAGTGCAAAGTACATAATTCTGTAATGAGTATTTCTCAAGACTGCCCTTTAGCTTAAGATAGTCCTCGGCTGTTCAAGGGCTTTCTGCCTCTAAAGATTCATCTATTCCTCCAGTCACCTCAGATCTTCATGCCAGCACAGGTGTGAATTGAAGAAGTTTTCAGACTTTCCTGACAAACTTTCTGTACAAAACCCATTAAGATTTCTGTGCAGATGAGGGTAGAGAGGAGACCTGTTGAAGTGGATATGCTTCTTTTAATCTTGACTACAATACAATCAGATTTTTCTATTGATCTTTGATCTGAAGTACAAAACGTCGCTTAAGCCACGGGAATTCAATGTATCTATTGAATTATCTGTCTATCTAGCAACAGCAGAGTCAATTTTTAGAAATACATATTCGCTTACTGTATCATTTTAATTATATTATTTGAGCATCTGACATACGTCTTTGGTTTTCAGAAGCTTGGAGAAAATTCTGTCTTCACAGGTATATGCACAGTGGAGCTACTTTTTTACTCTGGAGCTGAATTTTATGCTCAACACTTATATGCTCTCAAGTCATCCTACTGAGGCTACTGAGAGTCTTTAACTTCAGTAGGAATTTGGTCAGGCCCTAAAGAAAGTTGTCATTAGCCGCGAAAACCAACAAAGAAGCATTTCTACAGAGAAATTCAATCAAAATATCCCTCTTCATGAATTAGAAAAGGCAAGAAAAGAAAGACTTGAAGAAACCAGCTAAAATGATGTAATTAAATATCTAATATCTCAGACAATAGAAATTTATACAGTTCCAGATTATTTTATTTCTTTATTCTATGGACAATAGAACTTATCAAAGGTGATGCACCCATGAAATTATAAGCATCTTTATTGTGGATTATAACATAAATTTTTCCAGTAATGAAACTCTCATGAGTTACAAGGCCAGAATGAATACAATGTTCTAACATCTTTTCTTCCCCATTTGATTTCAAAGTTCCCAGAATGAAAAATAGCTTAACTGCCCAGGATGCTCCAGTGCCCAGCTTTCCTGGTCATTCACAGACATTTCCACCCAGGGTACTCTCTGAAGCAAACCAATTTTTTGTGGTCATATTTACCCAGGGGTTGAACATTTTGCTTTGTGGGCAACATGGGTAAGACTAAAAAACTTTAGATTTCTCCACTCTGTGAAGAGTTCCAGCACCATCCCAGAAGGTCTATTGTGCTCTGTTCTTCCTCATGACACACTTTGGCATGTGTAGCATATGCATCACACTATAAAATCTCTCTTCTGGCAAACTGTAATGCAACCCTCCTATCATTTCAGACATTTTGACCTGAAGAAGTAAACATGAAAACAATACTATACTGGTGGCATATAAGCACTCTCTGGGGCTCATGGAAGGGCTGTGAGGAGACTAAGGAAAAGTACTATGAGTTAAAAGTGCAGTCAATGCGCTCCAGCAGTGGCTGGGTGTGGAAAGCATAGATGATAACTAATAGGCTGCACTTCACCTAGAGACCAGAGGTCTTTGTTTGGACTGGACTTCAAATTTTACAGATGGTGATGAAAAGGCACAACTGACTGATTGCATGAATTTTTTATTTATTTATTGTGATAATAAGGCAGTTCAATTTTTAGAGCTTGCTTAAGTATATGCTTCATTAGCAAATTAATAGATGGTGGGTGTAAGTGATGAGGAGGAAGGAAGTTTTTCCTCTTTGATGGCTTTCAAATTCTTTATTGTACAAACAGAACCTGATTTCTGCTAAAATATTTATAAGCAAAAAATAAGTGAAGTCATTGTTTACGAGGTGCAAGGCTACAGCAACAACAGCGCAAACACTGTATGACATGCTGGTTTCTGAAATGTAGAGGTCTGTTTTGAGAACCAAGTTGTCTCTCATTGGCATTTTGTTTATAATTTACATCCATTTGGGAAATGAGCCCTCAGGAGGTTGAAATATAATTATCCAGTTACTTGTTCTTGATGGGAGAAAAAAGAAAAGTCAAACTCCCACAGGGAACTCTACAATATTTTACCAAATCATCTGAAAAAAGTTTACTTCTTCATTTTCAATGAACTACGTTAATACAGTGACATTCATAGAATCACTCGGTAAGGGCATATGGACTTCTTGAGAGAAAGTATTTATAATATATTTATAATAACTGACTTGATATTTCAGTGTGTATCCCTGCCTGTTGTTGGTTTTCAGTGGAAGAGGATTAAATGAAAAAACAGAATATGTTCTGGGAGGGGCAGAGAGCAAAAAATGATAGAACTTTTCAATGTCTCAGCAGTAACTGCTTGAGATCAGTAATATCAGCAGTAATGTGAAATATTTTGCATCCTCTTATTGCTTATGTAAGAAAGACTTATTCTTCAAAGATGTGAAAGCACCATTTGTGGCAGTAATGTGGGAATGAAACTTGTGAGAAGACATCATGTTCCCATCTGTTTTCAGAGAAGCTTAAACAATGGCCAAATCCACCAAATAGCTTCTGCTGTGTGAACTTGTGAAGGGGTTTACGAAGTCTTATGGCTTCTGCATCTGAAGTTATGCATTCAAGTCCAGAACAACTGTCTGTCAAGTACAACAGCCATTGTGTACAGACATGTCTGCACTGGCGGGCAGAGGCACCATCAAAGGTCTGCTGTGGCAGTGCACTTTCATCTTGCTTGTTTACAAGATCCTGTATATCCTGGAGCAGAGAGCAACTCAGTTCTTTGTCAAACTCTTCCATTTCTGAATGCTGGCTTCAGGGTGTTTTAGATATTTTAAAGAACAAAATGTGATAATGCCAGGTTATCTTCTTGTGGTACTTTTATCTATTTTTGTATCAGTAAGTTGTTTAGTGGCACTTGTGTTTTTTCCCCAACAAGTCATATAGTCTCCAACCTGTCTGACTAACTGCGTAATTTAACACTGATCTGTGCTTTTATTTTTTATGATCACTTTGCTGTCTCCCTTGTTGGAATGTTGGCTTTCAGGGAAGCTCAGGAGGGCACATATTTTTTTAGGGACTGTTTAGCTAAAGAGCAAATGGAGAGGCCATTTATCCTGACATTAATTAGTCTGGCAATTATACTTCCTTTTGGTATTGTGGTGGCAAGGCATTGCTTGATAAATAAATGAAAATAAAACAATATTTTTTTTTCTCATGGAAGCACACTCAGAACTTCAACAGATCCCAAAGTCCAATAATTCTGGCCAACTCTGCCATTTACCTACAACCTGACTGAACATCTCCCAAGTCCAATGGGACTTTGGAGCAGGTTGTACTTTATTTCTCAGTAGTCTTTGCTTTGATGTATGTTACTGTAGCTGGGCACTCCTTTAAATTAGTGTCTGTAAGCCAGGGAGTGAAATCCTCCTTGCAGACATCAGTTTATCATCTTGGAGAGTATCCCTCCCAAGCGTAGGTGGGGTACAGTGTGAGTTCCGGTACAGTAGTTCTGCACCAGCAGGGGAATTCTCTTGTAAAAAGGAAATCCTCAGGAGAGAGATGGAGAAAGGGATTTGAATCCTAAATCACACGTAAATCCTTGAGAGACTTGTGTGAGAAACTTGCTGTGTCCTCCTCTTTGTGCTGCAGAGGTAGACTTCAAGAAGTTAACCCAGCCATTGCTCTTAGTGCAGTTTTGGCAGCACACTTTGACCAGGCATCAGAACAAGCCTTCTCTGGTTTGCTGAACTGGTGGTGTAAAATCAAATTTATTTATTTATTTATTTATTTATTTATTTATTTATTTATTTATTAAAAGCTATTTATCTCGTGTTTTCGCCTCAAAAATGCACTGTCAATAAACAATTTTGATTGAAAGGCGTGTATGTTTTATCTAGTAAATCCAAAGAGGAGTTTTAGAAAATGTAATTTCAAGTGAATGAGAAAAAGAATAAATTATAATATTGTGATCTTGTAAAGTAAGAGTGAAAAAGAAAGAAAGGCTGAAGCACTATACAGGGTCTATGCCATTTTCTCTTCCTTTGTCAGGATATATGAGGGGGAAAAAAATGTGTGCAAAAGAATATTTAGAAACAAGGAAATACTTACATGAAATAACCTTCCAGACTAATGGGAATGGATCTCTTGTGATTTTAAATGTATTCCAGTACTATGCTAACACATGCAAAGGATGAAGGAAACAAATTACAAATGGAGAGAGTGTCAAATTCTCAAATCAAGACAGAATAATTCATCCTAAGAGATAATTTATACCGACTAAGCTGTCTGAGGCTTTGGAGATCAGCTTTTGGCATGTCTTTCTCTACAGCTTGCACAGTGGACCACAACGTAGTGCATAGATGATTCATGGGCTGGAGACTTTCTGCACTTGCGGGGTCCAAGGTGGGTTGGCTCAGCTACAGAACAATTTTTAAAATTCCTTCGCACCTTATATCTTGGGCTTCTTTTCAGCAACTTTGCACTCTGACTTCTCAACAGCTGAACAAGATATTAACAGGATAAATTACTCACTCACTACATGTAAGCAAATTACAGGAGAGATGTGACTTATGAAAACAGTTGTGTCTCAGATGCTTAGACTACAGCTATAATGGTGGTAAAGATGATATAATAATATTAATAATGAGACTATATTACTATTAAATAGACTGCAACTATGTCTTTATTTACCTTCAAAGCTGTGATTTACCAGTACTGTCTGTTCGTTCTCTGCCCGGTAAAAGAGGGAAAAAAAACCCCAAAACAAGAGAACCGGAAAATACAGAGAGGATTCTGGCCAAGATGAGCAGATTGAGGAAAGTAATAGCATGATTTTTTCTGTCATCAAGGATACAGGGAAACACAAGAAAACTGGTTTCATAATATTTTCTTTTTTTTTTTATATTTTGAAATTAATTTAAAATAATTTAAATAGTTCATATAACTTTGCAAAAAGACCTTGGTAACTCTTTGGATTAGTGATATTAAAAATCAGATGGAAAAAATAATAGTATCCCCTTATGCCAGTAAAAGCAGAGACTGAACTTTTAAAAGCCTGTTGTCATTAAAGTCTGCAGCATTTGAAATATCTAATAAAGCTTATGATGATAATTCTCCATCCACTGCAGCTCTTTCTTTTTTTAATCCATTTTTGCTTTCCCTGACTGTTTGACCTTCTGAGTGATGCTAAAATTTATTGGAGAGTCAAAAAGTCATAGGGGCCCACATGAGACAAAGCAAGACAAATGAAGATAGGATATCTAGGCAAAATCAACACATTTTTAAAGGCTACTTTATACTATGCAAAACATACCAGGGCTGTTTATAAGAATGGTAGATGGAAGCATGTTTTATACAATTAAAGGTTCTTTTTATGCTCTTATGGAGAAAAACTTGTTCGCAAGCTTCACATTCCAGGACCTGTAACCAAATGCCAAGACTTTTCAGATGTGCCAAGTTCAAAATCTAAGATTTCATGTCCACTTGCCAGCTCACATTTTTCATTTGGCAGCAGTGTTCTCTCCAGTCCTGCCAGTAGCTGGCCCCTGAGATGCCTCCTTACGAGGCCTGGGATTTAATTTAAATTTTTGTTTTTTCAAACATTATTTTTCTGTGAACATGAAAGTCCAAAATTTCCAGATAAATCCAGGCTGAGCAGAACCCATTTTTTCCTACTGAAATGTCTCCAAGAGAGCGCCTGCTTTGAGAAAACCTTGGAAATGATATCTGACTTAGCCAAGGGAGTTTATTTGTTACCTGCAGTGATATTTCTCTGTGAATACACTTTTGTCAGGGGAATCCTCTTTCTTTACTTAGTGCAAAATTTTTTTTTGTTCATTTTCTAACTGTGCATGCCTAATTCCCCTTTCTGTTAATGAGAATTTAATGTCCTCTTTGAAATCAAGAAAAAAAAAATTCTACGCATCTGATAAAACAGAGCTTAAAGAGGTAGGGTGACAGCACTTGAGAAGGGGGAAAATAGCTGCCTGGCTGTGAGTTTAATGCTTTTCTGCCACAGGAGTCAAACTGCAGAAAATTGGTGGTGGTATGTTTTTTTTTTTTTCCCCCTTAATGAAACAGTACTTGAAAGGGAGAGGCAATAGGAATTGAGTGGTAAAAGAACTGTGAATTTTCTGTGTGTGACTCGTGGAGTGATTCCCTAAAATAAATAAAACAAAACTATTCAAAACAAGACAGTGGAAAAACAGGTCGCATAAATTGTACTGACCTTACTTTGGAGCTCATCCCTTTTCTGTCTTGTGTTCTCAGTTTAATGGTGACCTTGCAGACTAGACCTGGACAATTTAAAACAAAAGAGTTTTTCCTTGTTGTGATGCCCTCTAGTAGTCCATTCATTCAAATTTTAAGCAAATTTTCTGCCAACAAATCACAATGACATATTTATTCTTGCAATCCCCCTTGTCCACCCTTAGAGAAGATCCATGACTTAGCATATGAAGCAGATTACCTTTCACCCCAATTAATGTTTTTATAACGAGCACCAAAAGAAGTAATAATGTTTTGCCAGTTATTATCGAGTGTTACCGGGGCAATCTCTGAAACTCAAGACTCAGGTCATTGACAGCAGTGACATGATGGCAGTCACGTTGCTGAGGTTTAAGCCCTGCTACAGTGATGAATAAATTGATCAATTTAATTTTCAGTACTAACAGTTTGAAGCTTTGAGTAACAGAATGAGAGAGATACAAATGTCCAGGGGTTTTGAAGAGGTTAGATTTGAAATTCCACCCATTTCCAAGCCTATTCAAATGTTAATTAAGAGAGAACCTATGAAGAAATAAAATAAGGAATTATGGTCATGTTTTGTCTGAGAAATAGAACCACATAATTTTTAAATACAGTGATAAATATTTTTATACTATTATATGATAAGACACTATAATAAATTATATTTTGCAGCTTGTCAGTAGGTTGATTGTGTTGCACAACCTTCTAGCTAGCAAAACTCAGTTGTCTCCGTTTTGAAGAATGGGAACCATCTGAGATGTTATTAAACTGCCTGATCCTACCCCTCTTTTCTTGTCTTTTAAGATTGTGAAGTAATGCTTAAACATACCTTAAGAATACCAGACAAAGAAACAAAGGCACTTGATAGCTACCTGATAGAAATAATGCTTCTAAGTTGTTCCTTGGATTTCCTCTATAGGGAAAATTAGGCTGTTTTTGAAAATCTGTGTTTTAACAAGAAGAAATGCCTTGCATATAGAAGTTTAGCAAGGAGTCACACTGGCTTACCAATAAACCTTTTCCACTTGAGGTGTAGTGACTAACAGCACTGGATGCAGGTGGCATTTATATGAAGTATTCCCTTCTTCCAGTCTATTTTTTCTCTCTTTTATTGCAATTATGGCAGGTTATTTATGGCAATAGCCACTTCCACCCCACCTCAGGAAATCTTTCTACAAGACCTAAAGAAAGACAAAGAGCAGATGGACATCTGTCTATGTATGTGTATTTGTTTTATGACTTTTCTCCCATTATCTTAGGTATTAATGTAATTTAATACTGTTTGTTCATTTCTCAACCCCTTCTTTACATTAGAGAAGTAATATAGCTCTTCTTTTTTACTGAAAAATCTTCATTAAGCTCTTTTGCTCATGATGGTTGAGCAAATATCTTTTGAACGTCCTCCCATAGGGAAAACCAGGGTGGGTGGGAGGGCAGTTATTACGTCACATTAAATGACAGAAAGTTGTCTTTGGGAGAGGAAAACCTTCCCTCCAGACCCTATGTTACAGAGGCAGCCACTCAGACTGTGCTTTATTATTAACTTGGAAGTGCCTGCCTGGCACTTGGGATCCTGATGAGCATTGCAGGCACATTTGACTTCCCTTTGGCATAGGTTAGACCAGGGGTACAGCAGAAAGTCTTCCCTGCAGCACCGAGATTCCTTGGCACATAGAGTAGGCTGGAGCCACAGTGTTCCTCAAATGGTTGGTGGATTTGTAATATGCCAGCACTGAGAATATGAGCCATCTCATCCAACTGTGTAAGATTGAAAGCAGATTTTAGTCTCTAGGTTTCAGTTTCCTTCCTTATGAAAAGTAGCATTTACTTTGTCTCTCAGTATTTTCATGCATTTTCAATTATTAGACTTAAGAAACTTTTTGCATTGATAGCCTTAGACAGAAAGATTATGTAAATTCAAAATATTGTGTTTGATACAAAATGTTTCATCTCAAAGAGTTTCTTTTGAGGCTGACAGTTGTAAAATTTCAATATGCATTAAAATTACTTATTTATTTAGACTAATGTGTTGTCATAACAGATAAACAATCACAAGGAGAAGAGTGGTTTCCTCCATGGTTGTATGCCAAGATGTGACACATCCTTTCTTTACTGTGTGTCTGTGTGTGTGTGTCTATTTCTGTTGCAGGTAGGCTTTGAGGTACAACAAGTGTTGGCCATTTCTGTGCCCAGTCATCTGGAAGCTCATACAAGTTGAGCTTTGCTGCTGAATGCAACAGTGAGCAGGGACGGTGGCAGGGTGGCATTGCCCAGCTGCATTTTCTTGTGAACAAAACCAAAAGAAACTGAGTCAGGCTGATCTTTAGTTTTAAATTGACAATGGCATTTTAATATCGTTCACATGTTGCATCCGAAGCCCTGTGGGCAAATTTCTGTTCCTTTCTGTTCTGCATAATAAGTGACTTGGGCTCAGTTCTTTGGTTCTCTGACTGTTTCACAGTTCTCTGAAATTCATCCAGCTTCACAGACCTGCTTCCTACCTGTGCTCATATCGGAAAAGATGCCGAAACAGCTGGGAGATGTATTATCTATTTATTTATTCATTACAAATGCTTCTTTGACCTGGTGAAATCTGGTGAGCTGGAAAAGTCTTTTTTATCGCTCATGTTACCTCGTATCCTCTGCAGGAGTCACAGCGGATTTAAAGGTCATTTGAAAAGCAGCCTTTTGCTCTTTGACAGCCCTTTCAATATTAACCTCCAGTTCTGTTTTACAAAGTCATCATTATTAACCGTTTTTGTGGCTACTGCTGTTTTCCTGGGATTGCAGAGAAACCTGAGATACTAATTGCAATGAACTAATTTGGCAATATCATGCAAACTTCCTTAAGGCATTAGTTAAGAATATATTTTCCTTTACACAAAGAGTATTTGAAAGAGGGAACAGACTGCAAATGCAGCAGAAGGTAGGCTTTTGTTCTCCTATACTTAAGAGTAGATGGTATAATTAGCTTACATTGTAGTTGAATGTATCTCTCAGAATGAGAACATACAGAATTAAACAGTAGCTTTAGCTTAATGATAATCAGTGATAATGATGATAATAATAATAGTACTTAGAACTTTAATGCAGAGATTTGCATCTTGAAAGTGCTATGCTAAACATTGACTTAATTACTGTCACCTCTTCAGGGAAGGTAGGTATTATTGCCCTGACTTAATAGAGAGAGAAATAGAGATATAAGAAAATGAAATGACTTGCCAAGGGCTCTGCAAGAACCTGTAAAGGGATTCAAAGTTTCCAGGTCCCTTTACTGTATGCTCCCTTATACCCGGCTAATTATGCACATTGTAGGGTTGCTCTGTGCTTTTGAAACTTGAGCCAATGCCTTTTTAAATTAGATCTGTGAGTAACATGTTTTGAAGGTTGTATTTTTTAATCAGTCTGTGATTGGAAAAAATATTTTAATTCAATTTTTCTCTCTAGGTCAACCTGAAACATATAGTTGGAGGGCAAATTCTCAGTTTTGTTTCTAAACATATATTTATTAATTCTTTCAGAAAAAACTTCAGAAATAAAGGTCAAAATTTTGTACAGGGTAATTCAAGAAACAGATTTCTTCGAAATTGCTTTCACTATTAATTGTGGAGAGTGTTTGTGTGCCCTGAAATTATTTACCAAATTCCAAATTTAGTAAAGTTGTCTCTGACATGAAAATTGTGTGTTTTTTTTGAGTATGTATCTTGTAGACATATTTTGCTTGGTTCTTATTAAAATCTGAATCTTTCTGGCTCAGTTATTTCTCCTCATGGAAGAACTGGAGATCAGTCCTGTGATTTGATTACTTGCAGAATACATGATGAGTAAAATGGTATGATAAACAGCTTTCTGACCATAGCCACAATTTAAGGTCATGATAAGATACTGTAAGATGAATTGTTTTCCATAAGCTTTTAGCTATAATTATTTCCCTGTGTAAAAGACATTAAAACTAGACTACAGGAATGAATTTTGCTTTCACTGCATTCACTACACTTTTAGCATAGATCTTGTAGGCACTGCAGTTCTGGTTAATTAAGTCTGAGTCGTAGTTCACTTTGATAAGAAATGTGGTTCCATATCTGTAGAGCATAAGGCAATAAAGGTGCCAACATCTGCATTTGCAGGATTTAGAAGGGGCTTTTGATAACTATTTTCTCTGCTTCCTACCTTCTGTCACCTTTGCTTAACAGCAGATCAGCACACACAAGCTCGCAGGTATTTAAAACCTGGATGTGCTGAGAGTCTTTCTGTGAACAAGGTGAAGTTTTCCTCTATACTGGCAGCCTTGCTGGACACAGCTGGTGTCAAGTTTAAGTGTTTCAGTACCTATGATGTACATGGGCATTTGCTGGTACTCCAAAGAGAGATGACATCCATAGGTAACAGCTTCATGTAGCTTTATTGATTTTTGCATTGTACCACCAGTCATTTCTGGGCATGTGAATCCCTTGCGGAGCTTCTCATGACAGTCTGACCTGACCTAAAGCTTCAGATAGTTTTTATAGATGAACTTGAGGAATGCTTTGCCTGTTTCCAGAACAAGATAGCTAATTCATCCAGCTAATCAAAACATCAAACATTTTTATCCAGCATGCTCTAACTGGGATTTTCATTAAAGGCTTTTCCTTTTTTTACTTTTTTTTCTTATTGTTATGACTGAACATAGCAACAGAAATTAGAAACAGTGAGAAAACAATGGAGAATCTTTCTGAAAGACCACCTTTGTCTTTGCTTTCAACAGACATTTTACATTGAAAGCTAAATGCTTTTGTAACATTCACAGTTTTCCCGTCAGGGTAAGTGTAAAGAAAATATTTCTGTAAAGGTGAAATAGGCCATAAGAGAATGAGTGGCTAGTCGTACAGCTTAAGTCTTTTCTTGGAAAACTGATTTTTTTCCCCCAACAAATTGCTTTGAAAGGATAATATGGGCTAAAACTATTCCCAGGCATTATTTAGCAAATAATTTCAATGAAGTTAAAGAGAACCACAATCTAACCATAAGCTAACAGAAATGTGCAATCTTTTGTATAGTTAGTAAGAATTACTCACTGCTCTAATACAACTGAATGGCTTTTGGGGAGGTGGAGCATGAACAAAATATTAAATTTGGTTCATCCTGACAATCCATATTAGAATATCAGAGATGAGTTGTTGTCTCCACATAGTTTAACAAACTCCTGACTTTGAGAGGTACTAAATAAGATGTGAGACCTAATGGAGTGGAATAAGAAATACGGACCTGAAAATGAGACTGTGCTGTATTATATGTTGATCACACAAGGTGGCAGAATGAGCTCAGGGCTGTCCCAGAAATAAGAGGCAGTGAAGCATCTTTGCTTTCAGTCAACAGTGTATCCTTGCTTGCCCTCGGAATAAGCCAAACTGCTTCTGCACATGTAGAGGGATGGAAGGAGAGTATTTTAATACAGGATTTTTTGACGATTATCCAAGTGCTTCAATTTCATTTGGCAATTTAATGGAAACTGTTAAAAGCTTGTGGCTAACTTTGGAAATGAATAATCATACAATGCTGAATCTGCTCACATATTCAGTTTTATTGAAAACACAGTTTACTTTCTATTGATACATTGATTCTCTAAGTGTGGCTGAACTCTTCAGATGAAGGACAGCTGCAAGAACAGGCACGAAGGGAACATTTTGCTTTTCATTATCGATTTCTGGCTAAATTCACTTCTATTGTGAGTGAAACTCTATTGACTTTCCTTGTGTTGCATTTACTTATATGCTCTGCCTGAGCATGGCAGGCAGATATATGTGGCTGAACAGAGGGCAACCCAGAGAGGATAAATTGAAGTCCAAGGCGAAGAGATTACTCTTCAGCAATTTCATGTTTCTGCTTTGGCCAATGAGTTGGGGGATAGTAAAAACACTTCTTTCTACACCTGTACAGCTATCAGATGCCCTCCTTGACCTCTCAGCCTGCCCTCCTAATGCTCACTTCCAGGGGCAGGGCTGAGCTGCATCACCAAAGGAACTTTTGGATGCAGGTTGCAGGTGAGCTCCTACATTTGTTTTCTCAATTTGCCTCTGTAGAGCTATGGGACAGACAACCAGTGTACCAAAATGATGGAGAATTTCAGCGATAATGAGGGACTTCTTCCAGTCTTCTGATGTGAAGCATAAAAGCAGGGTATGTGTTGAGTCAAATTAATGGTTGCTTGAAGAGATATATATAATTGTAGAATTAATTTTAAAAGTCTCTGATAACATATTCTGCATCTGAATTTACTCCTGTCCATAAATGAAAGAAATAACTGAACAGGATAGTCTTATAAGTAAGGGTTTAAGGACTAATATTTGTGCATTGCTCCCTATGCAATATATTTCTGGAAGCTCATTAGAAGCTATTAGAGATTATTCACCCTTGCAACCTTTTCAGCAGATGTTCAGCTGTTTGTTTTTTCCTTCACTGCCTTAAGATATTTGGCTGAGCATTAGAACAAGACTGGAACAGGTCAGGAAAGTATTTATTTCTCAGAAAATTAAATTAACTAGAAAAATAGATGGTAATTAATAAAATAAGTCATCTGTAATGTATTAATGAGAACTGGAAAACAAAAATTGACTGAAAATTTGAAATTTAGAGGTAGAGCAGACACTGGAATGGCAACCTTTCTCTTTGCAGGGAGAGAAGGTTACAAAATGATAAAGAGGAAAAGAAAGAATCAAGATAAAAAGGAAAAGAAAAAAGTTAATGATGAGATCTGGAAAACTTCTTTTGCATCAGCTGCATTTGCCTTTGACCCTTCAGTCATTCAGTGGAGCTGCAGTCTGTGAGGCTCATGAGACTTCCTGAATGACCTACGGTCCTGTCTAAAAGAGTTTTATTTTGACCCACACCTTAATGCTCAGCTTCAGGCCTGAGAGCTCCCTGTTATTGTATCCAGCTCATTCCATAGTCATGTCCTGGGTTTCAGCTGTAAGCTTCTGGTTCATAGCTGAGCCCCTGCATTTGTGTGATATCTCATCCACTGTCCCACTGCAAAACCAGGGAGGTTATTTTTAATTGCCAGTGGTTTTACCTTACCTGCTTGAATGTACACTGCACAGGCTTGAGTCACTCACACACACTTCTCAGACTAGATGAGGTAACTGTGTGGAGACAGCTTCTCAAAATGCCTCTCTGCCGTGACTGCCTGCAAGTCCTCCCTCTTTTCAGTACAAAGTCAGGCACTAACAACCTAAACCACTGCAGGGGATGCTTTGAGTTAAACTTCTAGCCTTGCACAGAAATGGGCAAAAATTCCCTATACCAGCTCCTTACCACCTCTCAGTCACTAATTACTGCCTTGCAGTCTGATCTGCCCTTTGACAGCGTGCTGCCATTGATGGGGTGTACCTAAGAGAGCTGGAGCTCCTCAGGATATCCAGGCTGGGGGCTATGGAGCGGTGAAGGGTAATGGCTAGTGAGCTGGGGCACATGGCTGGGCTCAGACAGGCATTTCGGTGCCATCTCTTATGGTATACCATTCACATGGTCCAAAGCTGCAGTGCAATTTGACAGATAGGACGATGAGACTGAATACACTGAATACAAGTAGTGGGAAGCAATCTTTATATAATAATTAATTATTTCATGTCAGAAGAGGTATTGGAGGCCATCTGCACCCTGAGAGAGTAGCTTGGCAGTGAGACAGCCATGGCTGAGCCAGAGCAGAAATGCAGAGCTCTTCTCCTAAGTGAGGGTGATGTGGGGCAGCTCCTTTTGTCCATTTCCAAAATAATTTCACAAAGTAATGTCTGCATATTGTTAAAATAAGCAGCAACTGATTGAGTTTCAGTCGATATCTAACAGTCTCAGTAGCCTTAGCCAGTGCCCCTGAAAAGCAGAAAGCAAGCAGAAGTGTAGAAATACTAGAGAGCTGGCACTGACAGCAGTGTAGTGAGTCAAGGTATTAATGGCAGTGATGCAGGTGCTCACACAGACTCCATCCTGTTAAATGCGGGTGTAATTCACACCTGTCCAGTGCACATGCAAGCAGAGCACACTGTCTCTGGACACATATGCACATATACACCCAATAGGTACAAATATATGCTACCAAAGTGTGGTGGTGTGTGGTTAAACAAAGCAGAAGGGGTGACAATATGCTGTGGAGTTCATGTGGTCACTGAAAATATTCTTGTTTGGGCCTGCTGCTGAAAAGCTTGCAGGTCAAATGCATATGGATGACTCCAGTGTCTGGAAAAACATGCTGTGGCACTGCTGTATTGTACTGGAAGCTACAGACTGTCCCTGACAGCCTTTGTAAGGCGATATGAAGCAAAATACCTGTGAGAGTAAGGAAGTAATTCTGTTGATTAATGTCAGTCTTGTTGGTATTGATGATTTAGCCGCCTGCACAAAACAAACGTGGATTATCAGTTCATCTTGAAAAAACTTGTACAACTGAATAAAAGAAGTTGTTGCCTAATCTATTTCATACTAATTGCTCCATGCCACAGATTTAGAGTCTGATTCAATATGAATTGACACGGAGGAGAGAGACTCCATTCACTGCAGTAGTCTTTGGATCAAGGTTTCATTTCAAAGTGAGTGAATACTTCATGCTAAATTAGCATTCATCTAAGTTATCACTCTCTGTTTCTTGAGAACCAGACAGGCTTGATATTTTCTCTGTAGTCAAATGAGTGTTAGCACTTACATACTGGATTGCAAGCCAGCAAAGCCAACCTGACCACATCAAAGTTTTGGTAAGAGCTGTGGCCCTGTGGGCTGCTGCCTGTGACAGACTGCCTCAGTCAGATATCTGATATGGGGCTCTCGCTGCTGTGCTGCTGCACAGTCATTTACCACCCAACAAACATTTAGTGCTTATGAGGCATTTTTCAAAAACCTCACTGGGGCCATACCTGGAGCTTTAGCTATTTAAACATCTTAAAAAATCTGTCCCTTGAGAGGATTTAACTCTGCAGGATTTAGGCTGCTAAGGTCTGCATCATCAAAGAGACCAAAGTGTCAATCCATCTCTTTTCACGCCTAAGGACATAATAGCATCATGCCCCCTCCCATGAGAGGGTACTGCAGAGAAATTTCCAAGCTCTCAGCACCCAAACTAGCTAGCTCTGGAAGCAGATGGAGTATAATTATAGCAGCGTTGAGCTGCACCTGAACTAATTAGCTCTGCTGAGAAACAGGGATTGAATTTAATAATGCATGTTCTTCCATACCAAAAAGGCTAGGCTGCCTTTGAGACCCGTGTGACTGTCTCTGCATGGTGCTGTGCTGAACTCTGTGGATGTACTGTGAAAGTCAGCTCAGAGCTTTTCTGTCACCATAATCTGCTGCACAATGCAGGCATCACCTTGTCCCAGCATTCATGTACCATTGGCATAATTACTCTGTATCTGTCACTTACCTCCTGACTATTAGTTTAGCATGTTAAGTTTTGCATATGCTCAAGATTTTGCTGCCCAAACTCACCTAAATATTGAGATCCACCTCAAGGATTTCTGTAGCCTAAAACCTTGAAGCCTTCAAAATGGGACTGTGTTTGCTATGGACCTGGTGTTACCAGCATGGTCACAATGTGCTCAAAGCAAATGGTAGCTGTGAGAGAAAGGTAGAAGATTAAGGTTCAGATCCCTGCTCTGGAGGTAGTGATACCTATCAGAAGTGGAATTGAACCCCCATCTTAGTTATGTTTCCTAATTGCTGGAGTTAAAGACACTCTTTTTACCTTACCTGCTTGAATGTACACTGCACAGGCTTGAGTCACTCACACACACTTCTCAGACTAGATGAGGTAACTGTGTGGAGACAGCTTCTCAAAATGCCTCTCTGCCGTGACTGCCTGTGAGTCCTCCCTCTTGTCAGTGCAGAGTCTGATTTTTTTTCAGTACAAAGTCTGAAAGATCTGATTTATGAGATTTGTAATAGCTGTGCTGAATCCAGTTGCCTGTCCAGGAAAAACAAGAGTCCCTATTTCCTCTACTCTTCCTGAGTCCTCTGCATATCAAATTATTTCTACAAAAAGAAGCAACTCTTATGTTGATGACTGAGATAATTTCCCCGCACTACATAAAGCTGGATGTTGGGATTCTGTCTTGCAGTGCAGGTTTGAACTCAAGCTCAGACTATGACTTGTGCAGAAGAAGCAGTTGGACCCTGTTCCCCACACCATCACAGGGTGTCTTAACTCCAAAGTTCTCCCTTCTCCTGGCCTGCCACTATTACCCTTTAAAAACCTAAATCCAATGTTTTGTATCATATCAGTGGCCAAGATTATTTAGGAGCTTAATGGCTCTGAACAGAGGCTTTGTCTCTCTGGACATGTATAAACACTGTCTCTTTTAGCTGAAATTTATTTCTTGTTAGTTTAGTGTATGTCCTGCTCAGCAGCTTTCTGTTGACCCTGCACTTAGTTGCCTATCCATGGAAAATTTATGTGAGGTAGGATCAGCACTATGAATGAGGAGTTGCATTGCTTAATTCTGTAAAGTCTCATTAGTACCTAGGAAGTGCTAATGAAAAGTGGATCCTTGAATTACATAAAGCCTTCTGAAAATTTAAACCATGGTTCATAGCATTTGATGATTTTTTAATGTAGTATCTTTAGACAAACTTAATGATTCTGTGTGCTGCAGACAACAAGTCCAGGGGTAAGCCTTTTAATTGGTTCATCCATTTTAAAATACACAGGCTTCAATGTTTTGAGCCAAAGGAGGTATTTGGTAGCTACTGATGCACCTTACCAGGTCTACTGCTGCAGAGGTAAGTAGTTCTCTCAGCAGAAACTCAAAATACTTTTGACTTTTTTGTAGAACCTTTCTTTTTCCTGCCATTCTGCTGATAGGGTCTGAAATAACTAGTAAAAGATCTGATTTATGAGATTTGTAATAGCTGTGCTGAATCCAGTTGCCTGTCCAGGAAAAACAAGAGTCCCTATTTCCTCTACTCTTCCTCTATTTCCTCATCAACATATTTGGCTCAAATAACCAGTTTCTGAAAATATCAATGGTAAGTGGATGAGCAGAGGCAGTAGAAGCAATACTGCATTTGTAATAAGGGAAAAGTGAGAGATGTGAAGAGGGGAAGGAAAATCCCAAGCCTGAGCTCTTCCTCTGCCCTTCTCCTGGCATGGTCCACAGGCAGGCTGCCTCTTGTACAGGGAGAGGAGTAGAAGTGCAATCTCTTCCTAAATAATTAAATGAATATTTAACCTGCAGGTTTAAAACTTACAGCGTATTATAAAACAATTATGTTTCCTTTGCATGAAAAGCTGAATTGCCGTTCAGGTTCTTTTGTCACCTGTATACATGAGTTTGGAGCAATTAGCATGAATATATTGCAGGTGCAGTATCTCAGGAAATTGCAAGAAGCTGTGCTGTATTTTTTACTATAGAGAAGTGCCAGAGCTAAAGCTCTTGGAAGAGCTGAAAACTGAGGAGATGTGAGCATCTGAAGTGTGATTTCATAATCATAACAAACACTGATAGCCATCTATACAATAGTCATGAAATGAATGTTGAATTTTCTTAGGTTGTTTTGTACTCATTAAATTTAACTGGAGACTGCAAACTATTTAATTTCAGATTTTGGATTATCTTTCTTACGTGCCCAGTTTATCTTTTTAACTGTAGATAGAGTTTTTTTTGAATAATAACAGCAGTGGTATTGTGCTAGCTTTGATCTTATCTCCAGACAACATCCTATTCCAGTGAAACACCTTTTTGCATGTTCTTTAAAATAAATTATTTGGGAATTCATGAGCCCTGAATTTTTGTTTGCTATAGGTTTGTCATATCTAATTGTTCATGTAAAGTTGATCCTTGTTCTGACTCTCAGATGCAATTTAATTTTTAAGTGTGGATTTCTCATAAATTCAGATGAGCATGGTAAGATAAATGCTTCCTAAAGCCGAATCTCAAAGTGGTATTAATGGTGACCTTTTTTTCCCTTTTATTAGAGTGATAGCAATTCACATCTGCTGAGGATCTGAACCTTGGAGTTACCTGACCTGATGATAATTTCTGCTGATGCTCCATTTATATGAGTAGAACAGAGAGACCTCAAAGACCACAGCAATTATTCATATATGGTTTGATGCCCTTTTATTTCACCACAGAGGCTCAAGGGAACCACTGTGGTAATAAGATTCATGCCCACCATTTTACCTTCATGATATCACCGACTTGATGAACGATACTGATATGGAACATTGCCTCCTTTGCAGGTATGAAAGGAAAAATTAATCCTGTGTTATTCAAAACAAAACACAGTGGCTTCAGCCAAAACTATTTGCACATAGAAAAAATCCTGATAACCACTGTCACACACAGAGTGACACGTAGACTTGTCCACTTTGACTTTTGGGAAGTGGAAAAGGAGAAGGAAATGCAAGAACCAGAACAAAAGAAAGCAGGAGTTTTCAGGTTTGTCAGCATGGTGAGTCATCTGCATAGTGTTTCCACAAATATGACATGAGTGACTACACCTTACTTTTAGCTGCAGTCACACATAAGCACTGAAGTGGAGTGGGAGGAGGTAAGAGCTTGTTCTGAAATGGAAATAGCAGGAGGATGATATCATGTGAAACAAACTCCAGCAGCAGGGAAGACTTGTGACAGGGTAAAGATTATGTGTTCTGTAGATAGCAATCCTAGAAACAGAGTTGTTTGGTGGCTTTTTATATAAGAAAAAGAACTGTATTAAAACTCATTGTTGTACTGTGTGATGTTTTACTGCTAGTTTTTATTGTTGGAGAACAGGAAACTTTCAACTCCCCTCTGAAGTTATAATGCTAATAGAAAACTAATTTTTCATGTCATCCTAATCTGAGAAATCCCATTTTTTCTGTATAGGTTATATAGTAAGAATATTTTTGGTCTCCATGGTGCTGCCTCTCTCCTCTGTCTCTAGATTCTCTGTGTGGGTCCATAGGAAATGTGGCAACACCTGTCCTATATTTCAAGTGTAGCAGGAGGTCTGTTGAGCAAACTGTAATTTAGAAAAGAGCTAGAGATTGTATAATCCCCTGTGGCTGTAGAAAAATTTAATGGAGTTGGAGACTAATCCCCCCACCATTGCTTCATGGAGCATGGAGAGCAAATTCCCTCACCTCCAAGAAAGAAGTCAAATGTTCTCAGAGGGAAACCTCAGACAATTTTTCTCTTTCCCTCCCTCTTGGGTAGAATCTTCTATGGGAATGACTGAGGATTGACCCAATGGAAATAAGAATTTGAGAAGACTTTTTATAAAATGGATTTTATTTCCTTGTCATTGTGAAGTTGTTCCCTATAGCATGTTCTCTAATGATTTATCCAGGAGTTTCAAGTGTTATAAGTACCAGTGGTTCTGTATTTCCCTGGCCTGTCTCACTGACGGATGGCAAGAGATGGGAATCATAAGCCACAGCAGAGATGAAAAGAGAGATAGCCAAATAAGAAAAAGATGAGATTTCTTTTTTACTGTAGGAGTAAACTGCTTGGGATGACCAGGAGTGAGATCAGAAGCGTTTCTGGTGTATATTCTGAGTGATACAGTGGTTTAGATCAAGGCTACATTTAAAGACAATACGATTTGTCTAAGACACAAGTTCAAACACTCTTAAACTTATCTCCCTTGAAATCTATTCCACTCTTTTCTTGTAGCATGATGTCTGTGAGAAGAGCTTATTCTTCCTGTTTTCTCCTCAGTTATCTCATTAATGCCTCACTACATGCAGACCTACATACACTTCTTGGGAGGTGGATGTGATGAGAAGTGCTGAAACAACATGAGATGATGTTCTTGAGGAATCTCTGATCTGCTGAGCAACTTCATGTGAGACTTGCAACTCCAAAGGACTGACCATAAATAAATAAAACTTTTCAATACCCTATATCTCCTGGGAAACAAAATCCAAAAGATTCTGAGTTTTGATTACCCCTTCCCATTGCCAGTGTTACCTTTCATGCCTGCAAAGAAACAGAGTTTGCTATCTGTTTGGTCCCATTGTGCTGTCCACCTGCCTCTCACATTCTGTCTCCAGCAACCACAGCAATATCCTGTCTCTTCTGCTACTCATCCATCCAATATAGCAGTGCATAGGTAATGTAATGCTCAAAGATAAAGTGGTATCTCTTCTGACTTCTACATATGAGATTTGGTATTTGCTACTTCTTTTGCTATTTGGTATTGACTCTGAAAATTCTTACACAGATAGCAAATGCGGTTGTGAATTTAATCTCCCAGCTTCTTTTTTTCATAGGGCATCTCTTTTCCTTAATTGCTTTTGCTTTGTTTGTTCAAATTAAATATTTATTGCATTTTAAAGAAGAATGAACTTTTGGTACAAGATAATAAAGGATTTATCTGATGATAAAACATGTAAATCTTTCCAGAAACTGCAGGAGGATTTTAATATTAATGCAGATCAAATATGGAAATATATGCAACTTGTGAATAGTTTTATAGAAAAAGGAAGAGCTGTAGTGTCAGTGTAGGAGTAATCCTTATTAGGATGAGTTTCTGCTATTGATAAGGCAGAAATACAGTACCCCAATTTTTTCTCTTGCTTAAATCTCTTCATTCTTTTGTGAAAGTTCAGGAAAGAATAGCAAGCCATTTTTTTTTAAATAAGCATTAGAGAAGAGACTATAAAGCACAAAGTTTGAAGTAGTGCAAGTAAAGAAAATCAGTTGTGTAACATGTCTTCTCAATGTCTAATTTTCAGAGGGTCAATCACCAATCCCACACCGTAGAAAAATATTTTTATTATAATAACTAATATTTTGCTATTTTAATAAGCATGGAGATACCCCTCTCTTATAAGATGTTCTCAGGGTAACTCTTCCTTTCAGTGTGAATCTGAGGGACTAGTACTCCATATTCCTAACTTAATACAACATACTTATTAAATTAATGCTTAAAGTACTTAATTTTTTAAATCTCCTATTTCCTTGTTTGGAAACATAATTGAAACCATATAGTGTACTTACTCAAGAGCAAAAAAAACACCAAAAAGTTTAAGTTTGGAGAAAAAAAGAGAGAAGAAAATCAAGAGGCAAGGTACAGGTGAATTTTTTACACAGCAAAGTTCTCAGGTATCCTTTACAATTTTTAGAATCTTTTTTCAAGGGTGGATCACGACATAGGTAGTGAAATCTCCTAACCATTAAGGAAGAGCATGGAACAGGGGGATATTGTGGTTCCTGCTTCATGCTTAAATGTAATCTTCCACTTTGTCATTTTCAGATCACCACTTTTATCACAGCAACATCCTAATTTGATTTGGCTTTCACACATGCTTATAGTTTGCACCTGTGAATTTAATAAAGTGGGCATGATTGGAGAGATTTGGTGTAAAATGTACAAGATCAAGGACTTTAAAAAATAGAATAGGATTTTCAGAAGACCTTCAGAGCTAAATCCTTTGCTGTGTGAAGTCCAGGGTTCCCATACCCAGAAATATTCTGAGTACAGAGAATTATGGAGGAATCACAGAATGGTTTGAGTTGTAAAGAACCCAACAGATCATCTTGTTCCAACTCTCCTGCTGTATGCAGGGACACCCTTCACTAGACCATGTTGCTCAAAGCCCCACCCAACCTGGCCTGAAACACTTCCAGGGATGGGGCATCCACAATTTCTCTGGGCAACCAGTTCCAGTGCCTCACCACCCTTAGAGTAAGGAATTTCTCCCTAATATCCAATCTAAACCTACCCTCTTTTGGTGTAAAGCCAACTTTCCTACCACTAAAGCTGTTCCATTATTGCATGTTGTTGTAAAAAGTCCCTCTTCCGCTTTGTTGTAGTCTCCTTTGGGTGCTGATAGGCTGCTACAAGGTCTTCCTGGAGCCTTCTCTTCTCCAGGCTGAACAATTCTAACTCTCTCAGTTTGACTTCACGGGATAAGTGATCCAGCACTCTGATCATCTTAGTGGCCCTCCTCCGGACCTGTCCAACAGGTTCATGTCTTTCTTATGTTGGGTGCCCCAGAACTGGCTGCAGTAATCCAAGTGGGATCCCATGGGAGTGAAGTAAAGAAAGGGTCACTTTACAGAGACTCTACTTTTCAGAGTTATGTCTCCTCCTTGCGGAGTGCACTCCTCAGCAGGAAATCCTCCAAGATTCACAGTTGTGTTTAGAAGCATGGAATAGGTGGTGCACAGCCCAAAGATCCAGAGACCACCTTATGCTTCTAACACTGCCTCATAATACTATCTATTCTCAGTCTTTACATTATCATCTTGAATAAGTTTACAAATTTGCCCAGCATGATGATTTTGCAAGTCTACATATGAAACTCATTTGTATTGTCCTCTAAAGTAATTCTGAAAACACCCTGCTCCCATTTATCATTCAACATGCAGGTTTTTTTAACTTCTTGTGTTCTAGAACGTGCTCTCATCTAACTAGTAAAAAACCTCTGCTCCTTAGAGAGGCAATTTGATGTTAAAGAAATATTTTGCTGTTTATTTCAAAATGTCACATTGGATGAATAGTATACAGATTTTCCTGAGATGTGCTTTGAGCTTCTTGGAAAATGAAGAACAGAGCCTTTCACTGAAATTAATGGGGAAATTCAGTGAAATTTGGATTAGACTCCAATGATAAAGCAATCTGAAACAGAAACATCATTGAAAGATACTGGTAATGGAATTGTGAGCTTATTTGTCTGAAAAAAACAGCTTGTATGGTAGTAAGTAATGAATTATTGCTAAGAAGTACACCTGTCTCTAAAGAGAAAAATGTCTTGTGGAATGCATTGTACATCTGTACTGATGAAATTATTAAAATGAGTACCTTTGAGATAAGAGTATGTATTATAAAGATGACCAAGTGAACAGAGGGCGAGGGGGCTTTTATGCTAATTAGACGATGGACACGCAGTAAAGAGACAAATTGGTAATATATGCTAAACATAGAAAATCTAGAAGACCATCTGATATGTTCTGTCAGAGAAAACATGTCTGTTTAATTAAGGGCTGTAATATTGTATGTATGCTTGCAGGCAGTGATAAGGTAGCTAATCTAGCTCTTCCTGCGGTACACTCTGTCTTTTCAGTGCTTAAATTTCAGCCTTAAGATTCCCCTAATGTTGCTGTTTGCATGGGATTGTTTCTTTCTGGCACGTAACTGGTTCCCTGAGAGATAGATGCACCTCCAAATAGCGACTGCTTGTCAGGAAGACAGTTTTTTCATACCTGGCTTTAGTGCAGACCTTTATTTTATAGACAGGTTTCTCAGAGGCTTATGCTGTCTTATTTTTAATGAATAAAAAAAGGGGTGAGTGGGAAATGCTGTCATGCAGGCATTCCAGATGAGACTGGGACAACATCACATTTGAATAACCACCCTATGGATCCATCAAGCTGAGCTGAGACATGCCTCAGCAGCCTTGACTCAAAATTGAACCCTTGGATTTTGGGCAAGGCGCAGGAGTGCCTGTAGCCTGTGTGTGCCTTGGCTCCTCTCGCTGCAGTGCCCCTGCTTGGGAGGGTGCTGGCATTGGCAGGGCATTGTTTTACAGAGGAACTTAATTGCGCCTTTGCTGTATTATACAGAAACATATGATTTAAAGCCTACAGGAAAATATCAGAAAAGGAATTTTGCAGCACTAATATAAACCTTATTTTGCATGAAGTAAAATCAATACATGTTGCCTGAATGCCTGCCCAAGGTTTGAAAACCAAGTGTTGTTAGATTTCACTAAGTTTGGCATATTTGCCTCCATTCCATTCCCTGTCTACAGTTGTTTTTACAGGGAATTTCCAGAGTTTGTGGACTGCACTATACAAATTTTGCTCCTAATCATTGCCCACGTAAAATGTTGGGGTGATAGATATCTGCCCAATGGAAATTCAAGTGCCATAAATTCAAAGTAATCCTGGCATGATTCGCACCTCCCTCACAAAGCTCTGTTGATTATTTTTTTTTTTTTGGTTCAGTAGGTCTCAGTAGGACCAAAACAGCCTGCCACAAGCCTTGCAGTGGTAAACCTGTATTAGTAGTGACTACTACTCTCAGAGATGTGAGTAGTGAAGTTAGTGCAAATAGCACCAGAATTCCTTATTTTTGCTTTAAATGTCCAGGTCTCAAAAAGCACCAGTATCTTATTGGTTCTTGGTGCGAAGCCACTTGCACGAGTGAGTGAATCTCCACGTGGTCCCATGGAAGAGTTCATGGAGTTGCACTCAGGGATGAACAGTCACCAATGGTGCAGCTGAACAGATCTGATTCTCTTTGTGCTTGAGCTATAGATGTTTTCCCAAACAAATTAGCACTGATTAGCCACAAATTATCAAGCGTAAAATGAGTTTCTTGGCTTCTAGCCACTGGACAAATAGAAAGAATGTGTATCTGCAGGAGGATGAAAATGAGTATCCATGGATGAATAATATGCTTGGATATATTTATTGTTGCAGGTTATTGCCAGCTCAAAATAAAAGTGATCATTGCCAGTTAAATACAACACCTCTGTCCTTACAGTAAGCATTGTAGAAACAGGGACTTTTAAATAAATTCTGTTCATCTGTGATTTTTCAATATATTTTCCTGGACAGCAGCAGAGTATTTAAGCATTTCTGTAATGCAGAAGCAATCAACTCTTGAGACAGTGCTGCTTGCCTAAAATACTGATGTTGATGATGCTGAAAACATGGGGTGAGAGAAAACTCAGGTCTCATCTTGAATAGGCTTGCAGACACTGGGCTGCTTTAAGAGAAAGTAGAAGGCATGTTAAACACTTAATAGTTATTATGAGGAAAATAAGCAGTTGCAGTATGTTCCCTAAAGAGAAACAATAAAAAAGGAGTTGCTTCAGATGGGTGAAAAAAAAGTGAAATTGGTCCAGTGATTATGATCAGTAAAATAGTTGATCTGTTAGACTGTGGACTCTGCTCTGTAAGACGAGACACTATCAAGGGTATGGGGCTTCTCTCAGCCAGCAAGAACATGCAGACTGCATGCTCAACCCTTCTGCCAGTTTGTTTCAGTTATTCTGAGCAATCTGATGGTAGGCACAATATCTCCACAGTTAACAAGTGTATTATCACTTTAATTATCTTTAACTACTAGGCATGCTGTGATACTAGGCATTGAGAGATTCAAATATACAGCGGATTTAGTAAAAACAGTTTGTCTTGAATGGACTGAAATGAACTTGTTTTTTTTTGCATAGAAGAGCTAATGTTTGTTACTAGAACTCATCATCTTGGCTATACATGCTAATTAATTTACCAGCAGACTTATAGTTGACAGCTGAAGAAAAATTATATAAAAATATAGATGATGTCCTATATTTGCTTAGCAAAAGGAGACTTTCCTATTTTTAAAAGGAAAAATCCAAACCAAATATTTTAACTGTTGTCTGAAACCAGAAAAAAAAAACAATAAAAAAACTTGATTGTGTTTTTTTTATGTGGTGAACAGAAAAGTGGATATTTATATCTTATTTCTGTATCTCTATGTCTCCAAAGAGAGTACTTGCAAGCTAATGGGCCAAAGGAGGGGAAAATGGTTATTTGATATTTTACTTTTTTAAAAAAGAATTTTGCTTTTCCCGTTGTCTGTTAAAAGCAGACACTATTACAGAAATCTCACTGAATGTCTCAAATGTCTATAAAACCAGATTTCAAAACATGATTTTCTAATAGACTAATGTAAAATAACCTAACACACATTCACTCATCTCTTTTTCTTTATGCATTCGTTTTCCATGGCTGCCTCCTCTTCCACTTTCCAAATCTTTTCTTTTCATGTGTTTGATTTTTTGGGGGGGATTTGGTGTTTGTTTTTTTATTATTATTATTATTATTTTGTTTATTTTTGGTTTGAAGCTGCTCAGAAATGTGTGTCAGTAGTATTAACTCACATCTTTAAATTCCAGCCTCTCAATATCTACTGCCTAAAAGCAATGGACTAATGAGAAAAGGATGCATGACTTCAGCTTTTTATTTATTTCTAGGCTCACTGTGAATCCTAAGCCATGTGATGCACCTGTGTATACTGGCTTTACTGGAAGATTCTTAGACATTTACTGTACTGGTCTGATGTTTTCAGACAAACAGATATTGCAGGTGTGTAGCACTGTTTTCACAGTGGTTTCTTGAAAGGTTATATAGAGCATACGTGTTGTGACAATGCACCAATGTTCAGAAATTGCTGAGGTATTCAGACTTCAATGGTTAGCCCTTGCTTGCCTTTGAGTGAATTCATTCCAAGCAATTTGTCATCTTTCTGCTTTCAGCAATATTATATACACAGCCTTGCACCAATCTCTTGGCATAGGAGAATGTCTGTACTTGGAGCAGTGTGTTCATTGAAGAATTTTTTTTACCCTTCATCCTTGTGTGGATCTTTAACGATCCGCTATATGCTGCCTCTTTCTCTAATCTTCTGAGAGAGTCAGCAGGCACAAACTGTACTGAGAAAATTATACTATACTACATTCTGAAACTGTAGGTTTGATTCCAGCCTATCTGGTGGGACTGCTGCTAAAAGTGAGCATCTAAAGAAACAGCTCATTTGAATTCTGGGTGTACACACAAGTTAATACGAATGTGCTCAGGGACTGAAGGCTGATGTATCAAAGACACCGTTCAACACCACCTCAGGAATGTTCTTAATAGTGTGACCATTTTTTCCTTTCACTTCTGTCAAATTTATCAATGTCTGATGTCATTCTTTCACAAAGAGGGAGCTTATTAATATGTATAAAGTAAAAAAAAAAAAAAGGTTAATCCCTATGCATTAACATTTACTCTTGGCAATTATGTCTCAGCTTATTAAATTCATATACCCCCCTCTTCTTTCTTTCTATTCCACCTCTACATAAAGTGACACCAGATCCATTCATTTTTATTATGCAATATATGTGTGTGTACCCCTGCACCTATATTTGTATCTATGCATCTCTCTATAGATATACTTCAGCACTAGGGACTGAATAATTTTACCCACTTTTTGTATCTTACTGCTAGAGCATTTCCTAAGAAAACTAATGACTGCTTACCTGGACCTAGACCAAGCTATTAGGTAGGCACATAACTGCATTGCCCCAGGAAGTATACATGGAAGGAATTGGACCTGAAAGCAGCATAGTTTGTCTTGCTTCTTTCCCCTCATTTGTGAAGTGAAAAGGTAATTTGCACTTCTTTTTCGTTTACCTTTTTTTTTGGTGCAGGTTAATTTTCCTATGCAGTGGGGCAGCAAGTAAGAGAGAGAACCAAGAGGCTTTCACCTCACACCTTCTCACTTGTGCCTGCAGTCCTTGTCTCCCTAGCCCAGATCATCCCCCCTAGCCTGGGGATGGCCCTGTGCTAGGGTTTGCCAGAGGAGGGACAATTTAATAAATACTATCTGTGTGTGGAGACAGCCAGAAGGCTAAACACTGGATGTTTTCTTTCATGAAATGTTTGCTTAGATTCTCCCCAAGAGGATCAGCTCTCCACCCCTGACCCTCACTCTGTGCTCTGTGCAGGGTGGGAGTGGGCAGCATGCCACCTGCACTGTGCCATTTGTCTGTCCTCCGGGGTTTGGGATGGCAGTGATGGGTGAAGGGTGAGTGTGCAGGACTTCACACCTGAAGGATCTGTGTCATCTCTTTCCCCACCTGCAGCTGGGGGACACTATGCCACAAGCTGGGGTTTGCACTGGTTGATGGAAACTTTACAGCAGTTTTAGTCAGTGAATGAGGCAACTAGGTGAGCAGGTCATGTGTAGGGTGAGATTTTGCTGCAAATTAAGGGAGCACCTCAAGGCAGCTTCCCAGAAAGGGATTGTGACTCCAGTTCACATCCTTGAATTGATGCAGCCTGCAGCTTTCCACCTTCTGCTGGGCTGGTCACTTTCTGAAGAGCTGAAGAAGGTGCAGTGAGAAGATGGTGGTCAAAATACAGAGAACAGATTATTTCTTAAAGCTATGTAATTCTCCACACTTCTCCTGCAGAAATATTTATATTACAATTAAATTCTCCTTCTTCCCCTTCCAGCTCCACACTGGGACCTGAAACTTGCAAACAAATGAGTCTTTGCAAGAACTTTAGGTTCAGTGATTAAAGTACCTTCTGCTCTCTGATGGGGTGGGATGGAAGAGGAAATACTAGAGAAGCTAGACTCCCATTTCACAGAGGAATTTCAGAGTTATTGACTCATTCAAATAAAAAAAGAACTGCTACTACCGTAATCACTGCAAGTACTTAGAAGCTACAGTCAGGATTGGAAGGATGCTGATGGTTCCCTAAAATATATACAAACATTTTTTACTCTTTTAAACTGAGTCAACAGAAGAGAAGCTAACTGCTCAGTTACCCAAAAGGCCCCCAGCACTACTTTGGTCACATGGCTTAAATCACTGTTTAAATATTGTCTTCATTTTTTCTCTTAATGATCCACTGGAAATTAAAGGGAAGAGGAGAGAAGGGAAGCAGAATTCATTGCTTAAAAAAGAACAACAGAACTTTGGTTCCTGTTGACTTGTGTTTGATCCACTCCTGGTTGCATCCCCAATACTGGCATTTATGGTTGCTCACAGCGTAATAGTCAAGAAGCCTTGACAAGCCAAGTCAAGCAGTCAAGCAGGAGGCTACTCAGAGTGGACTGCTATGTCCCTAGACATCACCCCCCCGACTCAGGACAGCCCCATATCTCAGTTGGTGCTGGTGATCCCTGGGCTGTCTTGCCAAGTCCTGTTGGTTTTGCTGAGTTCAAGTGAGATACTTCAATCCAGCAGTTAACTGTCATCAACAATAACTGTATTAATCATGATTAAAATTAGGTTTTTTTCTTCAAACAATGTTTGTGTGTCTGTTCATGTGACCAACAATGCAATTAACTTCTATTTTGTTCACATCTGTACATTTGCACAGCTGCTGAAGCCTCTGTGAGCGGGATGATTTACAAGCCCTTTGTGCGACTTGCCTGTCCCATTCAGCAGGAAACCATAACCTAACCCTTTCCCTAATGGCAATAAAAGACGTAATTAATCAATAAAAGTGGTCAGTTAATATTCTCCACACGTAAGTGCTGAATATCAGAATAATACACTTTCTTGTGGTTGGTATTCCATCATTTTGTGGTTTAGCTAAAAAGGAAATTGGCAGGACAACCACAGCGCACACCGTGGGATTGCTCCATGGATCAGGGGCAGCTGTTATATCTGCTGCAGAGAAACGTTTTCTATGCTGAAAGAGTTTTTTTTTTAAAATAAATAGAAAAGTTAGTAGGGAGTAAAATTTTCTTTACATGGTTTGTGAAACTTTCTTTCTTTTTACTTCAAAGACTTAAGTGGCATGAGGGAATTCCCTAGCAGCCATAGGCCCTGGGAATTAAATTTTTCCATCTGTTCCCTATTCCCTAAGCAACATAGCATGAATCCTACTACCATATATTTCTCTAAGCAGCCTCCTGTGGAAAGAGAGAGGCTTGATTAGTGCATGTGCATATGATGCCTCCCCACATTTAGAAAACTGACCACTAAGTGAAATGTTGGCATCTTGATTACCATCCTCAAGCTCTCTGTACTATATACCTGGCAAGATAACATTTCCATTGCAGGAGGCAATGTGGGAAACAAGGATTGAGGTTTCCTTACCTGAAACCAAATTAATTGATTTGTTCTACAGTTCTCAAAAAGGTCCTTCTCTTAATAAAGGGCTGACCTGGTTTCAAAAAGTTTGTGGCGCTTGTATATCACTAGTCCTCTGCAGATGACCTGGAATAGTTTACTGGCAGATGCAGCCCTCTTAGGAGTACCTTCTTTTCTCACACCATTTCCATGCTGTTTGTAAAGTAGTAACATGTACTTCATGATTTGGTACTGCTTTATAATCCTTAATTCTGAGTTGCTGTTGATTTTTCTAACTAAAGTTGTGTTGGAAGTTTTTCTACATATGTTCTTTGAATTGGGAATATTTTTGTTTTCCACAAAATGTCATTATACAGTGAGTTGCTTTGAACTTTCAGCTTTCTGGTGAGTAGCTAAAATAGCCCCTTCAGTTGTCTGTGTGTTTTCTGTCTGAATCTGCCATGAACTTCAAGCAGGTTTTCATCCCAGGCTGTTTTGTCTATGTCTCAATGCTAATGTTTCATTTCATTTAACAATCCACTGCTTTTTTCTAAAGCTGAGACCTTTCTGTTACGCTGAGTTTCAGCAGGTCTGACCTTACTTGTCACAGGATCACAGAATATGCCAAGCTGGAAGTGGACCACAAGGATCATGGTCATTTTGGATCTGCCTGAGACCATTTAGTACAGTGGCGGGTTAATTTTAATATTTGGTACTTCTTTAGAAAAAGCTTTGCAGGATGTGGCTGCATCCTGTGTTCCGTGTTCACTCAACTGTTCTTTTTTTATTCACCTTTGAATTCCCTATAATATGGTCCATGTGTATAGACTATGTTTTATGGATGAAATGGATTGGCAGATTAAGCTACCTTGCTATGGAATTCAGTTCCTTGAAGTGCAGTGCTGAGTCTTTCATTCCAGTGCAGAAAGGGGAAATTTATAACAGATGTCAATAGATATGAAATACTTCAGGACAGTTATTTTTTATCAGTAGTGCCTTAATAATGAAGAGTTTCAAAAAGTGCATTTTTACAGAACTTCACAATTGCTGTCTGGATATAGGTTGGCCTAACATTTGTTTAATGGTTTTAGACTTTTTTAGGGCTATAGTTGAACAATAAAAAATGAACTTCATGAACTTCATGAACAACCATAAGAAGTTCATGGCCTGAAGCTGTTTTGCTTGAAAGTATTCAAAGGGCCTAGTCTGTCAAATTTTAAATTAGTAAATATTATTATTTATTTCAATTTTGATCAAGAAATGGTGTAAATTGGTTATAAATAATTTTCGTCTATGGCTGTCTGTACACCAATAAAAAAATCACTTGTTATATTTTAGTATGACAATTTTGATTTTAAAAGTTAATTTAAAATTAAAACACTGCAGCAAGATAAGCAATGCATCATAGGTATGATTGTTTTCAGGTAAATTCTGTGTTAAAAAATAACCAAAATGCCAGTGATTCTAATTGTACACCACTTTTGTTTACAAAATGGTTAGCAGAAGTATGGCTGAACAACTTTTTGTAAGAAGGGTATTCAAAGTGGAGAAGGTGGAGATCTCATTGTTGTCTACAACTTCCTCATGAGGGGAAGTAGAGGGACAGGCACTGATCTGCTCTCTGGTGACCAGTGAGAAGACCCGAGGGAATGGTATGAAGCTATGTCAGGGAAGGTTTACGCTGGATATAAGGAAAAGGTTCTTCACCCAGAGGGTGGCTGGACACTGGAGCAGGGTCCCCAGGGAAGTGATCACAGCACCAAGCCTGACAGAGTTCAAGAAGCATTTGGATGATGCTTTCAGGCATATGGTGTGATTATTGGAGATGTTCTGTGCACGGCCAGGAGCTGGACTTTGATGATCCTAGTGGAACCCTTTCAACTCAGGATATTCTATGATTCTATGATTCCATTAAATTTCTCTGTCTCTTTTTCCATCTGTTACTTCTCTTAGTGACAGTCGGGCAAACTTTTCCTGACTGATCGTAATTAGTGGTAGAACTGTAGTGTCTTTCTTCTCTAAGCGCTGAAGAACAGTCCATTGTTCTAAACACTATATAAACATTGCACCTGCATAAATGTAGCTCTAGAAGGAGCATTCTCACTTGCTCCAAGGAAGTTAAGAACAGAACACTGGCAATGATAAAATGGCTAAACCATCATCAGACTATCTCTCCTTTTCTGATAAAGTGAACATTGCTGTCGCCATGAGAAGATTCATTTGACTCAGCTGTCCAGTTTTACAGTGCCTGACTACTGAGGATCTCATCCCAGTCATCAGTGGCAGTTTTACCGGCCTTGAAGTCAGTAGCAAAAATATTTTCATTCCTTATAAAACTAAACTGTTTCTTGATTGTCTGACCTCTTTCCCTCAAAATTTGCAATGAGTTTGTTAAAAAGATGGCAATAAAATAAATAAAATAACAAGAAATTACTTGGAGTAATAGCTTGTAGTGTATTTTAATAATTTGTTTCATTTAGTAAATAACATTTAAGGTAAAATCTCATTCCAAATACATATAGTTCTGCTATTAGTGCCATTTCTGTGTTATAGCAGCTTCTCATAACAAGATCTATTTTATGAGCATAGCTTCATAAGACAAGTTTCTTTTTCATTTGCGGTTTGTTAAATTATAAGTTTCTGTATCTGACTGCTAAGGAATGGGAGCCTTTTATTTGGCTACAGTTTTAAATAAATATATTATTTATGAAAATAGGCATTTCTCCTTATAATGGATAAGGAAATAGTTTGCATAATCCCCAGCTTCTTACAGAAATCCAAACATGATTCATTTCCTTCTCACAGATTTTGATGGTGTAAGAACATAAGAAAAAATACACCCTCTGAGGACAGAGGCAAACTTGACCTCTTATCAAACACTTCTGCATTGCTCAAAGAAGCTGACCCACAGGGATCAATGCCAAAGGAAGGTGCTCATGGCCCAGAGTCTGAGATGCTGAATATGCTACTTTTTCAAGGTGAAATAGCAACACAGAAGGAGGATATTTTTATAAGTAAAAGTACTTGCTTGATTCTCCTGTCACTGCTCAACGACATGCATTTATGTATACTATTTAAAGCTGTGTTAGATGCATAAATATGTGTAGTATGTGACACTCAGCTCAACAGATATTAAAAGATCCCAGCCTGTGGTAATCATTTAACGTGCTCTTTAAGACTTTTGCAACTGGTTCACATTTTCTATGCCTTTTTAGTCTGTGAGCTGAAAACTGGATTGTGGTGATAGCTCAGAAATCTTTCCCTTCCCTTCCCTTCCCTCTTTTTTAAAGAAAGTAGGACTAGTTACTTTTATTATTATTTTATATCAACACTGAAATGAAAACATTTGTAGCTATTTAAGTGCTTAAGGAGGATCTGCTTCTTACCTCCCAGTAAGACAGTAAATTCTTCCATGTGTCAACTTCATCTGTTATCCCTGCCCACTTTTCACATGCCTGAGGGATATTTAGTCAGACAGACTCTGTTCTAGAGAAATCTCCAGCAAAGGTCAGCCAAACAAACAGTGTGACAGGTCTGTATGCGTGAACGGCAGGTCAGTGATATGGTGCTGAAGAAAGAAAGTGGGAGCACCTCTTTCCTTTTCATCCCCTTCATGAGAATAACACTGGTTTCAGAACTGAAGAGCCTTCCTTGCTCTGCCATCTGCACTCCAAGCAGCAGTGAGAATGAAGTCCTTACCAAAATCTGATTTGAGGTGTTCATTGTCCAAACCTTTGAAAGCATCATTTTTGCTAAGTTATGAGTGAATACTGGGCCAAATTGTGTAAAGGGGGGTGATATGTCTGGTGAGTTCACTCAAATGCCGTGGTGCAGAATGAGAGTTTGGCATCCAGTTTGGCTCTACAGACAGGACTCTTGAGGGTGGCATCTGCATTTCCCTCCTCTCCTGATATTTATCTTCTCCTTCCTGAACCAAGCATCAAATTCAGCTGGCAGGTGAACATGAGCCCCTACAAAACTGCATCTGATATACAGTTATAAGGTGGGGGCAGGCTGCAAAGGTGGTCATTTTATGGGAAGGAGGGAACTTGACATAGGGAAAAATCATGTAAGTCACATAAGTCACATTGAGCAAATGAGATTTGCCTTTCCCTGTGGCCTCTGAGTGCTAGGAAAGCTCTCCCTAACCACAAAGCTCAATATTCAAATGTCAGTTCTTACCTTACAACTAATTCACCTTAACAGGGTTATATATGTGAATAGCTTCACTGGGATCAAAGGAGTTATTTGCCTGCATGCAGTGTCATGCACACAGATTTGCAGGATCAGGCCCTCCAGATACAAGGCAGCTTTCGTTGCCCTGCCTGTTGCTAAGTCACAATCTGATGCGAATTAAGGAAAGTGAAGAGAAGCATATGCTTACATGGCAAGACTGCTGTAGAATGGTTTAAAGTGTTAAAGGTTTAAATCACACCAAGGCTATAAAAATCAACTTTGTTTATGGAGCGGTACAGAGACCTATTGTACTTCATATCGATCAATCCATTGAACACCTGGTTCAAAATGTACAATTGAAAGCTGGGGAAAAGTGCTAAATTGAACAATCTAAGTAACCTGTGAACCTGACAGTCATAAATCAATGGAGATGTTACACATAGTTAACCCTAACCAGTTAGCAAGTTGTACCAATTACTAGCTGCATTACCTGGTTAGGAGGCAGTTTACCGTTTCAGAATTGTTTTAATTAAGAAAACATCTTTGCACTGAATGTTCCTCAGTAATCAGAGTACCAGAGTCACTGAAGACTTTCATGGTCTTTCACATCTGTATGGCCTCTGAAAAACACTGAATTTTCTGATGCCAGTGCTATTTTGTTACTTCTGTTCACAGGGGCTTTGCAGACTTGGAAAGACACTGGTTTGCTGGCTCTTCTTATCTTGCATATGCCTGGCAAAATTTGCCTTCTTTTGCTTCCTAAGGCCAGTAAAAAGGCTGAGTTTTTCAGGAAGGCTCACAAGAACTTCTTGTTCCTGTTGAACTATTTTGCTTAGGGTTAATTGGGTACGCACCTCTAGTCCTCTATTAGCTTTTACATTATTTTATCCTTTCAGCTCAGGCTGAGAGGTCTGCAGTCACCTGGCTTAGACATATAACTTAAAAAAAAATAAAAATAATTGTGTGATGTTGGCCTTTTTTTTTTTCTCCTCTGTCCTTCTTGGAACTCCTCCAGTGTTCTCAGACTTACCAAAAAGCAATATTCATGGTTTTGAATTTTCTTCAGTCAGCTTTTTTAAACTTCTTCTTTGTAAATTATGCAGGTCTGCTGATTTAAATTGCTATTTAACATTCTACTGATTTACTGGAATGAACAACATTGCATTACCTTCTTATGACAGAACTGATTTTGTCCGTTTTTCTTCAAACCGAGATAAGATTTATTTACAAAACTTACACATTTTTGCATATATTATTAATATGTTTACATGTTTGTGTAGTCAAGACCTAAAGTTTTACTTGTTATCCTTAACTCTGATGAAAAACCTTATTTCTTGCTTCCATCCTTATCAATTTTCTGTAGTTCTTATCTTCTGTCTAATTCTTATGAATTCTGATAAATGCCTTTTTTTGGTGTAATTATTTTGATTTACATAGCTGTTTTCACTTTTATGCAAGTCAACATTTAAGCTAGCCCAGCTTCCATTCTTTTTTTTTTTTCAACCTCTGGTAAAATGTTTTTAAACAGTTTCCAGTTATTATCCACATTTCCTGTCTAATTTCTTTCTCCCAACTGATTTAGCTCATAATTGTTTTCAGCTTTGCAAAATTGGCTTTTGCAATCCATCAAGTATACATATTACTGGTCTGGACTTAATTCTGATTATATATAACAAACAGAAGCAAATCATGATCACTTTTATCTAAACTACTGCTGATTTCTAAAGTGTACTTCTATGATATTTTATTCTCATCTATAAGGATGATAAAATAATGCAGTACAGCATTCCAAAAGTGTTGGATGCAGCACTTTTTAAGGAACTCATAATTTATGGCATATTCCAAGGATCTATTAATTTGGTGGCATGAAAACTCCAAACCATGCTATTCATATTGAAGTGCTGACATTGCATGGTTTATTTTTCTTCTTGTTTTATGGACAGTTACTTAAGGAGATAGTTTTCTTCTTCTGGTAATTATTTGCAGTTTTTGTGTTACATAACCCTCAAAAAAAAAAGCATACCTTTTATACTGCTTTTGTAATACACCAATCTACAGATTAAGAATTACTTACATCTTTGAGTCTATATCCTAGTTTTGTCATATTTCTTCTGCCCTATTTTAATGACTCAATGGAATTTAGAAGGACAGAATTGGATTCCCAAAGAATCCTTCCTCAGGAAAAGGAATGGTTAAGAATTAGAATATGTTTAGCAGTTCCACCTCAACTGACGTTTTAAAAAGGACCTAATGCCTGTCTCAGCTTTTTATGCCTTCTTGTTGCTTTCATCAATAGATTGCCAGATGGTAAAGTGGATTAGAGCCAGCCTTCAGTACCACACATACCCTAGAAACCGGGAAACTGGTTCTTGAGTGGGAGACTGATAATTTCTGTGGAACTAGGATCTGACTCTGTTATTGTAAATGGACAAAGAAATGACAGCCAACTTTGTGCCCTGAATTAGGGAAGATGATCTCATTTTGAGTATGTTCAGTGTATTTGTTTCCTGCTAGCAGTTTTTTAGAATACTTTGCAGCTACCTCACTTATGAATCTGTTCATCTTTGGTTTGTTGATGTAAAACACTTAGGATACACTTGTGTATTTTGAAATTTGAAACCCTCATATTTTTTGTGCAGTTATGATTTCATCTTTCAAATTAGATCAATGTTCAACAGAATTAGTCAATTTACATTGTCAAAAATGTATTGTATTTTTCATCGAAACCTTCTGCTTTTCATAAAATGACCTTTATACTTCAGGACTGTTACTATAATAGAGAACAATAAAATGACTTTTTTTTTTTTTCTGTGGCCTCTAAATGCTCAAGCAAATACATCTCTTGGAAAAAGGAGATTTGTGAAATTACTTTTTTGATGAAAAATGTAGACTCTCTAGTGCCAAATGTTTCATGAATACATGTCAGTCTTTGCCACTTTTTGTTGCTTTCAAAAAGCTGAACATAAACTGTTCTTATCTTTTTAAAATAACAGGCTTCTATTTATCTGTTTGAAGAAAAGTCTTCCTGAAAATTTTTTGTATTCTCTCTTTTATCAGAAGGCTAGAGTGCTTAACAATGCCAACTCGATTAACTAATGAGATAATAATGTGACACTCACCTGCTTTTGCAAGCATCTAGCAAAATGAGAATTTGGCAGACTAGTCATGTTTTTCATGGTGGCAATGTTGTCGTGCCAGTAGGCATGGAGGGATGAACCAGTGATAGGTGGAGATATAAAACAGAGAGTGAGACTGGTGAGACAGCCACATGTAACTTCTTGGCAACTGGACCTGAAAAACTTTGATGACCTTCACTGTTCTTGAAGATGCTGTGCTCCAAAGGGAATGTGAGAATTTAACACACACTTCCTTCCTGATATCAAAGGGCTGCAATAGGTTTTAAAAGCTAAGGTGATAGCAATATTAAGTGCATCACTCTGCGGGGCTGTCCTCTGGGCTCAAAGAGGTTTGTCGGAAGCACTGGGCTGTAGTTGCTTGAGCAAGGAGCTGTATTTATGGTGATGATTCAACTGCAGTTTTAGATGTAGGGCTTCCTCTGGTGATGCAAGAAATCATGTTAAGTAGAGATGAAAGACTGGCCAGTGGATTAGGAAAGTTCATGGTATCAGCCTTTCTGTGGCACAGAACACTGAATACTCTCCAGCTTTCATATTCTTGCAGGAGAGAGAAGTCTATGGCTCAAATTGTAGCAGACCACCCAAAATGAATTTCTAAGGATTATGTCCTGTTCAGGATTTGCATGATCCTTTTCCTGAAGTATGCATGTTTACTATCCCTGTGTACTAGTACAACCTGTGGAAAGCAGATGGGTTATAGAAATGAATCTCTGGTGGATCACACTAGGAATAATAACAGCGGATTTTGGGAGGAGGCCACAGGCTTACTCTTCTTGAACTCATCAGTCCCCCTGTAAGAGGTGGCTGGTTATGCTGCTCACACGCATAACCAAAACATATTAATCCTCAGAAAATGCGCTAATGCAGTGCAAGGAGAGATTAACCAGGTGTACTGGATCTGGCTGAAATGGAGTTAATTTCCCCCATAGCATCCCTCATAGCCCTGTGCTTTGTATTGGTAACTAGAAAGGTGTTGACAAGACAACCCAGTGTTTTGGCTACAGCTCAGCAGTGCTCACACAGCATCAAGACTGTCTATCTGACATTCTTCCCTGACCAATAGGTTGGAGGTGGCCAAGATTTCAGGAGGGGACATGGCCAGGACAGCTGACCTAAACTGACCAAAAGGATGTTTTAAACCTTATGACACCTGATCAGCAATAAAAGCTAAGAGAAAAGAGGAGGAGGGGAAGCATTTGTTTTTGCATTTGTCTTCCCAAGCAACCATTACGTGTACTGAAGTCCTTCATCTTGCTAATGGGAAGTAGAGGAAAAAATCTTTTCTGTTTATTTGTTTCTCTGCACAGCCTTTGCTTTTGCTTTATTAAACCACTGTTGTCTATATCCACAAAATTATTTTCCATCCTATTTTTTTGCCCCTGTCTCCTGCTGTGGAGGGGAGTGATAGAGCAGCTTGGTGGGCACATGACATCTAGCCAAGGTCAACCCACCGCACTAGATCAGCCTGAAACATGCTAAAACACATTGTGCTACTTGCTTGGGCCAGTGCTACTAGAGGTTTAACCAAAATACCTTCCAAAGGCTAACCCTGCTGGCAGCCATCTAATTTATTTTCCCTTGGTAACCCATCCTGTTTCACTCACCATTAGATTTAAAACAAGAAGCTGTAGAGAGCACCGTAAAATCAGNCTTTGCTTTTGCTTTATTAAACCACTGTTGTCTATATCCACAAAATTATTTTCCATCCTATTTTTTTGCCCCTGTCTCCTGCTGTGGAGGGGAGTGATAGAGCAGCTTGGTGGGCACATGACATCTAGCCAAGGTCAACCCACCGCACTAGATCAGCCTGAAACATGCTAAAACACATTGTGCTACTTGCTTGGGCCAGTGCTACTAGAGGTTTAACCAAAATACCTTCCAAAGGCTAACCCTGCTGGCAGCCATCTAATTTATTTTCCCTTGGTAACCCATCCTGTTTCACTCACCATTAGATTTAAAACAAGAAGCTGTAGAGAGCACCGTAAAATCAGAGAATAATGCGACTTGAAAATGCAAAGGCTGTTCCATAAATAGGCATCTGACTCGCAAAAGAATCACTATTGCTATGGGAGTTAATTAACAAACAAGTCATGTCTGTGCTCCTTCCTGGTGGCTGCAGTAATCTTCTTGCTTGGTCCAAAGAGCTGAACATAAATAAGATTGTTACAAAGTGTGTGGTGTGAAGGAGAATTTGGCATTTGAGAAAACAAGTTTAAAGCAACACCAGAAGTTTTCCCTTTGCAAATGCTGTCACAGTTGGCAGAAAGGAATCAAGAGACATATTTACAATTTAAATGTGAGCTTGGTCATTGAGGACATTTTTTTTCAAGGAGATGTGGATCAAATATGTCACAGGGTTACAATTCTGAGACCACCCAGCCTTTTACTAATACTAGTGTTTACATAAGAAGTTAGAAACAAGCTCCCCTCCAATTAGAAAGCCAATATACCTAACTAGATGCTAGCTTATTATATACCCTGTAGTCTGAATGTTAATAGCTTTGACCTCCTTCAGTTTAATCTTAATCTCCTTGACAGAGCAAGTGAACTTTGAGTTATACTTTACCGAACTGTTCCCTTTGTTTTCTTTCCTCGCTTATGTTTCCAACAGTGACTATGTCACATATTGCAGACACAAATGAAAGCCTGTCTTCTTTTTCAATCAGTCATATCACTAAGTATATGAGCAGAAAAACCCTTGTGATTGACACTGCTTCAACAAAAGCAGATTCAGTTTGCAGATGATAAGAGGCAAAGTCATACAAGCACTGTTTACAAAGCAGTGAAGGAGAGAAAAAAAATTAATGATAAAAGGACTAATCTTATTGTTTTACTAGATGAGAGAATGGTTCTTTGTGTTTGCTCTAGCAGAAGCCAACAGATTGTCTCCCACCTCCCTTGTACACTTTTGGCAGCAAAATAATTTCCAGATTCTGTATCAAATGCTGGCTGGTAGATAAAAAAAGGACTCTGGAATGCCTGGGAAGCCTCAGAAAGCAGAAGAGTGCCTGCACACCACAGCGTGGGCACATGTTACCTGCAGCATGCTATATAATTAAATATTATCTCCCTTACGAAGGGTAAATGAGGTGCAAGACCAACGGGAGTAAATGCCTTTGAAGGAAAAAGAAACAAAGCTATGTGAGAACATATTGAACTGGCTGATCTGATGTGTTTTCTATTGTATGGAAATATCATGGCTATCAGGAACATTCTTCCTGGTTTCTTCACTTCAAGGGAGACCAGACCCATGCCAGCTCTAATTAAAAGGAGTCCCAGCTTTCAACCCACAGTCCTGGGCCTGAGGTCCTCATATGGTAGTACGGACAGCACAGGTCACAGAAGTACCATTTCTATTTCTTGGTGTCAAATGATACAGGGGCATGACTGGGACAGATTCACAGAGCAGTAGAGTAGTTTATACTGGAAGGGACCTCTGGAGGTGACATGATCTGAACGCTGCCCAAAGAAAACCTGACTTCAAAATCAAATCTAGATTGCCCAGTACACTTTTGATACCCACTACTGGCAACAGGGTGGTCCACTGGCTTTTTTCCAGGACAGCACATCTGTACAGAAATCTGTTTTAACCTTATGTAATGGCCACTACTGACTGCATAGAAGGCAGGACAAAGAATTAAAATCCAGGACAATACCAACAAGCGAAGGACAGGGTAACCTTGCTTTCCGTCTCCTCTACTGTTCATTAGTTTCATGGCTTAATTCCTATCTCTTGCTAGCAGGGCCAGGCAGCTTTGTCTTTGCAGCAGCTGAAGGCACATTGCTTCACCAGTGTTCACCAAAGGTTGCTGAAAGAATGTTTCTATTTTTTTCTCTTCAAGATGAAGCCTGCCAGCTCGGTTATGTCCATCAGTGAGCATTAATATCCAGCTGTAAAATAATCTGTCATCATAGTCTTTATTGACATAGGTTGCACATATAGCATATGAAGCAATAGAAGGCAAAAGAAAACTGTTTTAATGATTCTCCCCTAAAAGTCTCTATGGAGTATGTTCATGGTGTCTGTTTAATCTAACTGTCCCCATAGGCTACATGAGAAGCAGCACTAGCACTGAGGGAATAGCACATACCTCAGGTTTCATTGAAACTTTTCATTTCATCCCATTCTGCTCCACTAAAAAGACATTGACAATTTTAAAGAACATTACTTGAGTTAAAGACAGACTCGGGAGAAAAGAATTGACTTACCAAGTGATGAAATACAGGCAATTTTAATCTTATCCAGAACAATGGCAAATAATATAGTGAGTTTCACAGTGAGCAAGTGCAAAAAAAAATAAATTCTGGCATCTATTTCTGAATCATGTTCAAATTACTGGTGTATAGCAAGTTACCAAACATCAGCAGAGACACACGAACTGTATCTATCTTTAGTTCATGGAAAATGTGAATATATTTGGATTGGTGTAAGAGTCTTTCACTATGTGCTAAGATAAGTTAACATTTTAAATATATATTGGTTGCTAGTAAATGCTTGCATATGGATACATTTAACCTCCCCACCACAGTTCAGAAGACGTACAGTAATTTGTTAATTTGTGGTATTGTGATCAGGTGGCTCAGCTCTATCTCACATTTGTGCTGCTTCACACTCATGACTTATTCTTGCAAACCTCCTGAATTAATAAATAAGGACCCTGGCAAGGTAGCCCTCAATGATTTTTCCATGGAAACATCTGCATTGAAAAATAAAGCTGTGAAACACTTTGCATTGTCAATTACTAACAGTTACAACACTCCTTTGGTACATTAGCTAGAGTAATTTGGACTTTAGAACAAAAGTAAGTGTCTATAATACAGGCACAGAAAAATGAATATCAGGAAAATCAATCAAAGAGTAATAAACTTTTATTAAAAAAAAAGTCATCACTCTCTGGCAATTCATAAAACAAGTTCTCCAAATCTGTATAGACAGTGCAAATAAACATAAAATGATTCTTTAAGGGCATAATGAAGGGTTCTGTCAACAACAATAAGAAAAGAAACCACAGATGTATGTTTGTTAAAGAAATTGCACATTTTCTGTTCAGAAAGCCTTCGGCATTTCTTTCTGATAAAATAGGAGTACAAGATGCAAGAAATGAATTCTCCGTCTGAGCCATGTCTTTTTAGTTTCTGCTTCCTGTTCAATCAAATCTATCATTGCTCCATGGCTCTTGGTGCTCTGTGAAGGTTTTGAACTTGCTGAAATACTTTAAGATAATCCTAAGTCTCTGGGATCTGGCCATATACCTAAGATCAGCAGAGTCTACTCTCGCACTTTCTTCCTAGTGGACTATTTCTGTAAGACAGAAGCCTCCTTTTTGCTTGAGCAGTATATTTCAAACTAACCCTTTTCCAAAAATTACAACTTTTAATTCTATGAAATGTTGCTGGTATAATGTATGTTATTAAAATAACTGTTCTTTATTTTGTTTCCTTTTTGAGTTCACTTTAAATATAAAGTTACCAAACCCCTACATCATATGTGGATCAAAATGGAATCACTTGAAAAGGGATGTTTATTTAATAATTATCATTGGAAAATGAATATGAGGGCAGAGGGGTGAATTGAAGGTCACTTAACCAGAATTTAACCTGATATTAGTTGAACACTTGGATTTTACTCCTCATTCACAAAAGACTGACTTTTGAACTAGTAGTACCTAAAATTAAATAGAATCTGTGATTTTATCCTAGGAGGTATTTATTTTAGAGCAGATCCAAAGAGTAGGGAAAGAAACCCTCCATGATGAAAGAAAAATGAGCAGTATTTGAATGTTTTCTGAAAAAAAAATAAGGAAAAGACAAGGCTCCCAGCCCAGCACTACAAAGTCCTTGATATATCTTCCATCTGGACCACACTGAACTCTGCGCTATTGAAACAGAAGTTGGAAGACACCTACCTGGTCATCACATCAAGCCCTCTCAGATATGTGGTATTTTCTTACACTCCCTCCCTCTCATCCTTCTTCAATCCTTCTTTCCTTCTTCTCATATTTCTTCCATTATCCTGAATATCTTAATTCCCTTCTTTGTCAGGATTCAAACAAGAGGTCAATTAAAAGAAATTTCCAGAGGGAAAAAAAAAGACTTTTTCTTAGAACTTGTCTCAGTTGCCTACTCAACTTTTTCTTCTCATCTGTTGTTCCTCATAACAACTCTCTGGGTGACTGCAGGCAATTTATTTTCCTTCCCTGTGTTGAAGCCCTTGAGAATTTCCTGCTAGTAGCTACATAAGAGTTTCATTAGCTCCCAAATATTTTCAAGTTTTTGTCCACATCCTCATATTCAAGTACTAACCATCCACATAATGATTTCCCCTCTGCATCAGATAGCTGAAAGTGCAACCTGCCTGCTTTAATGGCTATTGTAAAGTCACAACACCAGTACTCTGTAGTTTATCGAAATGACTCAGTTTTCTTGTATGCAACAAAGGAATAAAAGCATTAAGCAACAGAAAAACTGTAGTCTGCAAATTCAAATCAGAGTCTGAAAACATTAAGTGAAAAGTAGCTGTTAAATATGTAAACATAAGTGTGATTGATCTCTGACAAATCCTGAAATGTAAAAGATAAAGTACATAAATACATACCTGTCTGTCTGCATGCTTGTATTGCAGCTCAGCTGTTAACGACATAGCTTTCTTTCAATAGGAAATTTTGTATTTTTTTGTGAAACCTTAACACTGGCAACTTTTGAATAGCTGATTGGGCCATTCTCTTCCTCATAGTATTTGTGGGGTTTTTGTTTGTTTTGTTCTTGTTGTTGGTTTTTTTTGTTGTTTTAGTTATCATACTGCCTGCTCCTTTTAATGTTATTATTGATATTATTATCAGGGTAAGATTAGTGTTATTATTGAATGTAATGTGAACATATGCATAAACATACATAAGAGATTGCTTTACCTTCAAGGACAGATGCATAGACTCGAAAAAAAAATTAGAAATTCATGCAATCTTCTAAATCTGAATGTTCTTTGACATTCATCAGAGCCAAGAGGTACTCAGTACATTTAAAGTCAAGGTGCCTAAATATGGAATTAATAGCTCAGTATGAGGCACCTCTTTTGAACACCTGAAGGTTATAAGAAATGAGGACAGGGATCTAGAATGCAAATTGTTATGCGGCTGTTACTAACTGCTGTTGTAAAAAACTAACTTTATTATTATGTTTGCCAGGTAATTGCAATCTTTATAGAGACCAAACATATCCAGCATTTAATACTGTTGCATTTATAGTATTAAGAATTGATGGAATATGAATTAAGATAAAGCACTTGGAACAGTAGACAGGACTCTGTGTGGGAGACTTTGGAAGATGATGAATCTGAACTCCTACGCTAGAGCTTGCAGAGATCATCTGTGAATTTGGGATACAAATTTGCCTTTGTTCCTTAAAAGGAGAGTGGGAGGTTAGATCTCCAGCTGTTTTCTGGAAAATGAAAGGGTATGCTGCAAAGCTATGGTCAGTGACAAGAGTCCAAGAGGACTCATGGCCAAATACTTCAGGATCCTATGAATTGCTACCCTCACGAATTCTACTGTTCTTGGCTTGTTTTGGGGGCATATGATGGCCTTGTACCTAGTCCTGGGACAAATCCTCCAGCCCAATAGCATAATGTTCAGACATGGGGACCTCTACTCATGAGACAACAACGAACAGAACTTTGAAAATTGTGAGGTTCCACTGGACAAAAAAAGAGGAAACTGATTCCCTTTTTTCTGTTCATATATTCCTTTGTGCCAAAATGGGTTTTGGTGTCAGCAGTACAAGTTTTTTCAGAAAAAAGCATTTGCCTTATCAGTACTGAGTTTTAAGACACTATACTTTTTGGATACTGCAGATTCAGTAATGTGCTTCAAAAAGTAGAATGTGAACCTTAGAATAAGCACCTTAAAGGACTGCATTGAGAGAGCTGAGGGGAGCGGTATCAAATACTGGTAGCAGAGCTGGTGACATGCTATTCTTTCATTGTGGACAGGGATAGCTGAGTAGGTTACCTAAGCTTCAGAGGTGTCTGGGAAAGCCAGGTACTAATTTTGCACTTTGACACCTCGACAGCAACAAATTCGTGCTGCTTATTACAAACTGATATTCAGAACACCTTCTCAGGGTGACTTCAGACAACAGTGGATCCAGGTGCTGATAAATGAATATGAAAGCCAGGAAAAAGAGGTTTAAAATCTCTCTTGGGGTGTGCTGCATCATGTGAAAAGGTGAGAAAAACATACTCCATCTTCAAGGTGAGAAAATAAACATGGCACTGAGCTTCTACTGTGAACCTGTGTGCGTGACAAGAGTATTACAATCCTGTCAAGCAAGAGACTGTGTAAAGATGCTCTATTTTGTTTCCTTGCCTAAAATGTCTGTAATCCTAACCCCTATTTGAGAAACTCTGCTTCAAGTGACAGTGTTTGAGATCTACAACAGATGAAGCCCCAGATTTTTTAGTTTATATTATTTTTATAGTTTAAATTGTATTAATTAGAAAGCCTATAAGTGTACAGGAACTTGCATATAATGCATTTCACTGTTCTAAATCATTTCTGCCTCAAGTCTATTATTCTTTGAAAAGTCTATAAAACACTGGGGGAATCTACAGTCAACTATTTGCTAAATTATAGTATTATTTACTTGTAAATTAGGTTATAGTTCACTATAAGATCCTGTAAAATGAGTTTAATAAGCACCCCATCTCATTTAGAAATGGTGTCAGAGAATAGTACAAAGTAACTAGTGAATTTAATTATATCTTTAAAAGTTTAAACCCTCACAGAATGAGGAACTGATTAGAATTCACATAAATTAATGAAAAGACATGGAATGACAGTCCATATTTGTGGAACAACGGGGCACACTCTCCAAAAGGGAATGATTTGAAATTGTCACTGAAAATGTATTAGACCGTCATTTAGTATGAAAGTGTTTTGAAAATCGTTGATCTAGATCCCACTTGTTTGTATTAGCACTGTCAAATGATGAAATGATGAAATGATGAAATGTGTATACACATTTGTGTACTTCTCCCTTGTGATGGATTGTATGAGGTGTAAGCAGAGCTTTGATGTTCCTTACATGCATGTGTCCACAGCTTCATTTGCTAGGGCAGAGGGAGAAAAAAGAAATAAGTTCTGCATAGCAGAGAGAAACCTGGAGGCGCATCTGCCTTCCATAGCAATGAGCTGCTCTCTTGTGGCAAAGCCATTACTGAGCCCTAAAGCAGACATAGCCATCAGGTTCTTAAAGCCAAGATCTGAATCAAAAGAGAAATATCAAAATCCCCTCAGACAACGCTTCAGTGTGATATCAGATGGTCACTCTAAAATCCTTTGAACAGCCCTTGCACATTCCAAGGTAGCGGTGCAGCCTAATAAGAGTGCCAGAGATGAAAGGTTTGGGAGGCTTGATCCAGCAGCTGGAAAACAAGTTGTACTGTGTGAGGCTTACAGAATTCAATCTCCTCAGCTTATCTGAGAGAAAACAGAGAGGTGAATTGATCATTATGTCTAGGTACTTACACATGGAAAAGAGATCCAATAGCAGGGTGTTTCTGAGCTTGTTGACAAAGACCTGACAAGATCTATTGCAAAGACTTAAAGAAATTAGGCCTTGAAGTAAGTCACAGCTTTGTGGCAGAGAGGATAACTGAACTAAATAACATTCTCCTAAAAGAGCTGGAGGGAGAACAGGACAGGGACAACTTAACATGGATTTAGATCTTTAAAGATATAAATAATTAAATCCCTCTATGAGACATAATTTCATCTACTCTCTGGGCCAAATTTTGTGTCCAGTAGGTCCAGGGACGTAGGTGAAATAGTTGTGTTGGTACTTTCTGACCTAAATGCTTATAAATATATGAATACCTTATTCATGTCTTCTTTTTGTGGACCAAGGAAAGGATAATAAGTTACACACAACCCTGAGAGTGCCCATAAAACCTGGAACTCTGTTAAGACAGCCACTGCAACCAAAGCTTATCAAGACTTCAGGGCATCAGTGAAAAGATTTCCTTTGTGCACTGGGCAGACGTATTCTCAGGGCTCATGTCTTAATTTATCTTTATTTCTTTTTCATGTCATTCAGAAACATCAGAGGTGGCTGCAGCTGGAGACAGGGTAACAGATGGATAGACCGCAGAGGCTGGATTCTATTTTTCACTCAGCAGATCTCCAGTTTGTATTTTCTAAGTTAAATAGAAAACACTTTGGCTTATACTGCTTTTATTTTTGGAGTTAGTCTGAGATACTTTGAATATTTCTTTTCACCTGTTTCCTGTCCAAAGGTATTTTTAATTTTTGTTTCCTCAAACTAAAAGGCAGGACTCAAGTAACTAATTAGCCCACTCACTCTATGTAGAGAAAAATTCTGAAACACCACATACTTGTAGGAATAGATAACTGGAGAAGATGGGAAAGTGGTATTAGTATTGCAGTCTATTAAAAAAAAGAGAAAAAAGAAAAAAAAAGAAAACCAGAACCATCCCCTAGTTTCCCATTTCTATTTCCATATTGGTGAGCCTATGCATAGGAGAAAGAAAAAGAAAAAAAAAAAGAAAAAGCCAAACCTTCTGAATCCAAAATTACATTACTCTTTGAGAAAAAAAAAATCAGAAATGCAAATCAAATCTTAATTTTACCTTTTGCAGTTTCATTCTGGAAGAGGCAAATGTGGCATCTGTAGGTGTGCTTGTTTGGGGAAGTGACCCTGTACCTGTTTATAGTGAGAAACCAGGGCTACAGTTCATTCAGTCGAAAAGAGTCAAGGGATCCCAAAGGGAATCACGCCTTGAAGCAAATCAAAGCAAGTAATCAAATAAACACAAAGCTGAAATCACTGAACCCAAATACACAAATTAAGGAAATAAAAGACTCCAGGGTTGTCCCATGCAGTGAGCAAATCCAAAACTCATAAAAGTGGAAATTCAGGGTCAGTGGCCATCCAAAAACAAATAAATTATGTTCAAAAAATAAGTAAATTTCTGTTCCTCGAATTTAATAATCCACTAATGTTTTAATAAGCAGTGAGCTGCTGCTCAGCTCTGACTTGCTATGAGCTGCTGCTTAGAAGACCTATTCCTGCATTAAGATTTTAGCATGTCCCAGATTCCCATCACAATTTCCTTTCTCATCAAGGGGAACGCATTCCAGTCTGTGAGGAAAAAGGCCATCCATTTTACATTTAACAAACTTTTATCTACCCTGCTTCTTAAGTGTTTAAAGTTGCACACTCAGGTAAGGTCACTAACCTCGTCTCCTCTTTTTGAAAGTCACCCTAAAATGAGACTCAGTTCTGTCATCATGCTCCTCAGGGAAATCAAACATTAATTATGTTAGGCAGCAATAGTTAATAGTGTCTTATTTGCTATGTGTGAAGACCAAAGTTTTTAAGAGAAATCACTTGCATTAAGTGCAAACATTTTGCCTAATTTCATTGACATTTTGGCAGCAATATCTTTTAGGCTCCTTAAGGAAATTCAGCCTATAATAATAAATAATGAGCAAAAATATTGCTGCAAGATGAAACTTAATAGCCTATTTCTTAAAGACTCAGATTTTATTACAGGAATATAGATGCTGACTGCCACAAATACCTTACTGATGCTTCTCTTCAATTCTTTTCCTAATCCCTGCAGACTAAGAATAAAGTGGTAAAATTGGAAAACACATTTGGAGAGCTGCAGCAGATGTGCCCATGTGTGTACATTGTAGGAATTCATGTGCACCTTCCCAGCTGATATCTAAAAGAATGATCTGGTCTGCCTGTTCATTTTATTTTGAAAATTAAAGTTCCTTATAAAAAAATTAGTTTCAAAGTAGAGGGAATGGAGGACCTGGGATTCCTGTGATCCTGGAATCACTGGAGGATTAGGGAGGGTTTTTTCTGCCAATGAAATAAAAAGACTGAAGCCCCCTATCATGGACACAAGATTGGGTTACGGACTTCTAAGGCGGACAGCTAATAACTCTCCTGAAAAACATTCCTAAGCCCTCCTTAGTCAACTTTGTGGGCATTTGGTGTCCATGAAACATTTGATTTGGCTCCATTTTCAGAGATCAGCCTGAGAACCAGACACACGATCTAGTGAACTAGAATACTTGCTTCATTACAAAGTAATCATGCAAAAGAAGAAAGAAACATACATGCATGTGTGCACACACACACAGACACACACACACTTCTAAAAAATAATTGTCGAAGTATATAAAAGTATTATAAAAGCAGAAATTTAAATCAAGTTGTTCAACTGAATCTTCTGGGTCAGTCTTTAGTAGCAGTGCAAGTTCCATAGAAGAGGAGGCATCTGTAATGGCATATCTCGGAAAAAAAAGACAGGAAAACACCTCTAGGCGACACTGCATCCCAGAGGGCTGTACTGCCCTTCAGACAAAAGAGGTTGGGATAACCATGTGTTTTCAGTGCAAGGATAGGAAGGGGCATAATTAATTTGACATAGGTACAGAAACCTTGGCAACTCTATTTTATTACAGAATAATTTTGTAAAAAGCCAGCATCTCATGCCAGTGTAAGGAAGCTCAATATTGCTGACAAACATGTGAATTGCATTAAGGAGAAGGTTGAGTGATAAAATGGAAGTCACTAATTTTCACTTCCAAGGCACTTAGATTAAATAAATGCTAATATAAGACTTTTATTTTATTCAAGCATTCATTAGAGTTTTCAAAGATATGTTGAAAATGCCAGAATGAATCATTATTTGGCTTCAAGGGCTCTAAGAGTGTTTAAACCACAGAGTTTTTTGAACTTATGTTCAAAAAAGAGTGGATTTCCTAACGATAATCATTGTTCCATCTCCAAAAGAGGAAATTCTCTCATGAGGAAAATCAAGGGAGAAGGAAGTGTTAGGCGCAGCTCTCATGGCAATTACATTTTATATATATAATAAACACAAATGTACCCATTACTCATATGATCTAATTCTTCATAACATTATATTGAAATCTCTTTTTCCACCGAGAAGAATAATGGCAATTAGTTGCTATCTGACTGGAACTCCATAAAATATAAAAATGTGCTTCATAATTCTTTTGCAACAGTGTTTACAAATTGTGTAGGACACAGCTACATTTATTCCGTAGAGTGAGTGTTGATCCCACAGCACAGAGCAGAGATGCTGACTCAAAGGCAGAGGTAGGCCAAGTCTCTGATAACTCTGTGACTTGGACAATCCTGCTTTTTTAGCTTTCTGAGCACTCAACTTCAGTGCCCCTGCAGCATGCATTGTGAGTCACTGCAAGATGAAGAAATTCCCCAAAGGCAGGGATCAGCAATTATTTGCTGAGGGACCAAAGGCTTGGTTGAAAGCAGGTGTCAAAAGGCACTCTGCAAGACTGGGAGCTGGAGATGCTTCATCTTGAGAGTGTCATCTGTAAACATTACCCAGCTCTTGGCTCCTACCATGTTTTGCACTCAGACAGACACAGGAACCTCTTTCTTACCTACTGCTTCTCTTCCAGTGTTACCATAGAGTACTCAGTAGTTCCCTTATCAAGAGATGGGGGCTGTAATGGTAGGAGTGTGCCATCACAAGGATTCTCTGTGATAACTTTTGGGCCTCTAGCAAATGCTGGGTCTGCCTCATGGATACCATGAGTGCACATGTATACTCTGCTTGGCCATCACCCTCTGTTTGCAACCATATAATAGCCATGTATTTTTCTGCTGCTCCTGGTGCGCTTGGCAGGCAAATCATTTTGAAAACCTGGAAGGTGTCCTACAGCCAGAATATTTCCATTTTCCCTTATCCAAATGGTGGTTTTGAACAAGGCAGACCAGCACTTTATGGAGAGCTTTAAAAAGTTGTTTTTAGCGTGGAAATACAAAGCTTTCAGGTAAAACTGGCAGTGTCTTCTGGGTTTTGTGAAGCAGCATGGCCAAGAACAAAGTATGGGTATGTGATCACAAGCATGCTCTCAGCATATACGAAACGGGCCACTGTTCTGGCTGTAATGGCACCACCTTTCCACACCTTCAGCTGTGTGAACAACAGTGCTGGTAATGGTTGTTACTGATGCATGCTGAGAGTGCTAGTGACTTTTTATGAGGCACCACCAAGATAGGAATTTTAGTCTTTATCAGATTGTGCCTGGATTTTTACGTCATAAAGGAAACTGTGTGTGAGCTGATAATTTTCAGTGTAGTTGGCCAAAGGAAAAAATTCCAGAGAGAAATGGGAAACATACAAATGAATGTATCTGCACCCTAAGCCATCAAGGACCTAAATGAAGTGCTTTAATGGCTGTCGTATTTAACTCCTTATCTGGAGGGAGGAAGAGAAAAAATGTCACCTGAACATTGTCAGACTTAATAGTGTGCATGTAGTGGATAATTTTTAAAAATTTAGGATCCCTTATTTTTCCTAGATGATTAATTAATTGCATTAAAATAATATAGGAAGTATTTTCTGTTGATGTTGAATACAAATGACATCAAATTCATTTCCTTTGTTTTCAATGGGCTTTGATTTGAAGTTGTAAAGAACCTGAAAGATGAACATATATTGTAGTCTAATTTACACCTTATCACCTTATTATGCTTTGTTTTATTCTTGAGGGTGCAATTATGCATAAAAAGCCCAACTTTCACCTCTTATAAATCAGTTTTGGACTTAAACCATAATTGTAATGGTCTCAAATTATGTGCGTCATGTTAAATGTCAGAACTTGATTATGGTATAACCCTCGCAAAGTGGTCCTAATAGGGTGGTTGTGTTTTGTGCCTAGATTATTTATACTAGTAATAATGTAAAAGATGAGAAAACGCACAGAATTTAAATAAAACAGAAAAAAAAGCAATTTTGGAATAGCATCACAAAGCATTTAATGTATAATCTAGATTCAAAGCCTATTCTGAATATCCAGCTTGAAATCAGAAACTTTTTTTAATTTTCCAGGTTTTGGAAACAGTCTTTCCTGTCAGTGGTGTCCAGTTTATCACATTTGTCATGTATCAGAGACCTAAAGACCACCAAATAGTGTAAAGACTGTGCAGAGTGCTGTATTTGTATGTAGGTAGGGTCTTTACTCCAACAGAACTTTTGTTCAGTGAAGACAAGTAACACATTAAGATCAGGGAGGAAAGATTCACAGTAATATGCATATATGTGTGTTTATCCTTTTCTTCTTCTATAAATAAATATATGTGAATGTTAACATTTTTTATATCTTCATTTCTCATAGATAGCACTCAGCAAAAAATCCTTCAAAGAGTGCGATACTTCGTAGTTTTATGCAGGCATCTTTATGTGTGTTTCATGGGATTTGAGATAGTAAGAAATTTTCTGTTTACAGTTAGCATGCTATTTTATTTTGATTAAGCAAATTTGAGCATAAGAATTGTGGTTTATTTCAAATAACCTTTGAAACTTATTGCTCAACTGGACTCTATTCCTTTTTAGTCCTAAAACTTCAACATTCTCAATTGTTTTAATATTGTATCATCAACATTTTTACAAAAAGAAGAAAAAAAAAGTCAAAGCAGTAAGGGATATATCTCCGCATTCTGACAATAAAAGCAGATGATAAGGAAAGCACTAAATTAAGCAGTCATAGCCAGACACAGGAGAGTCTGGGGCCATGGTTTGCAGTATCTCTCAGCAGGTGACACTTGCTAGGTATGCAGCTCTTCCTATGGAGTTCAGACTTGCCAGATGTACAGACTGAAGCTTCATGTTCCCACAGATCACATTTCATCCTGTGTAATGTCATCAGCCAGCTCTACAAAACCATGCCAATCTTACAACTGGAGAAAAATTCTTATTGAGACATGGGTTTGAGTTAATTCTGGGGAAAGATCACTTCGAGCCCTTTTATGTAAAGGGCCAGAAAATGTTGCCAGGCTTCTTTTCTCTGTGTTTTGCTCTGCAGCTCAACCTTGATTTGAAGAGTCTGTGTTCAATGGTCACTTACTCCCTAATACCTTGGAAGCAGGCAGAACGTTGTAAGTGAAATTGAATGGAAGAAAGCACTGAAGGGAAAAGGCTGTCAGGAGCAATTGCTTAAAACTAGAAGAATAGACTACTTAAAATAAGATTTTGAAGCTAGAACATAAGGTAGTTATTTAATTTTTGGCTTACAGTATCAAACTTGTCATTACCCTTTTAGGAAAAGTCTATGAAAATTGTTGAGTACATGAAGGTAGCAAAAGTAATTTTATTTGATAGAAGGGGTTGACATTGGTAAACAGGTACATTCATTCAATGCATCATTAGCCCCAGAAAAGAATGGCTGGATTCTGGCCAAAATAGAAGGAAATTCTACTAGGAAAGGGAACTGAATTAGACCTGTTGTCTAAAAAATGGAAACTTGTCCATTGTGATAAAGTATCATTTAAGATACTTGTGAGCCTTCTAGGAGACATTTGTGTGTATGGCAATGCAAATATAATCACACTAGCTACTGGATACAGAAATGGATCTCTGTGTCACAAGTGACAGCTTGCACGGGTGATGAGATACATCCTGCCCTGTGATGCCTCCAACAGAAATAAAAGAGAATGAAGAAGGAAGTAAAACCAGTGGTGTGCCCAGGTTTAGAGGGAGGTCTTGCCTGTTCTCCCACAGGAGAGCTGTTTTCCAGAAAGTAGGTCTGATGAGTATAGACAGAGATTTACAATGGGCAGAAATTGCACCCTACCACAAAGTTTGGATGAAAACACAGGAATCCTGGGCAGTGCATCAAACTGCCTTTGGGGAACTGAGCAATAGTGGAGCAAAGTGTAAGGAAGGGAAGTGGAGGATGTGCAAAGAAGAGAGATGGAGGCAATTCCTGAGAAGTTATAAACCAGCATAGAGCCAGCTGCTTGAGACAGCAACAAATTCAACCTAATTTTCGAAAGAAGCAACAAAAGAGTGGATCAGCTTTTGATAAAGCACAGCAGGGAAAGCGTATAAGTCATCTGCAATCAATAATTTTGCCATAAGGCTAAGCTACTTTCGTGATAAAGAGCTGGCTTTGATGTCAAAAGGAGCAGGTGCCTGTGGGAGGTCAAAGTTTGAAATGAGATTACTCACAAGGATCAGAAAGATAATCAAATCTGCCCACTTCTGTGGCAGTGACATATCAGTACAAAAGACTCAAGTTCTAAATGGCCACAGTTAGGACTGAAAAAGGATAACTGCAAAATCCTGATGAGAGGACAAAAGGGAAGAATGGTTTCTGAGGGTAACTCATTTCCGACTGACTTGAAAGGACCAAGCTCACTGGTCTGTTAAAAGGCTATTGCTGTTCAGTTGAGAGGTAACTGGAAGCAAGGACAGTCAGACCCAAGTGCACAAAGAAGCACGGGCCTTGCAGGGTTAGCCAGTCTTGCAGTTTTAGGAGTGGAGTACACAGAGCCTAAGTAAACACCCATTGACTTGTGCAACGAATGGAGAAAGTGGACACAATGACTGGGAGGAAGGCAAAGCTAGTCAGAAGTGAATGTTCAGAAAGGAGAAAGGTATCTTAAAAATACCGCTTTTCTCATAAAATTACCCAAATCCTAGAACTGAACACAGGTAATGCAAAAGCATCCTTCTGTTCAGTGGTACTAACTCATCCCTATGGAGGTGGTTCTCTAACTCCTTCCCTCTCTTCAGAGACCCAGCTAGAGGAAGAGCTGTTGCACCTTTTACACAACATCCCATGGTTACAGCACCTGCCTAGCAAGTGTACTTCTGAGTTCAGGAGTTTTGGGGTTTAAAACTGCATATCCTGCACTCTTGAGAGTGTCCAGGTTTTCACAGCAGCAGCCAGGCTAGTGTAGAGGACATGTTCCACTGAGGTGCAGAGCATAGTGGTAAAATTAATGTAGGACTACTGGAGCCAGAGAAGAGGGTAAAGAAGGGAATAGTCTTATCTGGTACTGAATGTGTGTTAGTGGGTAGCACATTCCTGATGTCTTGGAAAGAATGGGCCAAACAGCTTCGCCATAAAAGAATAGCTCAGTTTCACCACCCAGAAGTCCTTTGTAGATCTTGATGACAGGTATATTTGAATATCTGACTTCAGAGGTGCTGCTACACTATACAGATAGTTCAGTACAATGCTGAGTTCAGAGCTCTTACAAAATCATTCTTTGTTCAAATCCTCTGGCAGTGGTGACCAAAGTGACTCAAGGGCTTACAGACAGGGTCTTGAGGAGGAACTGCCTCACAGCACTGTAACTCTTAACCTCTAGTTCATAGCCAGCATGTGACACCTAGCCTGTAACTCTCCAGATCAGAACCCTGAATTAGTTTGTCTCTCCCTATGCTAGTAAGCTGAACCAGGGGCACTGCTGGGGCAGTGCTGGCACATCAGCAGCAGTGGTGTGGCAGAGGCATCTCTAGCGAGGGCCAGCTAGTGCTCTCACAGACAATTTCTGAATGTAGCCAAAAAGTTAACACAGGCCTGGGATGGTCCCTAAAAAACAGTACAGAGGTGCTCACATCATTTAGGGGGGAAAAGGAATATGGACTTGCACTGTGCCTTGCCATTTATCAGCAACTTGTTTAATCTACTGGTATAAGAGCAGGACTGGTGTTCATGCAAGGCTTGGCCTCATTACTGGAGCTGTGACTGAGCATAAGCCCATGCACACAGGGCTGCCTTCAGAGGAGGCGTATAGGGGGTGCTGAATATGCCACAGCACCAGAACAGTGTTTGTCCCATACTTTCACTGAGATGCCTAAGTGGATCCATACCCCTTCTACCCTTTCACGGCATCCCAAAGGCAAGAAAAAGTGGCCTGGAAGAGTCTGGCTGAGCAAGAACACTACCCTGGTCAGCCTAGTCAGATGGTAACAGAAAGATAAAGTTCAGGGTAAAACCATCACAACTGTCTTTGGCAGCCCAGAATGCTCTGTTTGTAACTTGACAGCTGCCATGAAGCCTGAGAACATCAATAAAAGCTGCATTTTCTTCACCTTTATGTACCGTTTTTCCCCTTTTGTAACCATGTCTGCCTGTTTTTTTCAGACAGGAAAAGAAACTATCATTCACAGCTCATACCTGAACAACAGAACTAACTCTTTCATCCTGACGAAGAAAGATTACTAGACAGAATCACAGTGTATCCAAAATCCTGTCTCTGAAAAAAGGGTTTTGATACAGTTTGATTATTCTTTTTCCTTCGTGCAGAAACTCTATTTCAGTTTCAGAAGACTCTTTATTTTGTTTTGATTCTTTTCCCTTTGTGTATCTGAGTCAATAAATGTCCAGACTTTGGCACTGATTTCTCACTTTGTCATGGCAACTGAGCAGTCCTTATTCTTCAGACCTTGAGCCTTGTTTCACTCTTTGATGCCGTCCAGAAATGTAAACACCTTTGACAGTCTGGGCTTAATTATTATGTCAAAATTAATACAACATAGTATTATTAACAATTGTACATAGTCACTAATCAACAACAATTAAGTAACTCCAGGTTGTAGATTTTCTATCCCTTGTTTCAGCAGATCTGACCCCTAATGAATGTTAATATATGTATTTGTTTGTAACCTCTATTTTTATATTTATGTATACGAAACATGTCTAACAAAATACTGGTCTGAATTTTGAAAATTCAGTTACTTTCAGGTGTTTGCTTTGAATGTCACTTTTGTATTCTGAAAGTTTAATGAGAAATGTAAAGGTTGCAATATATATTTGCAACATCTTCTACAGGGAGTAGCTCTTCTATTATCCCTGTCTTCTGAAGAAGTTTAGGCCAGTAAGCCAGGCCTGCAAATCAGTTATAAATACAGCACCTACAGCCACTGTCTCACCACTAAGTTTGTGGAGTTTCCTAGGCCACAAGTTAAGGCTATGTACTTCTGTGTGGTCCTGTTATAGCCTTTCCCTATTCTCCTCATGTCTTCTGCAGAAACACAGCTGTTCCCTTGCCTTTGAAGATGTCTATTCTCAGCCAGTGCACACTTTGTTCTCCAAGCCCTTATCGAATTTGTAAGAAAATTTCTTCCAGTAAATGAGCTCATAGTACAGTTTTGACCCATTTTCATAAATCCATCTGTAACCTTTCTAGATGCCTTCAGTGTCTTCAGTGTTTGTGTCTTCCTCATTGATAGTTTCCACTACCTTATTTGTACTTGGCATGCATATAGATATCTATTTAAAACATTTTTAGCACAGGGATCTAGCCATCTGATTCCTATTAACAGTAATGGGAACTGCATGGCTAAGTTAATTACCATGTACCATGCTGATCATTTACCACCTTCCCTTTGTTTTCCCTTTAAGATGCTTTCTAGTGTTTCTGAAATTAATGCACTTTTCTGGGTAGTGGAACTGCATATGGGTCACTAAAAGTCCTGCATATATTGATGTATATTTGTTGTGTTCAGTGATAGAAGTGAAAAACCTTGCCTGGTATTGCATGGCTTCAAAAATTGACTTTGAGTCTTTCATTTTGATGTTGCTTCAGATTCATCCACAAAGAAACAGAGGAACAGAGTGAGTTGGATGTAGGGTATCATCACAGGACTTTCAGATGAGGACTCACTGAGAGTACCACGGCATCTCTCAAGTGCCAGTTAAGTACCCAAGTAATAATACAAATGAGTCGGAGCATAACTCTGGTATAGATGACACAAACATTTCCCTACTGTCTGCTGCTGTGTCCCTCACTGATGAGTGCAAATAAAGGTGGGGAATGAACGAATTCAAGAGGGGAAAGCCAAGTTTAGCAGTGATGGGAATAACTTGCACAGGTCACAGACATTTGGAAAGATCAATACCAGAGCAGTAGTTAAGTTTGTGTGTGGCCTTGACATCTTAACACATGCGTTTTTGCTTGAGGAGGTGGTACTTTTTGCCACAAGTGTTTTTGTCTTCTCTGTCTCACAGAGAAGAAATGTCCTTTCCATTTACATAAGGAACTACTTAGTATGACCTACATTTTCACTTTGCCACTGTAAAGACAGAACAGAATTTCTGCGAGAACAGTTAAAGGAAACAAAGAAAAAAATGACACACTCTCTTTTTTATTTTAATTTCAAAACAGACAAATTTTTCTATTTTGCTTTGCAAACTATTTTTAGTAAAGTAAAAAAGGAACAAAAATAGTAAAGATGCTTATCAGCTCTTTCAGAAATTATTTTATTTCATTGGTCCTAGTTCAAAGCTTCTCAGACATGTAGGTAAAATTGTATGATGGCAAGATAACCTAATTATAATGAAGAGCTGGGAGTAGAATACTAGGTGGGGATAAAAACTCCTGCCTCACTGAAGTACCTGACACCTTCCCTAGAAAAAGAAGCAGCAATGAAAGGAGAGGGCTGTATGGATCAAAGATAAGTATTATCTTTTCTTTATATGCTGTTTGAGCAGCTTGCCCTTGGATATTATATGCAAAGCACGTGATCTCTTACTCCCGCTAGTTTAACATATCCTGTTGTCTGTGCCTAAATTTGGATTGTCAGAAGTTCAGCACCAGGAAAAATATCTAGCAGCACAAGTTTTTGCCTCCTCCAGATACATTTGTCTCCCATTTGCTTATCTATCAATCAGGAAATATAGAAATAATATAAAACAAATGGCCTTTTGTTGAGATTAATATTCTGTGGTTAGCTTCAAACTAGCATCTAACAGCATTACAACTTCTCTGTCTGGTTCCGTTGAACTTCAGATATCTCTAAACAAGGTACACACATAAAATGTTGTAAAGGCCCTGATAATAATTGCATTTAAAATAGTTATGGTCATCACAGATGATAATTTCCCACAGGAGAGTTTTCTTGTGCTGCAGTTTAAAACCATTCTGAATAGTGAGAAGCATTCAAATTTAAATTAAATGAAAGATTTTGTGTTTGGAAGATGTATTTCATACTGAGAAACTTCAGACTTGTCTACTTATTTTTCTGCAGAGGTGGCTAAGGGATGGTTTGATTGTGGGCTGTGAGTGCTTACCTGAGGAACAGATTTCTCATAGTCAGTTCTTTAATCTATCAGAATAAAAAATGTAATGAGATTCAGCAGTTGGAAGCTGAGGCAAGACAAATTTAGATTTGAAGCACAAAACTAATTTTTAACACTGATGGTAGTTACATATACATATAACTTACCTAGGAATGCAGTTAATTCTCCACCATGTGGATGCTTTAATTTAGGGTTGAATGTCCCTCTGAAACATATGCCACAGTTCGAACAGTAATTTCTGAGAGGTTTCTGTGGTGATGTTCTGCTGAAGGTAAAACATAATAATCTTTTGATGGAGGCTTTCCAACTTAAAGTTTATGAGTTTTAACAAGAGTGTAAAAACACAAACTGAGTATTAACAGCTCCTAATGTGTACCTGAGACCACAGAATACATGAAACTTTAGATCTGAAATGCAAACAGCATATTTTTAAAGGAGTGATGATTCACATGTTCATAACTGTGGAAATGTCAGCTCTTTACTCCCCATGAAAACAAGAAAAAAATGACAAGAACATTCATACTGTAAGTTTTAAAGATCTGTCTCAAAGTCCCATCTAAGTATAAGTTTGGGAATTCAATTATATGTACCAACCCTATACAAACTGTGATAAAAATCCTTGTACCACAGCAGATTGCTGGGCACTTTGCTTTCAGCATGGCTTCTAGAAATAACTCATGAAATCCTATTTCTAATACCTAAATCAAAACAGCTTCCCTTCCCTTCCCTTC
>VWZF01007124.1:0-54606 GCA_013396755.1 Sclerurus mexicanus | reverse complement strand
CTGGTTTTTAACCATTAAAAGGCGGCAGCGAGGGAGGAAATGTTTTTAGTTGCAATACCGCTTGTTACCCACAGGCGGCAGCACCGGGCGGCGATGTTTGTCACCTGCAGTACCGCTGTTCGACACAGGGGGGCAGCACTGCCTATGGAAAAACTTGGATTGCCGGCAGATTTCCCTTTTTTCCTGGTTTATTTTTTATTTTAGGGCAGCGTCTGTGGCACCTCCGCCCACGGAGGGGCCGGTGAGGCCCCTACAGCGCCCGCCTGCAGTGGCGAGGGGTGAAGGTGCTCACCTGGGGAACACCTCCCTCTCTGAGCCTCAGCGAGCAGCAAAAACTGGCTCTGCCTTAAGTCCTTATGTTTTTGTTTACTTTTTGTTATTTTTCATTCTACTTTTCTGTTTTAGTTATTTTTTTTAATTTTTGATTTTATAACAAAATATCTTTTTATGGCAGTTCCAACTAGAACAAGCCACTTCCCCTGGGCCACCTCTTGTCTGCAGCACCAGCGCCGGGGCTGGGTGCCGTCCTTCCCGAAGAAAAATAAAGTCATTCTCTTTCTGGAGCCCACCTCCACAATTTAAACATGACCTTCAGAGTAGAACAGACCCAAGGATTGCTCCCACACCAGCAGTGCCAGGACAGAAAGCCGGCTGGTCTTTATCTCCACCACACGGACTGTCATCTGCACCACCAACAGCTTGCTTTCTGACCAAGTATGTCAGAATTTCCTTCACTCCCTTCCCAAAGGAACAAAGCTCACCGATTTGCACTGCAACAGCTCCTGCCCGGATGAGTTTATTGAAACAATTTTTAAAAGCGGCTTTCTGAGTGTACTCCGTGAATCCCAAATGTTAAGAAAAACAATTGTCCAGTGTCCAAAGGAAGTGTGCCTGCTACAGAGGGGATGTTTTTACTATCCTCATTCATACCATGAGTATAAATGTTATTCATTATGCAAATTGCTCCGGTTCACCTGAAAAAAGTAGGGCACACACAGAAATAGCTCTTAANAGGTGTTTGGAGCTTAGGAAGTGCTGCCACCTACACATGCACAATGACCACACATTCTCGTTGTTTGCCTGTATTAAAATAATTCAGCATTGTTTTGGATTTTCCTTTGGAACAACAGTCTTCTGAGGTCCATATTCTGAATGCAAATCACTTTTAAGCTACTCCACTTGGAGGGCAGCACAGCTGCTTCTGAAAGGTCAGGTTCCATTTGAATGAGTCCCTTCAGCTCACATCATGTTCACATAGTGGAATGTTTTACCAGCCCTGTTGACCAATAATATGATAATTTTATTGTCAAATAAGTAATTTTTAGCAAATGAAAAGCTTATTGCAACAGTACAACATCTCTGTACCCAGTGTGAAAGCAACATAGTGGTGTTGACACAGTCATAGATCTTATTTTAAAAAAAATAATAAATATCAAAGCAATTGCATCTTGACATGGACCAGAAAGTCAGGTCTGAATTCTTGAGAAGGATTTCACCATCTGCCTTGTGATAGAGTTAACCCTGATTTTTCCTGATTTATTTTTTTTTGTACACCTAATCAGAAGAGAATCTGGGGCAACTACACAGTTCTGGTTAAAGGAAGCAAAAAGATGGACAACACAGGGGTTCAAGAGAGGATAACTGAGATAATAAGCCCTAATGCCTCTAAAGGATAGAGAAAGAAGGTTAAACGTGCTGTGGAAAAGAGAAAATTAACAGGAGACCTCACTGATTTATAAAATACCTTGAGGGAATAGAAAGGCTGGATTTTAGTAGAGTAGCAATTTAAGGGGGAGCTATGCAAGCATGATTAATGAATTAACATCTGCATTAGTTAGTGACGAGGCAAAGCTCCGTGTCACTGCTGAGCTGCAGGAGGGGAAGGAGAAGAGCAGAGAACTTGGTCCTTTTGGAGGCAGAAGTTCCCCAGGTGACCAGGGAGGTGTCAGCAGTGGGAGACACAGAGAAACCGCGAGCCCTGATACATTTCCAGGGGGAATGTTTACATAACTCACCCAAATATCATAAAACACACGACAAATAAGTCAGGATGTTTTTGCTGGCAGCAATTCATCTCCCTGGGGACTCTGAGGTGTTTCAGTGGGTCTTGATAACTCCCATGAAGTGCCTCGAAGCAGATCTAGTTCTCCAGCAAGAGGCTCATTTACATCAAGCAGAAGCTGTAACCTCCTCCCAGGCTGCTTGATTAGCAGAGGTGAAGAAGGCTGGATTTCAATGATTCCTCTCAGCCGCTGCAATTCAGCACATTGCTTATAGAAATACTTCTGCTCAACATTTTTCGTGATTAATGGCCAGAACTCATTAGGTGCTTTATATTCAACAGTGTATATTGTTTGATGCTGCAGATATATGGTTTCAAATACTATCTTAGATGCTTTACAATGTCACAGTATCTACAGCTTGCTGCACGCACCCCCTTTTGATACCAACTCCAAGTGCCACCCACTTGCATTTAGAGAGGAATTATTATATTAGACAGAAAAAAAATTTAGGCCCTAAGTAGCTCGGTCTCTCCCCATCTCCCCTTTTTAAATATTATAAAATATTGCCAAATCAGAAGTTTAGTTTGAATAACATAGAAATTAATTAATATAACCATGATGTCACTATAATTGAGAGTGCACAACTTAATCAGGATGCCACTGGAGGAAAGAAAGGTTGCTGCAAACCACGAATCCAAGGACTTTAAATATGACACCAACCTAATTTTAGCTTTCAAGAACCAGTTTCCAAGTCAATGTCTTGGACACTGAAGACAACAGAAATAATTCAGCCACTAATTCTTTTGTATTTTTTTTTCCTTTTTAATCCCTGAGATTTCAGCAATGAAATAAAACAATAAAAGTGGCTCAGTTTCTCTGGCCCCAGCCCAGCCTTCTCACGATGAATTCCTGCAGTTTTTGGTTAAGTTTTCCTGTGCCTCTGGGAATGGCAATAATATCTCCAGCACCCAGAAGCGTCTTCAAGAGGTGTTTTTGTCCACCTCAGTCTGCGTGTGCAGCCCCACTGGAGCAGTGCTCGTGTTTAAACGCTTCCCAAGACAAATCCAAGCCCCTGGGACACCCCTGGCACCCCTTTTCCCAGCAGCAGCAGCACCCCAGTGCCTTGGTGTTTTGCTGGGACACGACACAGAAAGTCAGGATGCAAAGAATCAGAAGGAAATGCCAGGACCACGTTGCTCTGTTCCTGTGATCCTGTGACACTCGTATTTAGCTCTGTTTCCAACACGGTTCCCATGCACAGATACAGTCCACTAATAAAACCAAGGAGAAAGCCTTTCTCACAGGGATTTGAGAACTCCTCCCAGTAAAATCCCTCTCATCTGTCAGGAACCTGCCAGTCCAGGTTCACAAAACAGAACACAAATCCTCACTGCTTGTGTTGAATTTTGTTTCTTCCCTCAAGCTCCCCTCCTGCTGAAGCCAAGGCTTCGAGTTGATTGTAAAGATTTAGTGCAAAGAAACTTTTTTAAATGGAAGAAGTAGAAATTTGGCTCGTTTCTTGCACCATTTTTGTGTGACATCCACTGGCAGGTGGGGGAGAGGAAAACTGATCCAGCAAGCAGCTCAATAAACTGCAGCATCCCAGAGCTCTGCTTTTGTTTTATTCCAATAAACTTCACCAACATATTCACCCACCATGGGCTCCAGAGTGATATTTGCCTAGGGGAAGAATTTAGAGAGAGGCAAAGGTATTCATTAAAAGCAAGCAATAAAATCAGAGGCGTTTACTATTATTTCTGCAGTAATTCTGTTTCTCATAAACAGAAGTGAAAACATCACTGGCCAGGGTTAGTTTCGGAGCAACAGTCGTGGCTTAACAATTGTCCAGCGGGTGCTGGTGTGGAGAGAGAGACTGACACCAAACAGCGCCGTGCTGACAACACAGCCCTGGGAGCAGCCGTCACGATTTCTGCTTTCAGGGGGGCTTTGGAGAGCCTGGGCAAGCGAACGAGTGATGCTGCGTTCGTAAAAGAGGCAAAGCCACCGCAGGTGAAGGGAAAAATCAGGTTGGAAGAGACCTTTAGAGCTCGGCCGGTCCAACGCCCCGCGTGGAGCAGAGCCGGTTTGGAAATTAAATCAGGCTGTTCATGGCAGTGACCCCAAAGGGTGAAGATCCCCCCCAGGGCCCCAGGCAGCCTCTGCCAGCGCTGATCCACACGCAGGATAACAACTCTCTCCTTAAATCCAACTGGAAATTCCCTTCTTCAGTCCGTGACGTTGCTTTGGTCATAGGCTGAGGGGACTTTCTTTCATCCCTTCACCCATCCCTTCCCACATTTTGGCAGCAGCAAAGTGCAGGGCAATTCCCTCCCTCCTGTTCCCACCAACCAAACCCAGCTGTTCTTTCTGAGCAACTGTTCCATCACCTTCCTAAGGACCAGCCCGGAGTTCCCTCCCTCCTGCCTAACCCAACCTGCAGCATTTCCTTTCCCCTGTCCTGCTCCAGGACCACAGAAAGAGGCATTACTGGATTCTGGGCATGGACAAGAGCTTCTGTTTCTCAGTACACACCGAATTCTCTGCCCTGATGCCGAAGCTCCTCGAAACAGGAGGGCAATGCAATAAAACACTGCCAGTGGAAAGGGCAGCCAAGTGCCCCTTCATCTCCCTTTGCTTGGCATCAGCCTTGGTGGTTGCCAGGACTGTCCACAAGACAATTCCACTCACTAAGCCATCTGGAAGCTAATTAGTCAACACAAAACAAAAGGGACCTTTTGTTTGAGCACCACAGACCAGGAGAAAGGAAAGGAGAACTGATGAAGTGGGGAGAAAAAGCCTTGCTGATGGCAACACGCTAACAGAGCAGCCTGGATGCCTGTGAAGCTCCAACCTAAAAAGTAGGTACCTTTAGGATCCTAAAATGATTATGATGGTTAGCCCAAGTGGCTGTAGCTTTCAGCACAGAAAAGTAACCTTTTAAATCATTTAAAAAGGGTCAGATGAGGGAGGTTCGAGACATCCTTGTCTCGCTGCTGAAGCAAATGAATGATGCATCTGAGTTCCTGAGCAGGTTTCCAAAAGCGGCCCCCAGGCTGCTTTGCCAGGCTGGTGAGCAGTGCTCCTCTGTCAGGAATGCCACTTAAATATTAACCAAACCTCTGCAGCAGCCTTGCCTCTGCGAGCATCCAGAGCAGGGATGGTTTATTTATCCTGCCCGGGAGTTGAAGCCCTGTGCAAACTGCCATCGGTGTTCGTTCCAGCAGGATCAGCCTTCTGGATCGCTTCGCTTGGGGGAAATAAATGGTGACTGAGTGGAACGAAAGGGTTGTGGCTTTAAGGCTGCAGCATGTACACACTTCAAGAGGTGTTTCACACTGCGTTTCTTGGCTGCTCGTTTGTGAGGGATTTTTGTTCCTAATTCCCTCACAGCTGTCTCACAGACTCCATAAGCAGCTTTATATGACGCATTTTATACTCTGTAAAAATCTATGATTTTGCTATTCAAATTTTTTCCCCCTAAATTGATTCCTACTCTTCACGAACTCCCCTTTCAGCCTTTGTACTTCCTTCCACTCACCAGTGACATCAGCTGTTGTCTGGGAAACACATCTTGTGTCCTCCTGAGCATCCCGGCCCCGCCAATGAAAGAAATGCCTGGGTCACATCCCATTAACTCAGCAGCTCTGTGGGAGAGCCAGGCAGCTGGTTTAGTGAGGTTTAGTGAGCAACCTGCTCTGCAAAATGCTCTGTACAGACCTACCAGAGCAGAAGGGCTTCCAGAAGGAAACCTTCCTGACAACCCCCACACAGTTACCTGCTCGGGGAATCACACACATTCAGGGTCACATCATCTCTCACTCACCAGGGACAGCAGCAAAATACTGGAATGGCCGTGGGAAAGGTCCACAGGGGTGGTATTTTCTCCAGAGCAGCTCCATACAGCCCCTTCAAATGCCGTGGACAATATGGCTATATAAGAGATCCGGAGAGGATTTTTGATGTTTTGTTGCACAAGGAAAACTTCATCAAAAGAAAAATAAATCCACAGCTCTCAATTAATGCTTTTTCACCTTGGAAGTGTGACAGAGCTCTGCCTCGTTCATCCTTCTCCAGGGAAATAGGTAGCTCCATCCAGAAACACAGGTAAGACTGTAACAGCAGAGTGTGGGCAGACAGGGTTGTCACCTGGGATTTGAGTAGCACCAACCAGGCAAGTTCGGGCAGACCGAGGCCATTCTTCTTTTTATTTAATTAAATTCCAAGGTCAAGCTGCCAGGGAAGGTCAGTTCTGAAGGCACAACGTCACCACCAGCTCTAGGGGTGGTATTGTCAAAGCACGGGGTGCACGTGGTCAAGCTGCTGTCTCAGGGTATTGCACAGAGCAGTGGAGGCCTGGGCCAGCTGGAATTCTTCTCTGGATCAATTAGAGGCTTGGAAGCCCTGCAAGAGCCTCATTTTCTCTGAGCCAGACAGGAAATCAATAAAGGGAGTTAAACCTGCAAAATGCACACCCAGCTCCTGGACAGCTCTATAGGAAACTGCTCAGTATCAGCGTCAGCTTCAGTCAAACCAAGCACGACTTCGTGGCTGAGAGAGGTTGTTTGCCAATTCTGCTGTAAAAAGCGGCCTTTGGAATGGTGTTCTGTGCACACTGACAGTGCAAAGGTACCCATGCACTGTGCACGGGCTGAAGGGGGAGCGTTCATTCCATCCCACTGCCCAGAAGGGAGCAGATCCCTGGAAAACAAGGCAACAGAGGGCAGGCACGGATTTCAGTGACTCCCTCGTGCACAACCTGATTTTCTGTTCTCTGTACCCACTGACATCACCTCTGTGATATTTTAAGGACACCCCACACTGGTGGTGCTTTGCTCCAGGGAAAGCAAGCCTCCGTTAAAATGATAATAATAAAAAAAAAGCCCAAATCCTGGTGATTTATAGTGCTTCCTGAGCTGTGTAAATGACCCACTGTCCTCAGCATATTAAAGCCCTTTGCCATTCGAAGCCAGATTTCATTTCTGCAGAGGACCTCCCCCAGTAATTGAAGGTGAGATCAATATCACTCTTTGGAGGGGCTTTGGAATACATGCCAGGAGACGTTTCCATATTAAAATTCAACAACGTATTACAGCGACAAACTCGCTCTTGCCTGAGGCAAAGCTCAAGCGGGAGATATTTCACCCCTTAATCTCCTTCTCCTCCGTATCGGCTTGTCCTGGGCTCGCCTTCCACCTTTGCACATTCGGTTCCCGGCAGAGCCTGCACCTCTCCCCGCTGTGCTTGGCTCCTCTCTCCCGGCGCTGCTGGTTTCTGGGATGCCCTGCTGGAGCAGCACAGAGACAGGAGTGTTTGGGCTGGGTTCTGCTCTTCCACGCTTTGGCCCAACCCTGACGTGAACGAGACCTGGCCCTGCTGTCGCACTTTAGACCAAAGTCAGCACCTCCCCCTGGAGCTTCTCGATGTGGATTTGCACCAGAAACTGAGGGCTTCGCCTAAAACTGGTGCAAGCCAAGCAGACCGAGCTCCAGCAATTGCTGACTGATGAGCCAGGACCCCAGCCTTGCCCTCCTCTGGGCATTCCCTGCAGTCAGCCCCGTGTCCCAGCCAGCGGAGGGGTGGAAGGCAGCCTGGGGGATCCTCCAGTGCTCTTTCGTACTTCTCTGCAGAAGGAGAGTGCCCGGGGAGTGGAATCAGAAATGGGAACGCTGTCCGCTATAACCTTTTAGATGCGACAAGTGTCTTCTCCACTTCCCCTGGCGGATGGGAACGCACAGTCGGGAGGCCCAGGTAATGAGGTGTGCAGGCTCCACTTCTTACAGCAGATGCTCATCAGTCTCCTCAGTTATTAACCTCTGCAGCAGAGGATCACCAGCTCCTTCCCCTCTTTCATTAAAAGCTCGCCCCATAGGAAAAGGGGTCGAGTTCACCCCGAGGGTGGTGTCCCCAGTGACCTCAAGGAGCTTTCCACAGAGGTGATTTGCTTTCACCACGGTACATTTCCCTCCCTGTTCTGCATACATGATGTAAAGCAGATGTCAACTCTTCTCGGAAGCCCATAATCCCCGATTAAAATGACCAACAACCATTTGAATCAAAGGTTAATGATCACTTTCGGGGGTGTTCCATCTCCATTGTGTGTCTCTAAAATGCTGCTGCTTGTTTGAAACATTTTTTTTGCTTTTAGAGTCTCTGAGAAAGTCAGCAAAGCCCTAATAGGGAGCTCACTAATTCCAAGGAAATCCTATTTCACCACAGATATTGCATTTAACTTGGAAGCAAACACAGAGGGAAAAGCCCCCAAAAGAAGCCTTCAAAATGCTCCTTGTATTTTAAGAGTGCAAAGCAAGATCTGTGACATGACTGATGACAAGTGTCCCAGCCCAGACCTCGCGTCATTAACAGGAAAACATTGCCCATGGGAAATGGGGAATTGAATTGCAGCCTCAGAAATCACTGACGAGGCAGCATTCCCTTTGAAAAGCCAGGTGCCAAACATTGCATGGATTTCATAAATTGCACGCTGGTGACAATTTTTCTTTGTTAAAATGAGTACGGGAGGAGGGGTTGTTTTGAAGTGACACATTATTTAACACGTTCCCAGGCAAGAAATTCTGGGAATTTTAATGGAAGCTCATTACCAAATTAAAAAGAAGCAACTAGGAAGCTCAGAAAAACTTGGAAAATTGTAAATTACTTAAGAGACAACTTCTTGAACAGTCTGAAAGCAGCAGGGCTCTGAAATAAACCTCCCACCCCGCAGAAGGACACCACATATATCGGGTATATCCCATCCAGTACAACCTCATTGCAGAAGGTGCTGCGCAAAAGAAAAACAAACCACCTAAAATCTGGTTCCTATTCATAAAAACCTTTGAACCTGAGAAAAGAGAGAATGCTGGGGTGGCAAAAGGCAGGGCAACATCTGATAAAGAGAACGTGTCCTGCTGCTGTCCAAACACACCACCTTTGAACATCACTCCTGCCGAGGTCCAAACACACAACTTAGGGCTACAGTAATGCTTAAATAAATGCATTTCTACACACAAACGTAGCTCACTCCCCCATTTAGCTCCATGGAAATGGAGCCAAAGTGCCATTTTGCTCCATCCTCAGGAGGGGGATTTAAGTGGGAAACCCATGAGGGCAGCAGGAGTTACCCCCGTGGCGTGCCAGTCACCCACTGGATAGAATGGGAATTGTAACTCTGGTGGAAAACAATGTGGGATTGATCGTGCACGATGAAATCACAGATTAACATATTAAAATGATAAACAGAGTATCTGGGTAAGAGACCCAGCTAAGCAGCAGTGTGCTAGCCAAGGTGATAAGCATGACCTTCTGACAGTATCCAGACCATTATTTTAGACCCTCTACTGCATTTAGAAGGGATTGAATTTAGGATTCAGGCATTTCTCAACTGAGAGGCATCTCTTTGTCCAGCAGCATCCATGGCTTCTACAGAACTGACTACATTTGAGAATAAAAACCTCAGCTCCTACAGCTGAACCCTGCCTGTACTTCCCAAAAATCGTTCTTTCCATTCTCTGTCAAATCCCTACAAAGCAAAGTCCTGTCCCACCTACAAATGATGCCCGGAAGAGTTTCTGAACCTTCCATTCCCAGTGGTGAGGACTTGTCTGTCAGGCTCTTTCCAAGGCAGGAGGAGGAAGCAGGTGCTGTTCCATTTTCAAAATCCAATGTCACATGGTGAAGCTTTTCCTTGACATCTCTCTCAGTCTCCTGGCCCACTCCAGGCAGCCAAGAAGTTTGGAAACAAACTTGTGTTTGATTACAAACTCGTGTCACACAGTGTGACAGCCAGGACACAGATCTTCCCAAGTCTGTTTTTAAGACAAGCCCTAGAACTTTACATGAAGTCATGTCCAAACAGAAAAAAAAAAAAAAAGAAAAAACACCCCTATTTTTTAATAAAAATGTGACTCTGTCATTAAAATAAACCACCCAACTAGGAAAATATAACAATACCTGTGCATAACCACGTTATTCCTGGGTGGGAAACGAAGCACAGGTTTTCCACTCAAAACGAATAAGGGGTTTCTGATACACAAAGAGCTGAATTTTAAACATCAAACCAGTATCTGTGACAGCCACAAGTCCTGTAAGCTGCCCATCTTTTTATACCAAATTCTATGGTGGCATCGGGCTACAAAGGCAGGTGGCATTTTCATGTTGATTTCAAAGTATTTGGAGACTGAAGAGCTCCAGACAGGTTGAAAACGCAGCTCCCAGGGGGACTCCCCACTCGTGGTTGCCCAGGCACTGCCTCACTTGCCCCTCGTGTGGCTGGCACACTGAATGCTTCCAACAGCATCTGGAACGAAGAGCTGGCCAAACTTTCACATCTACACTTAACAGGATCTGAAGAGACAGGAAATTCCGTATTTTTTGAGATTAATACTGACACTTACTACTCCTGAGTCCCCTCCTGAACCACAGTTCTTCTGGGAACAGCATGTTATGTTTCCTTTGGGATTTCATTTAAAAGGGAAAGCACCAAAACCAGCGGATATCTTTCCATTAACCCAGCTCAGATTTTTACTGACAACGTTAACTGAACACACCCTGGGGAAATTCCTTCACACTGATGCAGGACTGCAACAATGCAGAAATCTAAGGGGGTTTATGTCTATATACACACAGAAATAAAGAAATGCACAGAAGGCACAGCTGGAAGAAGCCACAAGGAATAACCTGTCTGTTCCCATCTCAAGGAATAACCAGCCACTCCTCTAAGACCATGGAGTCCAACTGCAGACCCAGCACTGCCAAGGCCACCACTAAACCATGTCCTCAGTGCCACATCCACGTGCCTTTCAAAGCCCTCCTGGGATGGGGGCTCACCCAGCACCCTCAGAGCTCTCATCTGAGGGGGTTAACTCAAACTCTGGGCTTCAGTGAAGTCAACTTTTCATCAGAGTATGTTTTCAGTCAAAGGATACAGGAATTGCCAACATTCCCTAATTGTTGTAATGAATTTAATGCCTTCAGTAATACAGAAGAAGCCTTTAAACAATCCTGGAAGCAAGATTTATCCTCAGGTCTAATGACAGAGGAATAGTCCCAGACACGTCTACTGTATGAGCCACACCTCCTGGTTGTTAAAAACCTCTCTGTTCTCGTGGCCTGGGCTTGCTTGGGATCTCCCAGCTGTATTCCCTCCCAGCAATCCATCCTGGCAAACTCATTACTTAATTAATTTATTTACCCTGTTGCTAAATTGATGCATAAGCTTCCTGTTAAACATACGCCCAAAGCTGGCACAAAGGGAAGTGCAGAGCCACATCTCATCTCCCCGGGTGGTTCTACACCTCCATCTGTGTCTCAATCACACACACTTCTCTTTCTATCACTGGCTAAACCCAGAATGGGGACTTTTGGTCATGAAGCTACTCCAAAACACGGAGAACTTCAGAGGTCTGCCTTTGGCTCTGATCAGAGCTGGCTAAACCAGATTGGCTTAGCAGCGACACTTAGCAAAGCATCATTTAGTGCTCCAGACGGCTCATTTCCCCAAGGCAACACAAACATTCCAGTTCTGGAACACTTCTCCCCCGAGCCCTGAAGAGATGCTCCACTTGGAAGCTGCACAAAGCCACGTGCTTGGTGGCCCTCAGACATCTTTGGTCTAATCTTTCAAGGCCCCACCAGTGTGGTGAGACAGGCAGCTTTTTGTCTGCTGCAGAGGTGCTGCTGAAGGGACAGCGCTGAGGGCAGGAAGCAGGGCTACGAGGTGAACCCTCTTGGTAGCCAGAGGTGGGCACCTGAAAAGTGCCAGCCATCCAAAACTCACACAGAGGATTCAGCTGGTTCACAGCCAGCACTTCCAAGCACACCAGTGACCCATCGACTCCATCCAAAAAGAGTCACGTTAATGCTGGGTTGTCATCTACACCCCAAAGCTCAGCCTCAGAAGCCTCTTGGCCTCACTTTTCCCACATCCAAAACAGAGCACAGGCTTGTGGACACCAAAAAAAATCACTCCAAGCTTTGAAGAGGATATTTGTGCACGGCAGTGACACATTGGCAAGCCCAAAATGTTTTAGGACCTCGATCATGCAAGACCTCCTGCTCCCTCATCGTGGCTTATCCCTCCTGCCAACCCACAGCAGCCTTACGGGCTTGGTTCCCAGGTTAAGAACCAAACTAAACAGCCACGACTATCCATATTCCCAGCTGCTTCCATGCAGGAATGCTCTGTGGCTCACACCATTGCCCAGGCCACTCCTTCACGGTTGGCCTTCAAGCTGAAGGTGGCTCAGCCAGCAGGATGGGATGTTCCTCCAGGACGGGATGTTCCTCCAGCACAACCACAGCTCGGTGCAGAACGAGCGATGCCAAACCTAGAAATGAAAATCTGCCTCAGAAAAGCATCTGAAAATACCTTTTTCTGCCCACAGAACTACAAAGAAAGCTTTTCAAACACACTCTGAGGAGTGCGTTCTTCATCTATTATTTTAGTAATATATTAAATATTTCATACAATTAAAAATCCCCGTTTATGTAATTTTTATTTAAGATTTTTACAGACATTAAAACAGAGAGAAAGCATGCAAGTGCGAATCTGCCAAATTCAGCTCTATTTACAACAGAAACCAGCAGGCTGGGGGTTCGTTCTCTTTTTACCTGACCCAACAAGCTTATTTTTGAGCACAAAACATCAGGATGCTTTTATGGGTAAGTTTATCCCAGAAGCAAGTATTATTATGCTCCAAAATGGACTTAATTGAAAATAAGATCCTCTTTTTTGAAGCACCTACAATGTCAGCAGCTGTCCAGAGCCAGACTTACTCATTAGATAAATTAAAAAAAAAAATCAGCCCTAAAAAGGAATTTCAAATCCATATCAATCCCCTAAAAAAAAAAAAAATAAAAAGAATAATCAGATGTTTCCTGCACTGGGGCTTGGGATGCCTGAAAGTTCAAAATACAAATCCAGGGAGAGAAATTGAATAAACGAGAAAGTAAAAGTTTTTTAAAAAAATCATAGAAATCAGATATAAGAAGAAAATGCCATTTCAGACAGGGAAGAAATAAGTGCTGGTGATTCCAGCAGTGAGAACAAACCTGGACTCCTAAAGCAGGACCCTGCCTAAACCTTGGGCAGGTTCCAGGCTTCCCCTCGTATGCAGGCACTGCTCAGCCCATGAGGCTTGACCTAATGATGACCACGTTGAGGGATAACGATGTTCTCCAAGAACCAAATGAGTCCAGTGTTGATGAGACTTGGGCGTGAGCAACAAGCACAGGGGCAAAGAGGAACCACCGAGGAAGAATTATCCCAAATTAGCCCAACACTTCCATGAACCATTTACCAATCCCTGGGGCCAGCCAAAGCTCCATCCCTCCCATCCACTGCCAGGTCAGTTCCTGGGAACAAGTGCACAATTTGAATATTGTGAAGTGAAGCAGAAGAGGAATGTGCTCCTCCTCCTCTCCCCATCCTGCTCCCACTTTGCCCCCTGCTTTGGTGACCCCCTTTGTGTACCCCTGGATGGTTGGGCACTGCACTGGTGTGCCTTTGTCCCATTTTTGGCACGTTACCCAGTAATTCCCTTGGTTTTTCTGCACCAGGATGCTTTTAGTAGTGTGATTGCCAAGCAGTAAAAAGAAATCCGTGGTTTGGATCACAATCATGCAACTGGGTTGGAAAATTTGGAGGGAAATATATATACACATGCACATGCAAAAGATACTCCCTTAGCATGCAAACTTTGGGAGTTTTGTTTCAGAACTTCTCTCAGCCACAGGAGGAATGTGTGTGTTTGTGTGTGTGTGTGTGTGTGTGTGTGTGTGTGTTACAGAACTGCAGGGGGACCAGGGAAACATGATTGAACCAGGGAAGCCTGTATGTAACGGAAAATACACTTTTTCCCTTATTTGCAATAATCACAACAGTTCAACTCTGTTTCTACCAGAAGAAGGGATGTTTGGGCTAGGAAGCCGCTTCCACGAGTAATTCCTGCATCCCTGTAAGTGACAGAGAGAAGAAAACTCCAAGCTACACAAGCCCATACAGAACGTGACCACTCTTTGAATCACAGCACTGCCTGAAGCCTCCATCCCACTGCACCTCAAACCCATCAATCCAGCCAATTCCTTTCCCTGCTGGTATTTTGGACAGCCTGCTCTTGCATCCAGCACCGCCCAGAGAAGGAACACAAACCATCCTGTGCCGTGCACAGGGACAATTTCCAGACGCAGATGAGGGAACACAAAATAGCGACCTCCCATTTTGTTTAGTTTTTCCTACAGGAAAATATAATTCCATGCTGAATGCAGAGAGCAAGACAATTATTACAACGTTCTGTATGAGGCAGACAGAAGGGTGTCCTCGCAGGAATGAAATCCAAATACTGTGCTTCCACCTAGAGGAGCAGGAAGGCAATTCAATTCCAGCCGGGAACTCAAGAATTCCCACTGCTCCCGCATGGACTTTGGTCTGTGTTCTGGAACACTCGGCACTTACCAGTTTGGGTTCGTGGACACGACACAGCACCTGCCTTTAGGCACAGGGATTATCGGTGACTCCAGGACACCCTGCAGTGGTGGTTTCCACATCACCTGGAGCATTCCCCTGGGGAATTCCCTTCCCAAACCATTTCACCTGGAGACAAGGGACCAAAGCGCAATGCTGACTCCAGAGAGGACATACAGTATTCCACACAGAGATGCTTCCCAACGAGAACAGGGCATGTGGAATATCAGAGGGAGAATGCCCTTTGGGCTCCCCCTTCCCTCTCCAGCTTCTCCTGCACTTCCCAAGGGGATCATCACTGGCCACGCTCCAAGGAAGTTGTGCTTGAAGGGTCCTGTGACATTCTGCTCATTGACCTCATGACCATGGACAAGCTCAGCAAGAGGACACACAGTCAGCTCTGCTTGGACTTCAGGAAGCTTAAATCCCATCAAGCATAAACCCACCGAGGCTGAACTACCTTCTAGAAAGTTCATTTGTTTAGAATTAATGGATCATATGCACCTACCAGCTATAATGTTAGCAGTTCATGGTAAGTAAGAATCACCAAATATTCATTATTTCCAAGTTGCTCCCTCGTGGCTTGTTGAAATTGCCCTTTACTTCGAGGGTCAAAAATGGGATTCTATCACATACACCTGCAAACAGCTGTAATAGAGGAATGTTTAACCATTACTTCTGGCAGCTGGTACCTCAGAACATTCAATCATGTTGCTGTGAATTGTTATTTTCTTCTAAAAGCCTCAGGAAAAGGCTTGAGAGTGCAATAAACCAGCAGTATCCAACATTACAGAACGGCACCCACACTCTGACCGTGCAAAGCAGAGGGAAACTCAGTCCTTAAATACCCCAGAAAGTACATCAGCTGAGACCCTGGAACTCAGGAGTAGAGAACTGTAAAGCAGAGAAACAGCACAGAGCTCTGAGAGCTCAGCATCACTCCGTGGCTCTGGAACAGGCTGGGCAGGACCAAGAAGTGGAATCCTCCATGAGGAGACATAATATTCCCATGAATGCATAAACACATCATTTTATATATGGATTTACATGGAAAAAGCAGGGGCAGAACAGCCTTACCGACACAAAATTCCTCGGGGAAGGCCAGGTGCTCTGGGCAAGGCACACTGTGAAACAGTGGCAGCAATGGTTTGCACTTCTACTCACTGCTGCTTGATGCCAGAGAAGCCACTGACACTAATAAAATCATCTCTAGGAATTTAATTTCTTCATTTCTTGGGGTTCCTTCAGTTATCTTGCTTTGCTATCATTACTTCATGACAAGGTGAATGCACTGATAAGGAGCACTACTTAGATTTTTTCCTGAGTCACCTTATCACTTTGCAGCTGCTGAATTTCTGAGTTCCACAGAGCATCTCCCTGGAAGTATTTCCACCAGGTGAAGTTCCTAAGTCAGTTTTCTGAATTTGCTTCATTGCAATTGTTCATTTCAGTTTTTATTTTTCTAATTCCCAAGTGCAGCAGACAACAGAGAACCTCCTTTTTGGATCCTGCACGAGGCCTGATGCCCAGCCAACAAACACTGCTGCTCTTCCACCTTTCAGACACGCTAAGGAGGTTCCATCCTGCTCTTCCGATCCTTCCAGGAATGTCTCCATGTTTCCTTGCAACCTGAATTGCCTCTCACCTCTGGAATGCCTTCAAAGCCTTAGCTAAAAGGTTTCCAAGTCCAGGAAGCAGCGTGTAAATCCCTCAAAGACCTCAGACCAGGCAAAGCAAAGCATTTAAATTGTGAACTTTAACATTCAAACATTTTCAGGGCAATTTTCACCCAGGAAATGGTGACAATTTGTAAAAGCTGCTTCATAAATGACAAGATCTCCCCTCCCAGTACATTCCTATCAGCCTCTGGAATGGAGTTCCAGATTATCCACACAGTGAGCCACTGGTGGAAATTCAGTTTGTGCTTATCACAAAGGCCTGGAGAAACCAGGACAGAATTCCTGCCATCCCTGGATCCTTTCCCACTCACTGACTTGCTCTGCCTCAGGACAGAGGGTTGTTTTCTCCCCTCAGGACCACAATCCCTCACCCAGGGTAAAACTGTAGGGCCAGCGTTGCCACAGGAAAGCATTTTGCTTCGTTAGAACATAATTAGCTAAGAATAGCTCGTCCTTGTGCCACCATCCATCTGCAGGCTGGCGAGGGAAAGGTCACCATGGACAGTCCTCATGTTCCAGCTCTACCTGGTGTTTATCAGTGCTGAGTTATCCCAGCACTCAGGCTGGGGCTGAAAACAGGGACTGGATCAGCCACTCAAAGGAGATGAGTCATTTCTGTTCTACCAAAAAAAAAAAATCATCAGATTGGATTTATAGAAAAATTCAGACTTTTACTAGACTAAGAAATATTAAAGACCATTAAAAGAAGAAGGTTTACATGATTTACCTACAGTGGTTTTTCTTTTCCCACAGTATTCTCAGTTGAAAATTTACCCTTTATTGATTTGCACCTTGAAGCTCAAACATGTAAAATATGTAATGTTGTATCTTTATAAGCTTGAATTTCATGTGTTCTGCAGCTGAGGAACATTTTGCAAAAGACAGGCAGTGAACTAACCCCCACCAAGACAAGAAGTCCAAGTAAACTAAAAAAAATACCAAAATCCCCACAAGTTATAGGGAAAAAAATTACAAAAAAGAGAATAGAAGAAGTTGAAGACATTTCTTTATGTCATCTCAATTCTGAATCTTTACTGGGCTTTAATCATTAGCTTACCTCATTAGCACACACAGATCTGGGCACCTTGTCAGTCATTACACGCTAAATGGCAAAGAACAACCTTCTCAATTCTTTTATTTTCAGCCAAAGAAAACCCCAACCAATCAAAGAAAATCAAAAATGCAGTAGTTCTTCCTTTATTGCACTCTATAAAACTTCTTGTGATAATCAAGAAGCCAATATACAGTAACCGCTTGATATTCCTTTAAAATTTATAGTTTAACTCTTAAAATAAAATTTGTATAGAAAACATATCATTTACAACCCATTCAGTAGTAATCATTATGTCCTCCCAAACAACTTTAAATAATGTGTATGCAGCAGTTTCTTTAGAGGGCAGAGGGGAACATTTTCTCCATAGCAAATATAATATCCCACTGTGAAAGAGCCATTCAAGTCACCTTTGGAGCACAGTGTGACAAACACAAGTGTCACTGGAGAAGCTGGAGATCCGTGTAGTGTCACCAGAGCATTTACACCCGTGCCCAGTGCATAGAGGAGCAGCAGCAGTGAGGAGTCTGTCGTGCCACGCTGGCACCCCAGGACAGCCATCCAGGGCCAGTGCAGGGCGCTCAGAGGGCACCAGAGAGGCACAGGAGAACAACGAGGTGCAGGGCGAGCAGGTAGGTGAGGAATAAATAGCGGGATTTGGCTCGGGAAGTCAGCAGCTTGGAGCAGTAGAGGCTTCGCCCTCGGAGCCAGCGGCGCAGGGACAGGGCTCCTCCTTTCACCTGGGGGGACAGAACGTGCCAGGGAAATAAGCAGGAACCTGGGGAAGCAGCTCCACTGCAGCCTGGCTTTCTGGGGCACTACAGACCTCTGACTCAGCAGCTGATGCCACAGCACAGCCCAGAGAAGCAGGAATGCCTTAAAGGCCAAAAAACCAGCACTAGTAAGAATGAATACACGGTCTGTGTGTATCATAAAGTCACATACACAGAGACTCACCCTGCATTCTGTATGTGCCTAAAATCAAACACACACACACATTCACCCTGCATTCTGTGTGTGCCTAAAATCAAACACACACACACATTCACCCTGCATTCTGTGTGTGCCTAAAATCAAACACACACACACATTCACCCTGCATTCTGTGTGTGCCTAAAATCAAACACACACACACATTCACCCTGCATTCTGTGTGTGCATAAAATCAAACACACACACATTCACCCTGCATTCTGTGTGTGCCTAAAATCAAACACACACACACATTCACCCTGCATTCTGTGTGTGCATAAAATCAAACACATGCACCTTTATTTAATGGCCACACGTGCAGTGTAAATATGATTACTCCCATTTTAATGCTGATGCATGCAGTGTGTTTTATGGCATGGTTTACACAGCTGCTTGTATTTGACTCACAGCCCAAACAGAAAGAACTTTGGGGTGTTTTTTCAGTAAAATGGTGTTTCTGAAGTAGTTTGCTGCTCTGACTGATGCCTCTGTGGCCTGCCCATCTCCACAATACCAAACCACTGAGGGTACTTCACAGTCAGCTTTTCGGAGTCAAGGCACATTGGACAAGCAGCTGCCTGGTGCCACTGCTCACACATAATAGAGGACAACCCAAAAGTCAGTGATTTCCAGTCAATCCGAAGGGAAATCTGCACTCCCAGAAGGAATGGCAGTTGAAAACAAGGGACAGCAGAGGGAAGACAGAAAAAGAAAGCAATGTAACGAAGGAGATCATGAGCTGTGTCGTTTCAGTCTGGTCTGTAACTATCAGGGTACAAATGCACCCCACTTTTAAGTAGCTGATAATTCAGAGTCTTTAAAAGCTTTCATCTCCTTACCTTTCTCACAACGACATGTTCACTGGGATTGATGATTAAGGCTTCCCTCTCCTCCTCAGTTTCCATCTGGACAGTGTATTCAGTGGGTACTGACCTGTAACTGCTCACTTCAAACCTAGGGAGAAATTATATGGAGATATTATCTCATCTTAAGTACTGAATTCACAGAAAAACATTATTTTGCGTAGAAATTATTATTTTGCATGCTTACATTAGGGGGGAGGGTTCCCACACAAAGCAGTCAGATTCACTTTAGAGTGCCAGCTCTTTTTCAGTCTCTTTAAAATCTACTCCCAAGGTGTTTCATTTCTTCAGAATAAGCCCCATAACTACGACCTGACTGAACAGTGATTTGCAGATGATGGTTGTGAGGGACACTTTACGCAGGCAGATGGATAATGATATTTTAAATCTAGTCCGTGGCTCTGCTAAAGCTGCATGTGTGAGATTTACATTCTTTTTTTTAACTTGGAAAAAATTAAATACCACTGTCTACTGAGTCCAATAAAGAAAAGAAATCCAAAGCCTGTAAGGGTTTCTTGATCCAGAGTTAAATTAGCTTTCCACGTGGATTTCCACTGCTTCAGGCTCTGTGGACTCACAAACAGGTTCTATTATCTGTCAGTCCTATCAGCTGCTCACAAATCTAACACCCACAGGAGCACCTACCACTAATCTCACTAAAAATGGAAGGCAAACAAATAATTTGAGCCAGTATTTTATATTTTACCTATTACTTGTCTCTTCAGAGAGTCCAAGAGCCTCTTCTGCAGCTTCCCTCCTGCTCTTCTCCTCTGCCAGTGTTTCTGTGAGCTGGGAGAGAGCCTGTTGCACTGACTCGTATTGCTGCTCAGTCTCAGCAAGGCTAGGACAGAATGTAACCCGAAATCACTATTTTATGTCCTTAAACAATTACTTTCTTGCTCTTTTTTTAATAAGACATCTTCCTTTTCATGACAGGCTTCGTTATAATGAGATGCTTAGCTTAAATACTGAAATAAAGTCACTAATAAGTGTGTGTGCATATAGATCAAAAATAGGTGCAAACCCAAAGTACAGATGGTAACAATCAAGAATATAACTTATGATTTATTTAATCCACTGTAAATCCCCTTCTTTCCCTTCTCCACACACAATGCCTTGCAGGGAGAGCAAAGTATTACTTTCACACTCCCCCCAGCTGTCAGGACAATATTGCTAATCCATGCTCTGAGTGCTGACCTTTTCCTGAGCTCATTTAGCTCCATATTGTCTATCTCCACAATAATCCCAGATCTCTCCCGTGGTGCTCCAGGGGGAACTTCTGCTCTGGTTTCATCCTACAAAATATTAATTTAAGGGAGGGGAAAAAAAAAAAAAAAAGGCCAGTCACCATTTTTCTAGTTGCTAAAAGTCATTATTTCAATTAAAGAAGCCACAAGCACCACAAAACAGGGGTACAAATAATTCTTTGTGCTGTTTCATCTTTTGATTTCCAGAGCTGCAATTTGCCAGGCCCGTTTTCCAACAGCAAATTGGAAAACCTTCTGAGGGGGAAGAAATGTATCCACACAGCAAGACAGCACTGAGCACAGCTGCAAAATATTGCAGCTAATCGTTTATTTTTTTATTTTCAGTTCGCCTTGTTTGGGTTTATTCCCATTTCTGGAAGAGCAAGGGTTGTTTCCTATATGCATCCATATGCTATTTTAGGGTGTCATATTAACTGATTGTTAGTGAATAGCCAAGGCAGGATAGGAAAGCTTTTTAAAAATGAAAATATCATAAAGGAATAATGATAGAAACATACAAGATAGGGTTGGAAAGGACCTTAGAGATTGTCTAGTTCCAACCCCCACATAATAATCTTTTAGTGTATGAGGGGTTGGCAACGGGTACCAAAATATTGAATTGGTGATACAGATCTCACTTCTGAAAATATTGCTCAAACACTTTGCAAAATCAGTCATGACTGATGTGAAATAATCACTAAATTTGCTGATCCACTGATAAGCGACCATCCAATTACCTCTGCCAGCTGTGGATCAGTTCAAAAAACCACTCCAAACCAAGAAAAGCATGTATAAACAGCTTCTTTAGGTGAAGAGTCAAGTTAAACCAGCTTTACAACACAGAGTTATCCACAGCACATCACGGCCTGGCAAAGAAGGGACTGCGTCAGCACAACAAAAAGTGAATTTTTAGCATGAAAAGCAGAAATGCATAAGCACAGAAATAAAAAAACCCTAAAACCATTGCCACGTGTTTGCTTACCTGAACAGAGCCCTGGAAAGATGCCACTTGCACGGACTGGTACTCCCTCTCCAGCCGCAGATAGCGATTCTGCAGCTCGGCGTAATGAAGTTGGTTGTCCCTCAGGGTCTGAGAAAGGGTCTTGAGCTGGGCAGACAGGACAGCATTCTCCTCTGCTGACTGCACAACCTGCAGGGAATTCACATGTCAATGAGCAGATGAGGAATCAGCTCCCGCAGGAAATTCCCCTTTCAAAACCGCACAGATATTCCGGGAAGTTCACAGTTCGGGTGAGGTTTCAATAGCTGTTTCATGAGAGGAAATAATGAAACCTGAGCAGTGATTTCCCCTGCCACGGATACACCCGAACCAGAAGCTAAAATCTTGGTCCAACCTATTTCTGTCCACAGTGACAAATATTTTGAGTACAAGCTCAGTATCTTCAGAACGCAGAGTCACATAAACCTCTCAGTCAGAGATAAGGCAGAAGATACTGCTGACATTCCACTTGCCATTTCCAGGGTGAGCCCACAGGGTTGTTTGGAAGAATGGGAGCTTTAAGGTCAAGTTAACTGCCAGTCCTGCAAGACATCACCAACTCAGCAGCATTCCCTGTGATCCCAGCCCAGGCTGACAGGAATTGCTGAGGGTCAGAGCTGTTCTGAGCTACCTTGGAATTGACCTGCTGGAAGTGCAGGTCCTTCTGGTGGATCTCCTGGAGGCAGCGCTGCAGCTCCTTCTGCAGCTGGTTCCTCTCAGCCAGGACACGTTTGATTTCCTCTGGTGCGTCTCCACTCCCAGCAAGGGAGGCAGTTTCCAAAGCCTGGGAAAGCAGTAGGGATATTCAGGGTGAAGAGTACAGGAATTCTCTAAAGAATACACTAAACAGACAGAACTGCCTTTTCACAACATAATTTCCTTCTCACAACTTCAAACCACCTTTGCAAGAGACTTTATATATTCAAGAAAACAGGTTCCACTTAAGTGTTTTCAACCTAAATATTTGCATTAAAAATATATTAAAAATTACCATGAAAAGGCAGCCCAACTTAATTCTTAATTTGCAAATAAGTGTGAGGCACCAAAAAATGGCTGGAAAATAGAAACATATGACTGTAAAACAGCTTTCAAAACTTATTTTCAAGCTGAGAATGTATTGTATTCATGACCTGCAGAACAGCTATTTCGTAAATATGGATTTTAAGCTGAAAAAGTCCATTTTGAAAAGAAAAACCCAATCTGATTTTGTCACCAATTTGCAGCTTTGGCCTTCTTTATCTCTAATGCTTTATTGAGCCACACAACCTGAAAAAAAGATTTCTACCCCATAAAATCCTCCATAACTCACCAATGTTTCTGCTCAAGAGCTCTTATTTGTAATTTTCAGCACAGAAAATGATCAGCATATGAAACACAAACGGGACCAACTGAAATGCTGGTTTTAATGAAATCCAAAGGAATACCGCTTCCTTCCTTTGGCACAGGAAAGGTGAATAAGAGCATTACTCTAAAATAACACTTTCCTTGAAGCTTTAATGAGAGTCTAGAAAAGCAGACAGCAATTGCCAGACTGGGTGTCAGCTGCTGCCTCTCTAAATCCAGGATTTTGGTCCTGGCACAAGCCAGTTCCAGCTGCTTCAGGGGAAGGGCAAGAACACTTCCATCAGGCACATCTGCCCCTCTCCCCCCAGCTAGGTCCTGCAGTCACTACACACTGATTTAGGCTCTGAAGAATGAATTGTATTAGACCTTTGACATTTCTTTGCACCAATTACACAAATTGTGAAACTTGGTGTGGGAACTACCAAGCTCTTGATCCTCTTAAAAACCATCCCCCTAAAAATAGGTTGGAGCCGTAATAAATATGAAGAAAAAAAAAGCCATTTAATTTAACTTCTTCCTATTATATTCTGGATTTAACCAACCTAAGACAGCAACTTGCAAGGTTACTGTCAGGTGCTGTGCAGTTCTCTTTTGAGGCTGCAGATGTAACACAATGAACTGCTAAATTCCACTTCACATTCCTGCCACATTCCACTCTTTTACCTTCACCGGGTAGTTGCTGCCAGCAGGGATTGACTTCTTAACAATCATGTCTTGGTGCAGCTTCTGCAGCTCTGCAATCTGTCGGTCCTTCTCAGCAACTGTGAGCTGACACTGATTTCTCAGGGCCTGGGACTCGGAGAGCAGGAGGTTTTTTTCCATTCTGAACGTAAAATAGTGTATGTTAAATAATTACATACCACATACAAATCATTGGACAGGATAAAGCTGTGCTTACTGTTAGTTCTGAAATAATGGTGTTTTTTAACAGTTACATGCAAATATATTCATGCTGTTCACTGGTTAAATCGACATGTTAAAATTAGGTTTGACCATTTCCTGCAGGAGTATTTCAAAAGCTTCTCGTGCAAAACAGAGCCTTGAATTAAAGATCTAGAAATTGCACTGTGGCCCATCAAACACAGTGAGGCACCAGGACACTGCCCACGGCCTCAAATTCCCACACAATTATTGTTACTCTATACCCAGCACTGAAACAAGACTCTGTAAGTGTAGTTCCCAATATCCAAGTCAGCAAGGAACAGAAACCATTCACGTAAGACTGCCTGAAGCTTCACATAAAGGCACAAGGACGACTGTGCCCCAAGACAACCCTGTGCAAGGTGATGTCACATCACAAAGGTTCTCAGCCTGCTTCCTGCTAACTGTGGGTGCTTGGGAAGTCACTGAGGAATGCTGAAGGAGAAGCACATGTCCCACTGGAATGTAACATTCATACCTCAATCCAGCCAGCTCGTTCTGGTAAGATGTGATCTCTCTCTCGGTTTCTGCTTGGAAGGCTTTGGTCTGATGCAGTGCCTTCTCCAAATCATCCACCTTGGTCTTCAGTTTGGATATCTCCACAGCTGCAAGGTTGGCTCCTTCCCTGGCCTACATTTAATGAACATCATTAGTGAACTGGGAGGAAAACCCCGTGGTTGAAATCTGATTACAGAATATTGGTTTGCCCCGTTTAACAGGATAACGAACATCCCAAACTGCAGACACACCTTCCCCGGTCACACAGTGCCATCTCAGCACTCCCACAATCCAGAGTTCAACTTCAGAATGCACCATGTCTCCAAGCATTCCCTGCACAAAGAGTAAAACCACAAGGAGATGTGGCTAATTGACACTTACCAAAGCTTCCCTACTGTCCTGAGGCACATCCCCTTTACTTTGACCGTGATTTCGCTCATTGATGCTACCGCAATCAATGGGAGCCAGAGCTGTGCCCCGCTGGGTTTCAGCAGTTACCTTCTGAGGGCCGAGCTCCTGCAGCAATTTGTCTCGGTCATCCTGAAGACTGGCCATAGCCTTGGCAAACGCTTCAATCTGCTGGCCATAGCTGGCACACTCGGCTGAGAGCCTGCTCACCTCCATGTCCCGGCTCACCAAAGTCCTACAGAGCCTTCCAACTTCATCAGCAAGCTGAGCCAGTGGCACCTTCTCAGCAGCATCAAAGGTACCCCCATGCAGCAGAGGGTTTTCTTGGAGGACACTGATGAGGTGCAATTTAAACCCCTCCAATTGTGCTTCGAGTTCATCTCCTCTCCTTTTTTCAGTCTTGAGCTCAGCTGTGGATTTGCTCTGAAGTGCCTTCAAGTCCTCGAGGACCCGATCTCTGTCGTTCTGCAGAGCAGTCATTGCCTTCCCAAAGGCCTCATTTTGGGACCTCAGCTCTCTGTTCTGAGACTGCAGCTCCAGCAGCAGCTTCTCTGCAAAGGCATCAGGTTTGTCTCCATACTCAGGTGTCAAAAGAGCCCTGCTGTACTCCTCACTTGCACTCCTGCCTCTGGAGTTCTGGAGTTCTTGAACCTTTTTCTGCAGATTTTCCCCATGCTCTGCATTTGATTCTTTTTTCTGAGCACTATCACTACTTAGCAGCTTCTCTCCAGATTCAGAAACAAGTTTCTCTTTGTTTAAGGAGGCAATCAGAGATTCTAAATCACTTACTTTGGACAGCAACTTTTTATTTTCCTGTTCCAAAGACACAGCAGTGCCCTTCTGCAGCTCACTGGAAAGCTGCATTTCCTTTATTTGCTTTTGAAGATCGTATTTTTCATGCTCCAGGCTTTTAATACAATCCAATTTCTGCTTCAGTAAGTCCTTCAGCTGATGGTCTTTCAGAGATAAGACCTGGTTAAGATCTTCCCTGTACTTTATGAGCTGGGCACTCAGCATTGCATTTTCAGAGTGCAGATCATCTATCCTGTTGAGGAGTACCCTCAGTTCCTGTTTCAGAGCATTATTCTCACTGGCATTGCCAACTATAAGCCTGTCCCTCTGATTTAAGACATCCCGGTGAAGATGTTGCAGCTCCTTGTACTTGGTGAAAAGATCATCCCGATCATTCTGAAGAGATGACATGGATTTTTTAAAGGCTTCTACTTCACCGGCAATGGCAGCCTTCTCTTGCCCTGCCTTTTCTGCTTTCACCTGGAGAGTCCTCAGCTCATTCTCCACCCTCTGACGGGACTCCTCAGCTTGTCGTCTCTCCACCTGCAGAGACCTGAACTGAAGTTCATACTCTTGGATTTGAGCTCTGTGCTGAGTCTGGACCTGCATCAGGTAGTCCGAAATTTCAGCACCCTTCGAGGAAATGAGAAAGGAAATCTCTTGGTCTTTATTATTTAGCATGACCTTCATTTGCTCACAAATGGTAACCTGCTTTTGCAATTCAGCACTCAGCTTCTCCTTCTCTGCTAGAAGTTCTTGCAATTCTTGCTCCTGTCTCGTGAAATTACTTTCCAGAGCTTTTATCTCTCTTCCCGTACTTTTACTATTCTCTATGAGATGGTTAAGAGAGTTATTTTCTTTAAGGAGTGCCTGCAAAGCTTCTTCTTTGGACCGAAGGACACTCTCCAGCTCTTGCTGCCTGTTAAAAAAGAAGGCGTTTTCCTGCTTTATCCTGCAGAGTTCTTCATAGCGCTGCAGATCAACAGATTTCTGCCTCAAGTACAGCTCATCCTTCGTCTCCTCCACCACGGAGCATTTGATACTCAGCTCTTGAATCTGAGTCGTTTTATCTTTCAGTTCACCCTGCAAGGCCACTATTCTTTTATTACTGTCCTCTATCTGCCTCTCCTTATTTTGGATGGCCTCTCTGAACTGCAGTTCCCAGGTTTTCATTTCAGTAATGACCCTGTCCCTGTCATCCTGAAGGGAGGACATGCACTTGGTAAAAGCAGCCAGCCGTGCCAGGGCTGCGTTCAAATCATCCTGGAGCTGCTTGTTCTGAGACTCCTTAGAGCTGATGTCCCCTTGCAATCCCCGGATCTCGCTCACTGCCCGATCCTTTTCCCTCTCGAGGGCACCGTGCCGCTCCTCCAGGTTTGACAACTCCCTTTGGTGCAGCAATTTTAACTGCTGGAGATGAAATTCCAATTGTCTCTCATATTCTCGCTTTTGGAGTTGCAGTTCCTCGTCTTTCTTCTGCAGTTCTTTCCTCCAGTTTACGTTCTCACCTGTCAGCCTGTCCACCTCATTCCTTGACTGATCCAACAGGTCCATCTGTGCCGAAAGCTTCCCTTGGAGATGATACATTTCTTCGTTTGCTTTCGCCACCTTTTCTGATGCATTACTTAAGTCCTTTTCCAATTTTTCACATTTTGACTGTGACACTTTCACAGATCTTTCCAAGTCCAGGATCAGCTCCTGGAACTTTATAGAATCCTTCTGCAAATGACTGATCTCCTGCTGTTTCTCCTTTAAGAGCTCTTGCAGTTCTTTAGTTTTGTTTTTACTTCCATTGTTGTCCCTCTGAGCACTTCTCACCTTCTCCTCAAATATCTTTACAAGGTGGAGCTGCTGCTCTTCCTTTTCTTTAACCACGTGACATTTCTCTGCCTTCAGTTCTTCCAGCTGCTGCAACAGCAAGTTATTCTGTACCTGTGCTGACTTCATTCTATCAGTAAGATGATCAAACTTTTTGACATGATTAAGCAACTCTGTCTCAAGGAATTCTCTCTCGTTCTTCACTTTGTAAGAACTTTCTTGCACATTCTCTAATTCTTCCTGTAACAGACATTTATCATCCTCTAAAATCTTGACCTTTTCATTTAGACTGACAATTTCTTGTGCAAGGCTTTTACACTCCACGTCCAGCTTTGTTAGACAGTGGTTTTTATGGGCCAAAGATTTTTCAGCTTCTTGCACTTTTTCCAAAATTACTTTTTTCTCTTGTTCAAGGACAAGCACATCCTGCTCTTTTTCAGAGAGTTTATCCTTTAACACGCTGACGTCCTTTAACAGTGATTCATTCTCACATAACGCACCGCTGATTTTGGACTGTGTGTCATTTTGGTACACTTCCATCTGAACCTGCAGCTCTCCCAGGGCTGCTTTAGTCACAGTGATGTTGTTCTGCAGGGTCTCGTTTTCCCTCTGAATTTTCTCCAAGGCCTGCTTTAAGCTCTCAGAGGTTTGCTTCAGCTGCTCATTCTCCTCCATGAGCTGGTGGTTGTGCTCAGTGAGCTCACCAAGGTGATCCTGGTGTTCCTGCATCCTTGCCTCCTGCTCATGGATCTGCCTTTCTGCTTTGCTCTGTAGCTCCTCAACCTCCGTTCTCTTGGATTCACCAAGCTGCTTCAGTTGACTCTTAAGAACCTCATTTTCATCCAGGAGTTTTTGTAAATGCTTCCCCAGAGCCTCCTTCTCAGCTTCTCCTTCCCTGAGCCTTTGAAGAGCCTCCTGCTTCTCTTTCCTACTGAGATCAATGACTTGCCTCATATCTGCCACTTTACTACTGATGTTCTCATAGGCCTGAAGAAGTGACTCATACTCCTGCTTTAGTTCACTATGTTTAGCCTTCCAGCCTGTCAATTCAACTGTCTGAGAATCCTTTAAGGTGTTTAGCTGGAAAGAAAAGGCCTCTTTTTCCTGCACTATCGACTCCATGGTGGATTTCAGACTTTCACACGCCGCCGTGAGGTTCTCGTTCTCCGTCAGCAGCCTGGCGTTTTCAGAAACCAGGCTCTCCTCCCCAGCCGAGGGAGCAACAGCACCTGAGCTCTGCTCTTCTCTGCCAAGCTCCAGCAGCTGTTGCAGCACCCCTGCCTTGCTCACCAGCTCCTCTCTTTCCAGCATCAGCTGATCAAGCTGCTCTTTTAGACACTTGTTTTCTCTCAGGGCTTCTTTACGTGATATTAAAGCCGCCTGGAGTTTCCTCTGGAGGTGCTCCCGGGATTTCTCCTCTGTTGCAGTTCTTTGCTCTTGGGGTTTCGAAATTGCAGGTTTTCCCAGGGGCTCTTCCACCCTTGGCATCTGTTTCTGCATTTCGCATTCTGTTGCTTCTCTGGGTTTAGTTTTCCCGGAGTAATCAGCCTCTGGTAACTGAAACTCACTGCCTTTACATTTGAACTGGCCTTCAAGGACATTCCTGTCTGAACCAACCTCTCCCAGCTCCTTTTCAGCATCATTTCCTTCCTTAAGCTCCTTGCCAGACCCCACAGGTCTCCTCATCTCAGCCTTCTCACGCAGCGTGCACAGCTCCGTCACAAGACTTTTGTTTTCCTCACCGAAACGTTCTACCTCCTTCTTCACGTTCATTAGTTCCAAACTGGACTTTTCTAAGGAGCTGAGAAGTCCCTCTTTTTCACTCTTCATTTCTTCCAGGGCTGTTTTGTAACTGTGGGCTTCTTCTCGGCTCTCCTTTACAGCTTTGTTTAATAATTCCTTTTCCAGGTCAAGTTTCTCTTTGAAATCCGTGAGCGAACACCTCAGTGCTTGTATTTCCTCAGTCCTCTCCGCAAGCTCCTTCTCAGCTTCAGCCCTTGCCCTCTGCAGTTCCTCCTGGCTCAGCTTGTACTCCTCCACTTTTTTAATAAGTGCTTCTTTCTCTTTATTCACCTGTCCAAGCGCTGACCTAAGGTCTCCAGTCTGAGCCTCGAATGCCCTCAGCTTTAGCTGGAGCTGCTTTATGTCCTCCAACAAGCTGCCCTGACATTGCTCCCGTTGTCTCAAAGACTCGACTTTTCCACCACCAAATTCCACCAATATTTCTCTCAACTCTTCCCTTAACGTTTGTGTTTCCTCCTCAAGCTTTGCATAATCACTTCTCAGTTCTTCTAACTCGGTGTCTTCCGTGGCCACTGAATGCTCTTGTTTGAGCTGCTCAGGGTGGGTTTTTTGTTCACCAAAACCTGCTCCAAGTTTGCTATGCTCTTCCCCTTCTTGCTGAAGTGTTTTCGTATCTTCTCTCATGACCAAAAGCTCCCTCTGGAAAGCTTCTTTCTCTAATTGATTGACGACATCAATGTAATTGTTGGGGTCCAGACACTCCTTCCTGGCCCCACCACTTAAACCAGGCTTTTCTAAACTGGAGTTTTTCAATGATTCCTCCTTCTTCTTAAGTTCAGACTCCACCTTTTCAAGAGCTAAGAGCAGCTGAGAACGTTCCTCTTCATATGCACTTGCTTTTTCATCCAGCATGGCCTGCATGTGAGCAAGCCTGCAGTCCTTTTCCTCTAAAGACTTTAGGTTCTGCTCACAAACATTCTGTTTTTCAGCAATGACATAATTTAGTTCTGTGATATTGTGCTGAAGTTCCTCTAAGTAAGTAGCTTTTGAAGACAAAATTTCGGTCAAATCGCTTATTTTGGCATCTTTATCTGAAAGTTGTTGCTTCAAAGTGCCAAGATGAGACTCAGAATCTTTATGTTTTCCTTCGATGAGTTTCAGCCTGTCTGTTAAGTCATTAACTTCCTTCAGCAGCTGCTCTGCTTTTTTTTGCTCTTTTTCTAGTTCTTCCTGACCGCTCTTTTCAAGTTTTCCAACTTTTTGCATCAGATCTCTTCTTACTATCAACGCTGCCTGGAGTTTCTTTTTCAGATTCTCTTTTTCCTTGCCCATTTTCTCCAGATTCAGCTGCACCTCCTCCTTTTCATTCCTTAAATCCTTAAGCTCAGCTTCTCTGCTGTTTAACGTCACCTGGCTGCGCTGCAGTTCTTCCCTACAGCTCTCCAGTTCCCGCACCACTCTCTGTAGCTCTGCCACACAACTGTCATGAACAGCCTCGAGGTCTCGCAGTTTGGCATTTAATGCATTTTTCTCTTCAGAGAAATTCACCATTTCATTAGACAACGATTCCATGACCTGGGTGACAGAAGAGTCTTTTTCTTTCAGCTGCTGGCTCAGGCCCGAGATTAAATCCTTCTGCTGATTTACCTGCGAAGTTAAGTTTCTGATGAGCTGATCTTTTTCCCCCACTTCTTCAAGGAGACTTGCTACCTTTTCACCTTCAACCTGCAGCTCTTCTTGACTGGCCCTTAGCTTTTCTTCTGATTTATTGATCTTGTCTTGAAGAAATTCCACCTGCTTATTTATTTCTGCAAAGGCCTCTTCCCTTTCCTGCAGGAGAGACTGTTGCTTACACAATGTTTCCTTGAGTGTGAGCATTTCTTTGGACAGACTCTCCACTTCAGATGTGTATTTGTCCTTCATCGTTTCCATGTCATTCTGCAGCACCTCCTTCTGCTTCTGAAGCACCTCCATCCTTTTTAATTCCTCTTTCATGGTGGCTATTTCTTTCTGTTTTTCTGAAACCAGCAGCTGCAGCTGCTCCCCTTCTGTTTCTTGGCTCAGAATAGAATTTATCAGAGCAGAGAATGTTTCCAGCTGAGTTTTACTATCAGTTGGCTGCACTTCAGCATCTGAAGTCTGTGCCTTCTTTTCTTTACAGAAAAGCCTACTGCTAAGCAATGGAGACAAGCTCTGAGTTAATTTCTCTTTTATAAGATCCAGCTCTTGCTGCAAAGACTGGATTTTGCTATCCTTTGACTTCATTTCATTTTCTAAACTGCTCAATTGCTCAGTAAGGTTATCATTCTGCAGACTCGCCCTGTCAAGCTCTGTCACCCATTTGTTTTCTGACTCAAGCAGACTCTGTTCTAGAGTCTCACACTTAAGTTCTAATTGAGAAAGCTCTTCACCCTTCACACTAACCTGCATCTGTAACTTCTCTTTTTCAGTCTTCATCTGCAGTTTGACAGCATCTATCTGCATTCTTGAATAATTCTCACTCGTTTCTAGTTTTTCATGGACTTCCCGGAGCTCCTCCAGTTTCTTCTGCAGATCGTTCTGAGCTGCACCCAGTTGTGTGTTCTCAGCCACCAGCTTAGCAACATCTTCTTGTAACAGACTCTTTTCTTTCTCCAAAGACTCCACCTGGCCCTGGAGACTGTTTATTAAAATCCCACTGTCAAGGGAGGCTTGAGATGATTTGGAGCTGGCGTTGCTCAGCTCTGCCCTCAAATGCTCCAAGCTGTCTGCCTGCTCAGAGCACCTCACCTGCAGAGACTCCACAGCCAGGTCCCTTTGCTGCAGCTCCTGCTCCCCTGTCTTTATTTGGTCTAGTGCTTTTTGGTGGTCACTTCTAAGAGCATCCAGTTCAGCAGTCAGTGAATCAATTGTTCTCTGCTTGGCATCGAGCTTCTTGCTCTTCTCCTGGAATTCCTCAATGAGGTCTTTGAGGGCTGTTGTACTTTTCCCTAGTTCGTCTCTGAGAACTTCAATCTCACTGGAGAGGACACCAACGTTGCTCTCTGCCAACTCTACCCTGGCATCCTTCTCCTTTATGGAATTAAGCAGTCCAGCAATAACTTCCTCTTTCTTCTCAAGAGCCACATTCATCTCAGTTTTCAGTTCATACTGTGCTTTGATGTTCTCCTGAAGAGCTAAAAAGGCATTTTCTTTCTCATGGAGTAGTTCTTTGGATTTTTGTAGCTCCTGCCTTAGTTCATGTACCTGACTTTGAAGCTGAGAAACTAAATTTGACTTCTCTTCATCCTTCTTTGCCTTCTCCTCCAGAGTTTTGAGGAGACTTTCATTTTCCATAAGAGAGGATTGCTTTTCTGACAGGGACTGCTCCATCTCAATTATTACATTCTGCTGCTGCTGTATTTCTTTTAGGAAATTTGCTTTCACTTCCTCCAGTTCCACCACCTGTTTCTTTAAGACATCACATTCGTTCTGCTTCTCTTGAAGTTGCATCTTTAAATTCTCGCTGAATATTGAAATATTGGCGATGGCTGATTCTTTTTGTGAGACAAGTCCTTTTAACTCTTCTGCCTCAGAGGTTAAAAGCTGTAACTGCTGCTCCTGCCGAACAGCAGATTCCTGTACCTCAGAAAGCTGTGCTTTCACACTGATGTATTCATCTACCTTTTGCTTTAGAGATACATCTTTCTGCACAATTGAATCATTCAGCTGGGCTGATTGTTCTGCCACGTTTTTAAGCTGCCACTGAAGGTCAGAAATCACCTCCATATTCTCAGACAGTTGAACCCTAAGTACATCAGACTCTTCAGATTTATCTTTTAATAACTTTAATTCCTGGGCTTGCCTCTTACATTCACTTTCCTTTTCCTGCACTGTGTGTCTGAGCTGGCTGGTCTCAAACCCCAGGCTCTGGATTTGGTTTTGCAGCTCTGAAATGATTTGCATGTATTGCCCTTCTCCTGCCACTTTACTGTCTTTCATTTGCTGAATCAAAGCCTCCTTTTCAGAAAGGAGAGCTTCTTTTTCTTCAAAGGCCACTTTTAAGTTTTCTTTCTCAATCAACAGGCCATCAATTTGGTCCTTCAGAGCTAAAATATTATGACTTTGTTGGGACAAGTGTGAAGTTAAAGCAGCTACTTCCTCTGACTTTTTCATTACTGTAACATTAACTGTTTCCATGTCTGCTTTCAATTTCTCATTCTCTAGAGCCACTGTTTGTGCTTGGTGCTTTGCTGAAGTCATTTCAGACTGAAAAACTTCACATTCACCTGACTTCTCCCTCAACAAGCTTGACAAGTCCTCCTTTTCATGCCTAAGCACCTCCATTTCTTTGCTTAACAGCTGTAGCTGACTATTTAACACTGCAATTTCCTCCATTTTTTCAGAAACTTGCCTCTGAAACTTCTCCAGTTCTGAACCCTGACTCTTCACAGCCAGGTCTCTCTCCTCTACCAACTGAGAGAACTTGGCCTTTTCATCTTTAAGATCTTTAATTTCGCCCTGCAACTCTACAACACAAAGCTTAGTCTCCTCCACTTCCTGACGCAGCGAATCATTCTGAAGGTTTTTCTCCTCTAGACACCTGTTGGCAGCCTCAAAATCCAAAGTCACGCTTTGAATTTGTTCCTGCAGGAGTAAATTCTTTTCCTTAGCGAGGCTGAGCTCTTGGGCTAGGCCACTGCATTCAGAGAGTTTATTATTTAACATTTCTTCCTTCTTTGTTTCCCCGTCTCTCGTGTCCTGCAGCTGCAGGAGCAGTGACTGCACTTGGTGCTGCAGTCGCTGGCTGTGCTCCTTGCTTTCAGCCAAGTGCCCAGCCAGCAGCTCACACTCCTTTGCTTTCTCCCTCAGCTGTTCTGCACCTGAGCTTGCCTTTTGCTCTGCAGCCACTGAGAGCTGTTCCACCTTCTTGGCCAGGGTGTTTTTCTCACAATTCAGTGCTGAGAGAGTTTTTTTGTACTCAGCGGTGCTAGCAGATAACTTGTTCTCTGTTTCTGCCACGGCCTGGGTTTTCTTTAACAATTCACACTCTTTGACATCCAGCAGTTTGGACAAATTCTCATTTTCCCTGATTAGCCGCTCCTTCTCTTTTTCCATTGTATCTATACTTGTTTTCAGGTATTCATTTGCTTTTATTTGCTCTGCCAGTTTTTCTTGTTTCCCTTGAAGATCTGCCTGTAATTGGTTATTCGCTGAGGCTTTCTCCTGTGTCTCTATTTCCAGTTTGTTAATTTGTTTATGTATTTCATTTAATTGGTTATTAAGTTCTTTGCAGCACATCTCTTTGGCTTTCAGATCTCCCGTTAATTTAAGTTTAGTCTCTTCATTTTGCTGCTCCAAATCCCTGAGTTTCTGCTCTAATGAAATAACAAGCTCTTGTTTCTCTTGCAATTCTTTTTTAACTGTTTCCTGATGTTCAGTATGTTCTATAAGTTTCCTGGATAACTCAGCCAACTCTTCATTTTTTTTAGCATTTTCCAAAACCAGTTCGTTGTACGAATCTTTAATTGATTTTAACTCATTTTCAAGTGTCTCTGCTTTACTCTCTTTCTCTTTGAGCAAACTGTTCCATTTTTCCTTCAGAGCATCGTTTTCCTCGAGCTGAGATTTCAAATACTCAGTTTGTTTTCTTTGTTTATCCTCTGTTTCTTGTAGTTTTTCAGATGACTTAGTAATTTGTTCCTTCAGCAAAGCAATCTGTGATTCACACTCTGCCAGCCTGTTGTGGTAGGCAACGTTGCTGGCCTTGATTTCAGCTCGGAGATCCTTAATTGTCACACTGTTCTCAGTGCTTTGCCTTATTAATTCCTCATTCTCTTTGGTTTTAGCCTCATTCTCAACTCTGACTCTCTCCAGCTCTTGTCTCATTGCGTTGTTCTGCTCAGAAAGCACAGAGATCTTCATGCTTGCATCTCTCACATCAGCTGTTTGGACCTCCTTCAGTGAATGAGCCTCCCTTTGAGCCTTGGACAAAGCCTCCTCCATCCCTCTCATCTCCTCCTCTTTGCACTGCACTTGGTGCTTCAGGATCCCGACCTGCTCCGAGTACTCTGCCATGTTCACTGACAGGACAGACACCTCCCTGTCCTTCTCTGCCAGTGCCTCTTTGAGATTATCGATCTCTCGTTCCCGCTTCTGGAGATCTTGGATGAGCTGAGACCTTTCCTCTAAATGGCTTGAATTCAGTTTGTCGAGCTCTTCATTCGTCTGGTCCAGGTCCAGCTGCATCGACTCCACCACGCTGTCTTGTTTCAAGGTCTAAACACCAAGAAAGTGATGTTACAAGAACACCCCAAACGTGTCAGAGGGACAACAGAGGGTACATTCTGCATGTAGATGGAGTAGTTAAAGTAACCAACCTGTCCCCAACTGCAAAGTCACAAGGAAACCACATCATTCTACAAAAGGTCCAGTGTACAACATTTAAAGCAGCTAATGCTGTTACTTCTGCTGACATTTAAACAGGCCATGACAAAGGAGCATAACATTCTTTCTCTTGCTTTATTTTTATGGGTTACCTTTTCCTTCAGTGTAGCAACTTTTTCTGTGAGGTCACTGATGACTGTTTTCTGCTCAGTGCTCTCCACTTCATACACAGTGCATTTCTTCAAGGCTTCATTCAGCTTAGCAGTAAAAAGAAAAAGCCACGTGACAGAAATAAATAGAATTGTATTAAAATTCTGATGTCTTCGGTCATAATACCGAGTTTACACAACAGTGAAGTCTATACTTTGAAATTAATACACAACAATAACTTGTCACCCCAATAAAATGCGAAGACTTTCACGCAAAGCTGTGCTGGGTCTAAAAAATCCTTACACCAAACTTAAAGCAAAGCAAAAGCATTTAAATGAACAAAACTGCAAAGACACAGCAAGAACCTTGAGACTGGGAAAACAGCAATATTGCTGCTGGGACACAAATAGGAAGTTATGGCTAAAGCTTCTCAGTTCTAATAAATCAAACGCTAACAAGAAGTTTAACTTACTTTTTGCTCAGTATGCACAAACTTTTCACCAAGCTCTTTGTTGAGAAGATCCTTCTCCTGGAGCAGTTTCCTCAGAGTTTCAATTTGCTCCAGTTTTTCTGTCGTGCTCAACAGTTTTTGTTCTTTTTCTCCAAGAGAATTCTCAAGGAAACTGTTTCTGTCACTTAATCTAAGAAGAAAATATTCAGACAATTTGGAAACAAAGCGTAAGTTTTCTAACCTTACTAGCCCCAAACTGCTCTCCTCAGAGAGTAATTATTTTTATCCTTCCCATTTAAACTCTGAAGTACAAAAATAACAAGACTGAAAGCAACTTCCAAGTCCAAAACTAACCTCACTGCAAACAGCAACATGAATCAAGCAACTCTTTTTCACGTGTTTTAAGAGATTAAATTCCTCATTAGAAGTTTAAGCTTAAAGCAAAGCAATCTCATCGTGCCTGGAGTCGTAAAGAACCTCCACTTTACCCTTTCAGCTGCTCATTCAAGCCAGAGATGAGAACCTGGTGCTTCTCCACGTCCCGCATTTGCTGGGTGCGTAACTGGGTGAGCTGAGTTTGCAAACGTTCATTCTCGTTCTGCAACAGAACAGCAAGGGAGAGCCTTTGTAACGGAAAGGAACATCCACACAGCTTGGCTGGGCTTTAAAACACAGGGCAAATCTCCTACTCTAGTCAGACCCACTGCACCAATTCAAAATCAAAACCACAAAAGAAAAAAAAAGTAAAAAATAAGTAGTTCAACAGCAACCAAAAAACCAAAAGCAAAACACATCCAGAACCAAGAGCAAATAGGACAAACATGGCAAACTTGTCACCAGTCATGAAAATAAGGTGGCATTTTGGAGGAGGCAGAACACACCTGCACCGCCCTCAAGAGCTGCCCTTCTTCCTCTACACCAAACGTTACCTGTATTGAAAGGCTTTGTTACAAGATTCTCAGGGAATAATTAAGGAAGTTCATCTTAGACTCATTCATTCCCTTCTACACATGTGCAAGTTAACAGCTAAAGAACTGTGAGTGATGCACCAGCAGTCTGAGTCAGAGCAGGTGCCATTTAGCAAAAAGAAGGTTCACAAATTTTCACTGTAATTTGTCACTCAGGCAATATTAAAAATAAGCCTTCCTCTCAAAAGAACTTTACTTTGGGGGGTCTTCACTAAATAATGTCACAACGTAAATATATCTAATTAATATCTTAAATATATCTAATTAATATCTGAGGTTTAGGGTCACATACAAATATTACAACATTAATTATTTTTCTATACACAGTTTCCATAAATGTGCTTATATATATTGATATATAAAATATTAAATAGGCACACGCACTTACAGAAAAGAAACTTGAGGGAGACTTATGCCAGTCGTAACAAAATCTAATTCTGGACCTTCTGGCAATGCCCAAAGTCCCTCCACAAAGAATAATGCAAGTCATGTTGTCTTTTACTAGGTTTCTAAAACTAATTAGAAAACCTTAATCCTAAATGCATTTCTCCATGTGCTGAACAGAAGCAACAACTTCAGAGCACAATATAATAAGTGCACACTCTACCAACATAATTATGAGTGTAAATTAGGCTTTAGCCACTTTCTGTTGGCTGCAGATTGATGTTCTTGACTTACTGTAGGCTACGACTGTAAGAACATCAACTGAGAGTAAAATTATGCTCTTGCACCATCAGGCTGACACAACTCCAGAGCTCACCTGCAGAGCCTCCATTCTGCCTTGGAGCTGAAATCTGTCTTCCAAATCCTGACAACGCTCTTCCAGAAAGAGAATTTGTTCCTGCAGTTGATTTCTCTCCAATTCCAACTCTTCAACCACACTCCGTAAACCTACTCGAGTCCAAGAAGAAAAATTATTTCAAGAAAAGTCAACTAAAGTTCCTGAAGCCTAGAAATGGTTTCAGCTTCTTGTTCATGAACTCACCAGTGCTGGGCACACCCAGATCTCACCATTTCTAGGGGAAATGCCTGAGGCCCTGCATTCCCAAAATTTAGATGGCAAGAGTACCCTTAACTACTGAAAAACCAAGAGAATTGCAGAGCTCAAGAACTCAGAGAACCTGGCAGGAATATTCTGATAACACTGAGACACAGCTACAGTGGCTTAATCTACAGTGTGGCTCTTGTTACTTTAACCACAAGTTAATCAGGTACTTAAGTAACTATTAATAACTGGTGTGTATCAAAATTTGCAAGTGAATTTCCATTCCATCTTAACAATAAAATGTATTTGCAACCTTTACCACTGCTATAAAAACATCAGCATTAAGAAACTAAGAACTGTGGGGTTTTTTAAATTAAAAGCAAACAGCAATGGGATGCGATTCTGGTTTGCAACGTAAGTGTGATATAAACTGGGAACACATTCACAGGAACAAGACTCAACTCAAAAGAACACATGATCTTGCCACGGAGGAGATCTGATGGGCACCAAGGCTCATCCCATCCCAGTGCCATATCCACAGCCGTGTCCGCACTCTGCTCCTGAGCCAGAACTAGGCAGTTCATCCAGCACGCACATGCTTTGACATGAGAACGGGGAGAACACAAGCCAAAAAACTTGCACAAAGATTAGGATGCACCACAAATGGGCTGTTAGTTGAATTTGCAAACAGAAGTGGGCACGAGCTACAGATGCTGTGTGCATGCTTTAATAAACTGTCTAGTCGCTGTCACACCTGTGCCAGGGGCAGTGCACTCTGGCCACCAACCTCCCATGTTCTCTCCTTCAGCTGAGTCAGTGCTGTCCAAGGGGACGTGCAGCTCCTCAAAGCATTGCTTGCCATCGAAGTTGTATTCCTCCTGCACACAAAACAGGAGGATGAGGTTGAAATTAAAGAGGAAAGGCAGCGAGGGTAAAACAGTCCCATTATTAAAAGCATGGCTTCAATCACAAGGCCTAAAACTGAGCACGTGACTCAGGTGCCTAAATGCAAACGTATGGGATTGCTGTGGGCATTGGAGCATCCTGCCCAGCCTCCAGCTATTATTGCCAGAAAAGCCAAGTCTCACACAGGGTTTTTAAGGTATCTGCCAGCCTCTGAAAACACCCTCAGGCATCTGAGAGGCCAATGTTTGGCTATCTGAATTGGTCCCCTGATTTCCACAGTTATTAGAGTTCTCTACATATTAGACTTAACTAAACATATCCTTCCAATGGTTTGTTGATGTGACAGTGACATCCTAATTCTCACAAAAGGTATCACTTTTTCTGCAACCTGCAGCCCGAACTACCTGAAAGTGCACAGAGCTTCAGGCACTGCAACGATTCCTGGGGGAAGCTTGTTATCTTTCAGTGTAAAATTAAGCGGACTCATAACTCAAGGAATAAAGAGTGTGATGCCATTGAAATTCTCACCTTCTGGCTACAGACCCAACCTTTACATTTACCAACTTTTTCAGCTCCATAACTACTCTGTGTTTAATATCTTCAAGCCTAAAGCATCACATAAATAACAGCACTCTCCAGACTTTTATGAGCATAAGGGAAAGCCAAACTCTTGATTCTCCTCACCCACCTGAAGCTTCCTGCTGGTGTGGCTGCCCTTCCTCCGTGGCTGCTGCAGCCTGCCCATTCCTGGGGCTGGGGCCAGTTCCTCCTCCAGCTCCTGCTGCCCTGAGACCATGGCTGGATCGGAGCAGCCAGGAAAGAACCAGTCATCCTCAATCAGTTTTGTGCCACAGGAAAGTATTTACATTTATATCAGACACTACTACATGAAGAGAGGCCAGGGACAGGGTGAAGTCCCTATGAGGGACTGACAGGAACAAGATTAAAGGTTAAAATCCACTGTGTCCACTTTGTGATCTCCCCCCAGCATTGCTATGGAGAGCACAAAGGCTGAGCATCTTGGTAAGAAGAAGGAAGCTGAAGTCTAATTTCACTTCTTCACCAGCTCTACATGAAGGCTTTACACAGCAGAGTGGAAACGGGGAGGTTGTACCGATACAGAAAAAAAAATCCCAGTGCCAAATTCCATCTCAATTCAATTTCCCAGGTTAAAATACACCTAATTTGCGTGATGAAACCCGCAGCTTTTTCAGCTGGTGACTCTATAATCTGAGCAATCACAGTGATTTTTACAGAAATGACACGTGTCCCTTTCACCTTGGATTTAGTAGGAGCTGTAGAGCCAGATAATTTGAGGGAATCACAAGCACAGTGTTACTCTGCCAACAGGCACCAAACCACCTAGCACTAATTAGTAACAGCATTCTTTGTAAGACAGATACAGAATCACTGGTACACAAACACACTGAATAAACTGAGAATATGAGAGCTTAGGTGTGCATCGTGTTCACTGTTAGAAATGATTTGTCACTTAAAAGTACATTCCCATCTGTTTTGTGACACAACAAGACACATTGCGGGGGACAGGTTAGGAAATGGATGTTTCATGCAAAGCAGAGAGGACAGAACAGGCAGGGAAGAAAAGGGAAAGCAAAGGTGGCTCCATACTTCAGTTGAAAGTGAAATTAATTAGTTAATTACGAGTCTGGCTTGGAGTTTGAGCACATCAATCCACAGTCGTGCTCACAGCATACAAAATCCAGAGAACTTATGCTGAGGCACCTGTGAAACCACTGGGAGATTCAGCCCTACTGGGAATACTCCGCTTTCAGTGGAGTTGTCCAAGGATCACTTATACCACAGATCTCACCCCCACACAATTCCCTAACACCTGCCACCTTTAAACTCTTCCTGTAACACTTCAAAATTCCACACCTAAGGCGCTGTCAGAAAAGATTGGTGGAAAAAAGAAAAAAATCAATGATCCTTTTAAAGTGGGGTTGATAAATTGGATTATACTTCTGATTTCTATTACACTTTGGCTTCTCACACTGTTTTTCTATCAGCGTTTGTTTTACACATCTTTGTTTATTTTCTACATTCTACAGTTCTTTTCATCATTATATATAACTTTTCAAAGCTGTAAAAATAAATGCCAAATTCTGATCACAGGCCTTAAATCTGTGTTTATAAGAGCTGCCAGTGAAAGGGTTCAAGGAATAAATATCATTCCAGAAAGTAATTTAACCCCTTCTTTGTCACCGTCATTTAGGATCCCAAAACATTCAGGCTCCAAAGCGTTTGGTACTGAAAAAACCAAAATGACCATTGTTACATGAAAAATGAAAGGCTAGAAATCAAAGCTTTAGAATGATTTAGAACACTGAGACAAGTGTTAAAACACTTCCAGTTAAACCGAGCACTGCTCTAACAACAGTTAGTAAGCAAATAAGTTTTCTAAAGTTTTACAGCAGCTTGGGGAGCTTTGCATTTGCCATGGTATGAAAAAAAAGACCTGGCAAACTTCCCAGAGCCCCTTTTTCCAGGTACACCCTGCGTTTAAACTGAGTGATTACGTGTCTGTATTTCCTACATCCATGCTCAGTATCACAGTCTCCAGTGATGTGCAGAGGAAACAAGCCCCAGTTTATAAACGTGACTGATATTTTCATCCTCTAAGCTTGTGCAGCTCCCCACACATTCACCCCAAAAGGGACAACTGTCACATATGGCAATTTGTCAAGGGGGTGACACGCTGCTTCCATTATTGGCACCTCATGTTAATGCACCCCGAGTTCTGCAGTTTATGGGATGGAAGGCAATTGTGTGGACTTCTTCTAAGTATTACTGAAGTGATTTTCATTCTTAGTCACGACCACTTGTGGCAAGCCAAGAACATGGAGAATACAGAAATATGGAGTCAGCTGTTCTCCCAGAGCAAAGTGGAGATGATTTGGTTAATCCAAAGGAAGAAAAAGGCACTGAAAAGGCAGGAGAAACTCCAGCTCAAACCCAGCACTCGTTCCACGTGTTGCTAAGAACCACATACCACCAATGGCAGCTTTTATAAGGCACTGCTGGCGATTTTCTCCCGAAGAAGCAACAAAAAGAAGAAATCAGCAGCAGTGCCTTACACTTGCCATTGCTGCAGGAACCTGCATGCACAAAACTGATGGGAAACTGTGGGCCCTGGCTGCCCAAATCGCAGCAGAGGGAGCAGTGGAGGGGGAAAGGACACTCGGGGCTCACCAGGAACGGCAGGAAAAAAAGAAACACGAAGGTCATGCTCATCCCAAGGGGAAAAAAAAAAAAAGGCAAAATTCAACCTGGATTGAGGCAGAGGAAATTTTACAGCTGTTATTAATGCTGCCTGTGGCTCTGGATGCACCACAGCCAACGGGCAGATTTAATGATGTTATCCTTTCAATCCCAAAGCACTATGTGAGAGAAGCCCTCGAAAGGAAGAGTTGTGGTCCTGAAAACATTTGTGTGCTTACACACCAAGCTTCAATTATTTTTCATTTTCGTGATCAATTTGCAGTTAAAAAGAGAAGGCTCAAATTTACTGACTGGAGTAATTGATGGTAGGCCTTGTGCATTAAAACTTCTCATTAATCCACACACAGTTAACTCAGTGGACCAAAATTACAATACAGTAGCAGATGGCATGGAAAAAGCAGTAAAAACCATCTGAAATTTTACCAGACTTTTGTAAGTTTTAATGGAAGCTGCTTCAGTTTCTCATCACCTGCTTAATTAATAATTTACCAAACTCTAAGGGCTGACATCACTTGGAATGTTATTTTCAGTAGGTGATTGAATATTTTTAACTAGCTCCAAGCCACAGCCAGTTAAAATTAGTCAGCTGGCCTGTTACAAGGGACACTTACCGAGATTACTGAATATTCTAAACATAATTAAGGAGGAATGTCTTAAAGAGAAACTCCACCTCAAGCACAGGTTGCTAAAGCACCACCTTCAGTCATCAGATCCAACCACCACCTTCACCAGCTGTTCTAGGCAGGCAGCTTCAATGTTTCAATAGAAAGCTCTTATTACAGGGTTTCTTTAGAATTTTTATCATTTATCATATGCAGACAATAAGCTTCTGAGGGCAGTTTGAGGAGTCTTACAGAGCAGCAGCTCAGATGGCAAACAGAACAAGCACACCTACTCATAAAAATGATGCAAAAAAAGATGTGTATCAAAAACAAACTCAAGGAAACAAGGACCAGCAGAAATTGCAAATTTAAGCAATTCCACTTACTATACAAATTCCATGACTACAGAAACGAGTCGTGGTGGTGTGCTATCCATTCAGGCTGAAGCACAGCAGACACACACAGATATAAAAACTACTATTACTGTAGTGTAAATGAAACAATTCACCTTCCCTCTCCTCCTCAATCTGAGCCATCCTCAGGGCCATGGCAGATTTCTCTTCTCTGACTTGATCACGGGACTCCTCCGACTCCGGGACACTCTCCTGCCATTCCAAGAGCTGGCTCTGCAATTCATCCACACTACCTGATTCACTGGCCTAATGAGAGAAATTGTGCCTTAAAATACATTTACCAAAGCCCACTGCCAAGGTGAGTAACATTCTGAGTTGGCAAACCATTCTAAGGCACCACTTTGCAAAAATGACACCCTATGAAAGTGACAACTGCTGTCAGAGATCGCGTGAAAAACGAGCCCCACCACTCTACCAAACATCAAAAACATTTTGCCTACAAAACAACAGCCACACTTTGATGATGGCTCATGCTAAACATAACTAAATAAACAGTAACCTGCTTGGAAAAAATGTCATTTAAGGTACGTGGGGAAGGAGGGAGAAATTAACCTTTTTAACTCATTCAGAAGCTGTCATCTTGTTACCCAAGTGAACAGCTCCTGACACTGACAGTTCCACCTATCACTAAATTGATTCTCAGCTCCAAACTCCAGCTGACACTTTTCAAAGTCTAATTAGCACCGTTAATCAGTAACTCAGAGAAATCAACTGGCAAGTTCACCTGGGAAGCTGCTCTTTTTGTAACTTGGTCAAGATCAGCCTGCAGCTTCCTTTGCTGCTCTTCATACACCTCCAGCTTTTTCAGCAGCTCCTCTGCAAAAAACATAATAAATTCGGTTCATGAGGACAGGCAACTAACAGGAAGATGAATGAAAATTGAAAAGAAATATTCAAAAATCAAGGATCAGAGCACATGCAGGATTAGTAACAGAGCCCTACTTTAAACTACCTGAGGTTTTCAGCTAAAATTCCCTCTCAAATCCTTAATAATTTCTGAGTTTCCCCACAACTCACAGCGCTCAAAGGCCTGTTGTGTACCTGCTGATAAATATTCCAGGTGTATTTGGTCTCATTTTTCCTCCTAGGATGCCTCTTCCTGAAACGTTTACACCTATTCTGCTAAGCCTAAATGCAACAAGAATTAGGCACAGGTAGACTGAGGGAAGGAGAAGCTGAGCTGGAACTCCGACCTAAACCCTCTCTGCCGCCGTTTAAGTTTGTATGAGGTGACTTCAGAAACTGTTTAAAAAAATAACTTTGAAAATTAAAAACTCGGAATCATCTGCAAAAGAAAAGGATCTCCTTTTACCATTGTGAGTTCTGATGTCGTGCAACGACTGCAGCTTTGACTGTAGCTCTTCCTTTTCAGCTTCCAGCGCTGAGACACGATGGTTTAAGGCAGATACATCATTGTTCTTGGAGGAAAACTACAAGAAAAAACAGTTGTGGGGTTTTCAAATGCAGCAAAAACACAGCAAAGTCAACGCAAACTTTTTTTCTTTTTTCCCTTATTTTTAGTAGAATTTAGAATAGCTGCTTTTGTAATATTTAAAGTGCACTAAAGTAGCTCATCTCTGGTAAGTTTACTCCTGAGTGCTGTTACTACCAGCTTGTACTATTTTTGTTTAAACTTCATACTGCATCAACATCTTTTATCCATTATTATCCATGAATTCACATATAAAAACACTGAGTAAACTATTTTAATGTTCTATTTATCCCATATTTCACTTTTTTCCAATCAACACTAGAAGCACACTAGTCCAAGGAAGACAGAGTGTATTAAACAAAGTTGCACATACACTTTTCAGTTCCTCCTCCAGCTGTTTGATTCTTGATTTAGACCAGGCCTTCATTTTCAGAAACTTGGCTTCAGATTTGCTGGCCTCTTCTGTTTTCAATTTCACTTGTACTAAGAACCAAGCAGCAAAAATTATTTAAAACTGCAGGAAAGTTATTAAAACCTGTGTTTTAGCAATTGGGACTTGGATGCTTCCAGAAGAAAATGGCATTTACAGAAAACCATAACAATTAGGAGTGTAGTGAGAAATTCATGGAGATTATCTTGGTGATCCTCCAACCCCCATTATCACAGCACTTGATCATAGATACTTTAACGGGGGGGGGCAATAATATTCCACTAAACTCAATGTAATCCTGCTTGCAACAGGTATGAAAGTGGCCTACAGCCCACAAGAGCCTGGGGCAAAGGAACCCCTCCCACTGACAAGTGTTTGAACAGGATACCTTCCAAATCTTCCATCTTCTCTTTGGTTGCAGACTCCACATCTTCCACTCCTTGGGAGTTCCTCTGTGCACTCCCACTCAGTTCTGCCACTTGTTTCTGCAGCTGGACCAGGGCCTGGTCCTTCTCTTGCAGCTCAGTTTCATGTTTCTCTTGAATTTCGTGCAGTTCAGCATCGTATTTCTCCCTAACTTTGCTCATTTCCAGCTCATGTTTCTCCATCATGTCTTTTAATTGGGCTCTCATTACGTGTTTCTCAGCATCCAGTTTAGACTGGAGGTTTTCTTTTTCAGACAGGACACGTTTCAGGTTTTCATTAATCTCCTGGTAAAAAAAAATAAAAAAAAGCACAACACACAAAAACATCTGTATTTTAATATTTATACTTTATACTACCACTGCCAAATATTATACCTGTATTCCTACCTATGTTATAACCAGAAACCAGGGCTACTCTTGGTAACTTGGCTGTAGTGCAAGCCACATGCAACCTCTCCCATAAGTGAAAATGGAATAAAAAAGAAGGTTTGGTTCTGTGGAATATTAAAAAAAAATAAAGAAAAAAGCTAAACTGCTGGACCTGGCACCCCAGACAGTGCCCCAGGCTGAGAGAGCACAACACCCTCTTACCACACTGCTGAAGTGGAGCAGCAACACCCAGGGGTTAAAATCAGACATCATGGCAGGTGCTTCAACACAAAGAGCCTTGGTCAGGTATTTCTTTTGCAATCAGCAGAAATACAGCAAAAGAAAAGGCACAAAACCAGTAAAACACCCTTTTTTTGAGGGGAAAAAAGGCTTAGATTTGGGGCTCACTGCAGTGTGTAACTAGAGAAGCTGAAAACTTGGGACAGCAAAGTCTTCCCTGCATGGCAAGCTTCCAAAATTAATCAAGACAAACTAAGGGTGAGAGCTGACATTTTCATATTTTATGGACTTTACCTCCCCTTTAAGTTAATTTCCTAACTGGAATAAATACTTATTTGCACTACCATAGTTGCATCATTAGCAAAGAGATCAAGCCTCCCTGGGAACTGCCTAAACTATATTTCCATGTAAAATCAAACAGCTTTTTTAACTTCTACATGACCTGATGAGTTTAGTGTGCATTTATTGATGCTATTTCTTGCCTTCAGTTGCTGGTCTTTGGCATCCAGTTCCTTTTGCAAGACATCTATCACCTGAGTCCTTCCCAGCATGACTTCCTCCTTTTCATGGAGCTTCTGTTTCAAGGCCTTCAGTAGCTAGGAAAAAAAATCAAAGAAAAAAATTAAAGAATCAAGCAATCTATAAAGGAGTTCAAACTTACAGAAGAGAATGAAAAACGCTTAGTATTTATTTTCCCACCCAGACATCTGAACTGTGCCACAGCTTAGGAATTCCATGATTCCAAATTCCAGCTCCTGGGTTTCCAAAGCAACAAACCTGTTCCAGGTCAGCACTTGCATCAGATTTAGCAGCTAATCTAAAGAGCTCCTGCTCGTGCTTTTCCCTCTGTGCTTCCAGCTCCTTTTCCTTTTCCTGGATGATATTTTGAAGCACACGGACCTAAAAGCACAAAGGAAGTAATATGAAACCAGCCCACAGCGGTGTGAGTTAACTTACAAAAGCAAATGTTTGTCAGTACTTTTCATAAGTAAAAGTACACTGCATTATCTAACTGAAGGTAGTGCAAAGCAGCAGATTCCATCTTAAGTCTAAATTTTGCTTCCAGTTAACAGTAAATACACTAATTAGTCTATTATGATGTTCATTTCTAGCAACCTTCTACCAATTAAGCCCAAAAGGCAGCTTGGAAACTGAGCTGTCTCCTCCTCAAAAACCTGTATCCTATATCCAGGATGGTTTATATCCCTCTTATCATTTTTATAAGAACTGGGTCTAACTTTTGGAATCTTGCCAATGATATTTTGAATAAATTCACTTCTGTCCTACCCAGATTTCTATCTGAGTGACCACACTCTGCTGCCCAAAATGGCTTTTACAACCTCAGCTGTTTGCCTCTTCCTTTCCCTCCTGGATCCAAACTAATTCCCCGTGTGCTGCTGAGCAGGTGTGGTCTGTTCAGGATCACAGGAAACATTTTTGTTATACATAAAATAAACTCAGGCATCATGTGGGAAATGCTGAGATGAATAATTTCAGATGTGGTAGAACTCAAATGCTGGGAAAACACACACAGAACACATTAAACATCTGAGATTTTGCTTCCAAAGGAGGTGGAAGAGCCTGGTAACATCAAGGAGTGGGTAACAAACTGCCCAGCTTCACTCTTTTCTTATTTTACTCCTAGGTATTATTTAACAATTTCCTCTGAACACCATATACATCATCCTCAAAAATCATCCAAAATGAGAAATGCCATTTCCTAAACAGCCAACGCACGACTTCTTTCACACACAAAAAGTAAAAATCAATATTTTTACAGTATGTTTACTTACATTTTCCATGTAAGTGGCTTCTTTTCCTTGGAAATGCTCTTTCTCCTTGCTTTGAAGATTTTTAAGGCTCTCAATCTGTTCCTGGAACAAGCTACATTTTTCTTCACTGTCCCCAACCTTCTTGGTAAGGTTCTGAACCAGAATCTCCATGCTTTGCAGTGATGACTCCTTAGCTGCCAGCTGATTCTTTATGATGCAAACCAGAAGACAATCAAAAGAATTGACCCTCACCAAAAAAGAAAAAGAAAAGACACAGCAATCACGAAGCCTTTCAGCATTAAACTCAAAATTCAAGTTGGGTTTTGACTGCATCAAGATCTGCCAGCAGATCCTGAAGTTGCCGCTACCTGGTGCCAGTGGTAATGACAAAAGAAGTAACTACATTTAAATGAAAATATGAGTAAATATAAATGAAAATATCAGGAAATACAAATGAAAATAACCAGTGCAGAACTTTTAGTCACAGGAAATAATTTGTGGTTCTCCACATGAAATAACTGCAGAGGATTTGCGGTTCAGAGAGACATCAGAACCCACTGATGTCTCAAAAGCCTCTATGGGGAGTTTCTATCAGAGGTGCTGCTATACCTTCAGCTCTTCAGTGGGCAGGGGCATTTCCTGGGCAGCCCCACTGGCTCCATAGGCCATCTGCAAATCCATGATGTAAGCGTCCCTCTCAGCCAGCCTCTTGTCCTTCTGTGCCAGCAGGGAGTCCATGTCAGCCCCACGGCAGCGCTGCGCCTCCAGCTCCACGCTCTGCGGGTGAGAACGGCCCCGCCTGAGAGCTCTGCTTCCACCCACAGCACACAAACTGATCTCCTCGCTGCCTGTACCAGGGCACTCAAGAATGACAGCCAGATGTAGCACTGATTACATTTAAGAGTCATCTTTCCTTGCTGACCCTCTCTCTCTGCAGCATTCCCACTCCTGACGCCTTCCCCGAAGAGTCACGCCCACAAGGACACGTGGAATCAGCCCTTGCCCACGTTCCCTCCTGGTATGACTCAGTTTTGCAACAAGAAAAACTGAAGCTGACCAGCATTTTTGTTCAAAACATTAGATTTAAGCATAATATTCGCCCACAAATTCATCTTTCTGTATGCCAGTCCGTTCATTCAGGATTCACTGCTCATTGAAGGCAAAGTGACAGAATTCCCACTGCATTTGCTTGGGGAACAGAGAAACAGAAAGCTCTCAGAGTCTCTATTTAATAGCACAGAATGAAACATGTACTTAAATACACAAATGTCAAAAGCGACACACTTGGCATCATATAAAGCCCCACCTTTTTTTGTAACTCCTCATTTTTTTGGGTGATCTGGGACTCCAGTTCTTCAATCCTCCTTCTCAGCACTAATATTTTCCCCCGATTTGCTGCAGCATTTTCCTGGTCACCATCTTTGGATGCCTGAAAAAAAACAAACCAGGGAGGTTTGGATTCCATTAACAGGTAAAACCTGGCTGCATTCCACCAACAGGTACCACCTGGCAGCACAGCTATCTCACAGATATAGTGAGATAAAAGTGGGCTCCCCTCATGGTTTGTGCTCTTATATATTCCAGATTCCATGGAGAAGCTGGACAAACCAGGCACCGAGTTTGTATCGAGCTTGTGAAAGTCTCTGGATTTAAATTATTAATGATAATTATTGCTGACTAACTTCCATAGGTGTAACTGCAAGGTCACAGAAATTATTAATATAATATGTTTTATGAGCAAAATAGATCAGAAGCATAAATAATTGTACTGCATGTTTTTGAGGACAATTTGGGACTGCAAACTGAATGTTACTGTTCCCTTGCAGCACCCCTTTAAAAAACAAATGCCCTAGAAACACTAAAGGCTCCCTCAAGTTATTTTAGAAGCTGTATGGAGTCCAAATATGCTATTTTGAAGCACCACAAGTCTACTTGCACAACTGTGCTGCTACAGACAGACCTCTTAACAGTAAAACACCTGTCACTGAAAGGAGACATGCCAACATTTCATTTACGTTTTGCTACCTGGGACGTTTTCCCACTTCCTAGGGACTAATTATGGCTTTCATTTCCTCTCAGATCTTTTCTTCCTGATTAACTCGAGTTAAAACTTTGAGCTGCTAATATGAGGAAGACCAGTGAGAGGTTTTTTTAGCAAAACAATTTGAAAGGAATGTACCATTTCCTAGATTTCCACTGAAAACTAAAAGAATTAAATAGGAACACAGATGAATTGACAGCACCCTGATCCTAAGGTGAACTTTGGTTCCACATGGAAAACTGCCCCCGGGCTCCCAGGAATGCCACCTGCTTTCAAATGAGAGGACACTCACCTTTTTTGGTTCTGCCTTTGCCTCGGAGCCTCCTGCCACTGGTAACTGCTTCCTGAGTTCTTCCAGCTGAGAGGTTAATGATGCAACCTTGGCTTTGTTCTGCAGCTTCAGCTTGGAAAGTTTGGCATCAGCAGATTCCTTCTCCTCCTACCAACATCAAAGTCATGCAGGACTAAATTAGCTGCATGGACAACTGCTTCCTTCAGTTCTTTCATTAAAAAAAAAACCAGGGGGGGAGGGAAAAATCTGAGGTGATTAAGAGAAAAATCTCTCCCCTGAAGAGACACTGCAATGTCTCCTTTGCACTATTTAAACTTTCTGCACGTGGCTGTTATTAGGGTATAGAATACAGAGCATCAGGATACAAATTCTCCTATTTTTTTCCACAGCTACGCAAGTTCAGGGCTTGATTTTTCAATGAGAAGAATTAATTATATTTTATGCAAAAAGAGAGACAAAACACTATACTTCTATAGTAATAGTTATTCATAATATTTTACATTATAAAAGCTTATTTCATTTTGTTTAGAGAGACACCTTAATTCACAGTGGAGTTTTAAAAAATTCAATACTTTAACAACCACAGAAAACATCTTATAAAAAGTGTAAAAACAAGTCTCTTGCAGGAACAGACCAACTTCAGGAGTGTTTAAAAAACAAGAGAGCAAAGAATAACAACCCCCAAGAGAGGCTTCAGGGTTTTTGTGCCGGGACAAAAGCCATGCTGGCAAAAAGCACCATCACAGCTCCTTGTGGCCACGTGCTCCTAGAGCTGCTCTAACAGCCTTGTAGCCACAAAAATATTAATAAAGGGGGTTTAAAAAAATTTTTTTTAAAAGGAAAAGGACAGGAAGACACCGTCAGTACCTTTAACTGAAGGTCTTTGTTCCGAAGCTCAGCATCCTTCTCCCGGACAAGGTCCTTGAGCTGTGCCACCAGCTGCTCAGTGCTGGTCAGCTGCTCGGTGAGATCCACCACGGACACGCTTCCTGCATCCTGGGAGCCTGCAGCCTGCAGGGATTAATTGTGCCTGCATCAAGCTGCACGCAACCTCAGAAAGCCTGCAGCCTGAACTCTTTGAAAAACAGTCAGCAAACCTTACTAAATTAAAGATTAAAACTTACATTTATTATATGTACCCACACCCGGCTGTTTTTAGCAAGTTTGATCATCATGCAGAACCATAAATCTTAGAAACTCATTTAGGGGTATTGGTTTGAAATATAGCATTCCAGGTATATAAAACTGGAAATCCTCATGCATTGCATTTGTGCTGTGACAGCCAGCAGTGCTGGTAAATAAAGCAAGTATCAATAAAATATTGATACTGAACATGCTCTGCACAGAAACACACTTGGGGTAAAGCTTATGTAATTCCCACAGAGGTTTCCTTAAGGCAAGATAAGCAGAGCAAGAGGAAGACAGCGGCTGTGCTATGCAGGAGAGATTAAACACCAAGCAGATAAGATACGAGAACACAACCCGACTTTCAGAGTCCTAAAACCGTCATGGTAAAACTGGTCCAACAACTCCTTTATAACAGAGCAAATACATACGATTAGTACACGAAAAATTACAGATTCTCTAGGTCAGAAATTCTTAAGAATTAAGTAATTTGGCACTTACTACTGTTTTGGAAGGAGAATCATCTCCACTACCCCATTTCCACATAGTTCCACGATGGCTTTGAAAACAAATGAAATAAGAGCAGAGTAAGTATCAGAGACTGTCAGAGAGCTGTAATTAACTCAGACTTCTCCCTGTGTACTTCATTGGGAAACGCCTGAAACTCCTTTGCTAATTCTCCCAGCACCTCTGATCTCCACCACGCTACCAGTGGTTGAGAAACAGTGACATTATGCACAAAGTATGTACAAAACGTCAATACCACCAAAAATAATCCAAGAAAAGTCTTTCAATGCCACATGTTATCATTCAGCACAGCTGCTTCCCCAACATATAAATAGAAGATACACACCACATATAGTTTGCTAATATTTAACCTGACCTCAAACGCTGCCTGTCACTGCAGGAAAACAGGGATTATACCAACGCAGGCTTCTAAAAAATCATACAGAAAGCTGAAAACCATTAAAGAACAAACTGCTTTAATCGCTGTGGGTGCTGCACATCTCAAAAACACAACCAGCACTGCACCTGCTCAGTAATTTTCAGCCTCACCCAGCACCACTGCGAGGAAAACCCTGTGTCCTTTTGAATACGTACCAGAGCCTTTGAAACAGGCACTCACAGGCCAGTCCTCAAGCTGGAGGGCAGTTTGTAATAAGCATTATCACACAGCTTATCTTTAAAAGAATGCAGACTGATAGCACAGCCTGCTTTTAAAGCTGTTCAGCACTTCCAAGCCAAGGCCAGGAATGCCAGGCTACAACCTCTGGCCCACATCACCTCCAAGGAGCTTTCCTACCATTAAAACCAACAAACCATGGGAATTACGGAGCCTGGAAGTAAAACTCCTCCAGAGCTGTAACATCAAACCCGTTCTCAGTGAAAAGCTCATTTCCGGGCACGGAAAAGGGTTAGCCAGGTACAAAAACCACACGGTGACTCAGTAAATGTAACATGGTGGTGTGTTTTTATTTCATTTATGAATATTTTAGCTCGTTTCCAGCCCTGACTGATGCAATCATTTTGTGTGCTTCACCCGCCAGCATTCCTGCTTGAATACCCTAAAAACACATCAGAGAGGAGCACGTATTTACATCAATTACACTAAATATTGACAAGTTTTCCAGCTGAAGTTGGCAAACAAAACCGACCAGGCTTTCCTTACCCAGCAGGAGGCCAAACAACACTGGGTTTTGCTGTTTTTCTGGGGTACAGACAACAAGTTAAAGCTGCTGGGCCGCTCCACTTGATGCCTTCAGCTGAACTCAATGGAGTTCAGGTTTCTGGCAGCCTGTGCCCAGGGCACTCCCAGGCATCACGGGGAAGAGGAGCTGGGAGTCCAAATTTCCTGTGGCTCCCCTCTCTGAGGCTTCAGTGACAGGTCTTTGCCTTTGTTCAAGTTCAAGCTGCTTCACTGTCACTGTCAAGGTTTCACGTTTCTGCCAGCCCCTCATCCCGCTCATTTTGCACGCCCTCCTGCACTCCCCACACGCTCACTGCCATTAATCTCTCCAGGGAACAGCAGCAGGATAATCTTATCCTCCACAAATTCCACCAGGCACGACAGATGCCACTCCATTCTCTGAAACAAGTTTCTCCTGACGCCCAAAGTCCAAGTGAGGTTTCAGCTCTTATCACAACGGGATGCTACCAAAAAGGAAAGTCCCACTGGCAGCTTTGCCTTCATATTCATCCATCACCAGCTGCTGCCAAAGGCAGCTGAGAAAACTAAAAATGTATTACTCATGTGGGCATTTTCCAGGCTCCTTCCTGCCCTGAGTGAACCAGCACAAGGGGCCCGTGGCAGGTTTGGGCAGCAGCAGCTCCTCCTGCAGCACTCACAGGTAGGAGCCCCACAGCTCAAGGGGCACAGCAGTGACTCCCTAAAACTCCCAGGGTTTGTCCACACCTACAGCCCACAATCACAGTGCTGAAAAACTGGCTTCAAAGAGCACTTATGTGAGTTCTCACCAGCAGGCTGGTAAGGAAGGACCTTTCCCCTTGTCCTGCAGAAAGGGGCTGTGCAAGAAAGCCCTGGGGCAGAACTCTGCCCAGGAGGATGCTGGCAGTGCCCTCCCTCCTGCCCCTCCACGAGCAGAAAAACAGAGCGTGTACAATGCCAGCCAAGCCTCGTGCTATTGCAAACCCATTTCCTGGAGCAACTCTGTGCTGGGAACACGCCCAGCAAAAGAAAACCATTTAATATCATCGTTTTCTCCTCGTATCTGCACGCTTTTGCTTCAACCCTTGTCTGGATGTTGGTTCTTCTGCTGAACAAGCTGAAGTTGTTTTTAAAAGACCTGTGTCATATATGAACCAAGAGCTCCTGCCATATAGGAAAGAAGCACAGACTGAAGCTGTGTCAACCAAACCACACACACACTGCAAAAATATACTAATGCATTTATATAGCTCTTACTTGGGGCTGTAATAAACACTGATCTTCAGCACACTGACCACATTTAAAGCATAACAGCATACACTACTATTGATATTAATAACAATATGGTCAAATTGCTATTAATTTAGTAATATATACAATTTATATTTATATAATAAATAGACATTTTATATAAACAATAAACGAAACTAACATACAAGGGAAGGACTATTTTCTAAAAGCGGCCCAGTGACACATGTTCTTTAAATGATTTATCCAATTAATATATATCTTATATAGGTAAATAATATAAATAACATACAAGGGAAGCACTATTTTCTAAGAGCGGCCCAGTGACACATACCCTTTATATTAACTCATCCAATTAATACCTATTTTATATAGATAATAAAACATAGGAGGGAAGCACTATGTTCTAAGAGTGGCCCAGTGACACATATCCTTTATATATTCTCCAATTAATACCTATTTCATATACATTAAGACATACAAGGGAAGCACTATTTTCTAAGAGCCACCCCGACACACAACTCCTTCACATTAACTGCTCCAATTAATACCTATTATATTGCATATTATTACGTTATTATACAGACAAACAACACAACAGCCATGGGGATCCCTGCTCCCAGCCCCAGCAGCACAGGTGCCTCTGTGTGTATATGTATGTGTGCAGTGCACACACACAGCACGGCTCATTCTCCCATTCCCCCCCATTC